>JANDJT010000167.1:14852028-14896217 GCA_024331685.1 Stegophilus panzeri
TATATATACACTGTATATATGCAATCTCATAGAATTTTACTCAGTAATAATGAGTCTCAGCTTATTATTTAGAGATTATTCAGATGTTATGCAGTGAAATAGTGACACTAATAGGAAAGGTATGTGGCAGCAATGCCTCTCATTGGTTTTCCCTCTTTTCTCAGCTTCAAAATGGCTTGCTTTTCTCCCATAGACAGCTCTCTGATCTTCGTGTCGGTTTATCCTTTTTAACAACAAATGCAGTCTTCACTGGTGAACCTGAAGGCTAAAAACGAAGAGTAGTTGTTCATAGCTATTTATTGTTTAAACAGTCAATCTAACACGACACACCTGAGTAACAAGTAACACCTGTCAGTCACATGTTCCAATATTTTTGCTCGCCTACAAATTAGGGGGTCTGATACAAAACGTGCTATGTTCTATGTTGTGTAACACATCTACATGTAAATACCAGGAAATAAAAGCACATTACCTAAAATCCTGCTAAAGCAGGACAGCTAAAGTAAGGTAAATATGGTGTCTCTTTTCCCAACCAGCTTAATACAGTAATATTACAGTAATAAGTTCATGGTTACGTTGTCGTTTCCTGCAGATGGAAAGTGTGTGCGTGAGTGTCCAGAAGGATTTTACGCCGACGAGGACACTCAGGAGTGTGAGGAGTGTTATACAGGCTGCAAGACCTGCACTGGACCGGAGGAGGACGAGTGCGTTAGATGCCATGAAGGCCTGGTAATGGTGAACGGAGAGTGTGAACCAGAACAAGAGAGGTGTCCTGATAAAACCTACGTCACCGGTGAGCCACATACACTGTTATGGTCTTTAAAGGGCCAGAGACGATAACTAATGTAGCAAAAATAGTCAAAATGATCAAATATTTGTCATACAGTTAACAGTAGAGTGTAAGAAGACAAGAACAGTAACTGTCCAGGGTACCTTAACGAGTCTAAGGAGTTATTTTCCAAACACTACACTTGAACTAACAGCCATATTGTTTTTGTGTGTGTGTCATTCAGAAGAAGGAGAATGTGAGGCATGCCATCCCTCATGTGAGGTGTGCTGGGGTCGGCTAAAGAATCAGTGCACCACCTGCGTCACAGGTCTGTTTGATGATTTTAACATCTCTCCTCTCTGGCTCCTGCTTGGTTGCAATGAAAACCTGCACCCACACCGGCCCTTTCCGGATAAGATTGGACACCCCTGACTTAGACACTTAGATCCACTGTTCCTCAGACTGGTCTGTTTTGTAGTATTTCAGTATTTTGAGCTCAGGTGTGTGTGTGTGTGTGTGTGTGTGTGTGTGTTTCAGGACGGTATATGAGTACTGACCAGCAGTGTGTGACACGGTGTCCAGCTGGAAGCTTTGGCAGTAAGGAGAGCTGGCAGTGTGAGGCATGTCCTCAGGGCTGCGCCCAGTGCCAGGATGAGCAACGCTGCACTCGCTGCTTGTCTACTCGCAAGAGCGCCCTCTACCTGCAGAATGGACAGTGTTTGCGCCAGTGCACCAGGTTAAAAGCAGATTTTCATTCCATATTTGTGAAAGAAATGGACATTTTCAGTGCACACAGTGTTTGTATTTGGAATTCAGACTGGATTTAGCTTCCTCTGGCCTACAGTTTGTACCATCACTGTTATACATAGATGTTAATTTTATGTGTAAATCCATTCTATGATAAATGCATATATGTAAATCAGTTGTGTGTGTGTGTGTGATTTGTTTTACAGAGGCTACTACCCTGCAGGAGCCTTGTGTAAGAGCTGTGCACCAGGTTGTGCATCGTGCGAGCAAAGTGCCACAAACTGTCTCAGCTGTCAGCAACCGTTAGTGCTTCACAATCACCAATGTCTGAAAGTGTGTCCACCCGCACACACACTCCGGGGCGGTGAGTGTATGCCCTGCCCAGATGGGTGTCTGCAGTGCACTGAGGAAGGCCAGTGTACAAGTAAGGAAAATATACACAAGAGAATGCTACATTTCTGTTGTTCAGTTGTGTCTGGATATGCACTGAGGTACTATGGTGAATAGTTCTAGCTCATGAGGAAGGAAGTACACTTACTGTACATGCACGCTAAGGTCTTACGTTCCTTTAAATCTGATGAGGGAAATGATAACAAGAACTAACTTGTTTTGGGAACAGTCCACGGCATCCCACATAACTAGAAGCAGATAAAAAAAAGTACATTGTACGTGTCATTCTTTAATAAATCAAAAAAATATGTAACCACTGGCATTCATACTGTATAATCATTGGCAATTGCTGTGGTACCTTTGGGCTGGTAACAGCGATTCCACGTCACGCCACCCCATCTGTGATTATTTTCCTATAACAACACGTCACGAAGCGTTTCATTCCTTACGCAATGCCTGAAAAATATAATTCAGGTGTATATACACGCAATTTTATTTAACATCCTACTACTTCATCATAATCAGAGCTTGTATGAATATATATTCACACCTGAAGAGAGGTTTCTCTTTTTGCTCACCATCTCTAGAGTGTAAAGACTACTTTCTGCATGAGGCCGGGTGTGTGTCTGCATGTCCTGGAGGATTTTATGAGGAGGAAGGTGTGTGCGCGCGTTGTCACTCAGACTGTGAGCTCTGTCATGGGTCGGGTCCTAACGACTGTGACTCCTGCGCCGATCCTGACAGAACCCTGCATAGCGGGACGTGTGTGTCAGCCTGTCCATCACAAACTTACAGAGACAGCAGGTCTGGGGAGTGTATGGGTGAGTATAAACACACACATGAAGAAGCAGTAACTGTAATGTTCGTATTAAAAATAATACACTTGTAAACAATTGTTTACTGACAGGAAGACATGCTTATTATAAAGTGTATTAGGAATAAAATACTAACTTAACGTGGAGTGTTGTTATAGGAAATTCATTAACGACAGGTGGTGTAAAGTTGACACCCCCAAGTTGATTATTTTTCTATAACAGCTCATCCTAAAATGTTTTATTCCACGTTTACCACAGCAATCTGTCAACAAGTAAACGCTTATATTAATTAAAGAACAGCATATCGTATTTTTATCCAGTTATAGCTACGTTTAATGTTATGAAACATCTACGAAAAGCACGTTTTTTACTTCTATCAATGAGAACAACTATAAAGAGTTGTTCTCTTACCAGTCTGTAGCATCCTAAAGACTTTCCTGTGTCTGAAAACGTACAGCTTTACCTCTAACACTGGAGACTCCTTCCATAAATGCGAAATGAATGTCTTCTTACAGAAAGCTTCACCAAAAATTCTCGAGCTCAACGATTTAGAAATCATTTTAGAAAGAGTGCATTTATATATATATATATATATATATATATATATATAAATAAAACCTTGCACTGCAGTATAAATACATTTATTTAAAGCTTTTTTCCTACATCTAGCAACACGAGACACATTTACTCAAAGATTCGCAAATGCATGTATCATATTGGATTATTATTGACCATCTTTGGTATCGATTACTTCTATTGTCGCTGCTGTTGTCCAGTGTGTCACAGCACCTGCCGGACCTGCTCAGGTCCACTGGACACGGACTGCACCAGCTGCCCAGACGGCCTGAGAACAGACATGCATGGACGCTGTGCCACACCCACCAGTTGCCCCTCACACCACTACAGCGACCGCGACGGCGCGTGCCACCTGTGTCACAAACACTGCCAACAGTGCTCCGGCCCGGACCACAGCCAGTGCCTCAGCTGCTACCCGAACCACTACCTGCTGAGTGAGTCAGAGTGTAAAAAAATACACCACGGCTTTATTTTACACTTTCGACGTTTGAAATGGTTAATAAACTTCATGCTCGATCATTGATAGGTCGATATTTTGTACAACAAACTCCGCCCTAATAGTTCTTTGTCTTCAAAAGAATATCATTTTTGGAACAAGCTTCTGAGCTCTTATCTGAAAATGTTCCAGCATCGAATTGTTGTCATGTTCCTTTAACGGGAAGCAAAGTGGCTAAGTTTGCACGTTTGCCTCACACCTCTGGGCTTGGGGGTTTAAATCCTGCCTCCGCCCCGTGTGTGCGGAGTTTGCATGTTCTCCTCATGCTTCGGGGTTTCCTCCGGGTACTCCAGTTTCCTCCCCCAGTCCAAAAACATGCATTGTAGGCTGATTGGCATTTTCAAATTGTCCATAGCGTGTGAATGGGTGTGTGATTGTGCCATGCGATGGATTGGCGCCCCGTCCAGGGTGTCCCCCGCCTTGTGCCCCGAGTTCCCTGAGATAGGCTCCAGGCTCCCCGTGACCCTGTGTAGGATAAGCGGTATAGAAAACGGATGGATGGATGTTCCTTTAACTTAGACGAACTGATCAGAATTGTCGTTCCTTCCCTCTGCTGACGGACAGCTTGTGTTATGTATCTGCAGACGGTTCCTGTGTGAACGAGTGTCCCACAGGTTTCTTTAGTGGAGAGACCCAGAGATGTGAGCCGTGCCATCCGAACTGTGTGAGCTGCACAGGGCGCCACAGCCATGAGTGCCTGAGCTGTAGCGCTCATCTGTATCGAGAGGGCAAGGAGTGTGTGGAGATCTGCAGGCCTGGGTAAACTAACACACACACACACACACAGAGCATATCGCTTGTATTTTATAACATGTATTTCTATGTATTTTACTGCATTAATATTTTGAGAATGAAAATAATGGTAATTATAAGTTGATGATTAAATACTTGTCACAAAGTAGCAGATGTACACAAACACACAAACACTAACCCACACACCCATCTCCCTGCCTGTTGAAGTCACTACGCAGACGAAGAGTCGAGGGTGTGTGAGCAGTGTGAGCCGACCTGTGCAGAGTGTGCACAAGCCGAGAGGTGTGTGAGCTGCAGAGAAGGGCTGCTGTTTGTAAAGAAGCAGGGCCAGTGTGTGTCCTCCTGTCCATCTCAATACTACCATGACACAATCCACAGCACCTGTGAGCCCTGCCACGCCACCTGCAGGACATGCACAGGTATGGAGACACCTCTTAGAAGATGAGGACAAGTCAATGAAGTTGAAAAATAATACAGTGAGAAGGGAGAGAGTGATAACTGGTGTACCTCAAGGATCTGTGTTTGGCCCTGTTATGTTGGTTGGCCAAATTGTTCTTTTTTTATTATTATTTGGACGCCATTTTCTCCAAATTTGGCCATTTGCTAGTTCCCACCCACTAGCTATTTCTCCCCTATTACACAACAGCTACAAACTGTCATGAAGGTGAAGGCTTACACATGCTTCCACTGAGATCTGAGACACATGAAGCCAGACAACTGCATATTTTTCAAACTGCTGCTCAGGCTGCATCACAAGGCAGCGCAGTACACTTGGAGGACCGCATTCTGCCATCTTCCACATACTATACATGAGCTCCCAGAAGCCCATGATTAGTTAGTATCAGTCTGATTGACAGGGAAGAGAAAGTATGCCATCCCTCCCACCAAGAAAGCATAGCTAGCTTTGCTCAGTCAGAGTCCCGACCACAGACGGCTCTGGCATTCGAACTTGCAATTTTCCAAACATACCCAGTCTCATGTTCCTGACGTTACACAAAGCAAACCTGCAAGATCAGGAGAGTGACAAAGTGGGGGCAAGATGGTTGTCAGTTGTTACCCCAAAGTCTTGGCAACAATAAGCCAAGATTGATGGTGATGAAGTGGTGGATTGAGGAAGATGACAAGAAGCACTGTCTTCAAAAGGGTTGGTTAGAGGCAGTGGTCCAGAGTGTTGAAGGCTGAGGCGTTCTCTGGAGGGAAAGGATAGGTAGCGCTTGGTATCATCAGTAAAACTTGGCTAAGTACAGGATATACCCAAGAGTTTTTTGTAATGAATGATCTGAAGGATCAATAGAACATGACAGGTCTTTATTTATGTGTTTGTTTTCATCTACTTGTAAAGAATCTTATATCATATCTAATCGTTTGTAGGTAAAGGGGTGAAGGAGTGCAGCTCATGTCATCCAGGAGACTCACTCTCAGAGGGTACCTGTGATTCGCTCTGTGCAATGGGGGAATACTACATGTCTGAGGTACCAATTTGGCCATACAGCAGTTAATACTTTTAATACTAACTCCACGTACCTGCTATACTACTGACGGTTGGCAAATTAAAGGAAAAGCCCAAATAAAGTTTCAACAACTTCAATATACCTTGTCACAAATTCTGCAAGTCTCTGGAACTGTGCTGAAGGGATTATAAAAACAAAAAACAAAAACATATTTCCAAAAGATATTTGGTGTTGTCATTATGGTGGTGTTCAACTGGTTTGAGATCTGGTGTGATGGTGTGAAGACCATAGCATAAGATTTACACCCTTTTCATCCCAATCAAAC
Source organism: Stegophilus panzeri (assembly GCA_024331685.1). NCBI lineage: Eukaryota > Metazoa > Chordata > Actinopteri > Siluriformes > Trichomycteridae > Stegophilus > Stegophilus panzeri. The sequence goes on from JANDJT010000167.1 coordinate 14,858,351, forward strand.
CATCCAGTGAGCCATGCTGCCTGGTGGATGGGGGCAGAGTCATCTTGGAAGAGAACACACTCATGAGGATAGAAAGGTTTCATCATGGGATAAAGATGCTCATCTTTAAGTGGTCCTAACCTATCTATTTGATGAAAAATAAATGCCCCCTACAGCATAAGAGCCACCGTTTTTCCTTTAATCTGTCATCTGTCTGTATATAGCACTTAAGTGTGACGTGCACTGTACTTCCAGGAGATTTGTCCAGGTGATACTAGGATTTCGTTTATATATATTTTTTGCCAATGTATTGTTTTCCAGCAGGAGGAGTATTATAATTGTAAACCCTGTGACCAGTCATGTTTGGCGTGTCAGGGACCTGGCCCACAGAATTGCACCGGCTGCCATGTACAGTTTAACCTAGCCGCCGGTGGGCGCTGTCTGCCTTGCTGTAAGGACCAGGATGCAGGAGAGAAAGACACTACGGCAGTGCAAGAGGAGTGCTGTAACTGTACACAGACCAGGGGTATGTTAATTACTGCTGAATCAAATCAATATTAAATCATATCCTGTGTAAGAGCCTATATTTTCTACAAAAGCCACGCATGGATATTATTAAAGTAACACTAGACACCATTTTAATTTGAACTGCTTTAAGGGGGAAAAAACTGTCACTTTATTTTAAGTTGCATTAATGTATAAGGAATTTATATTTTACAGCATTGCAGTTTCCTGATAGACAGAGTGTAGCCTTGTGTACAGATGTGCTCATGGGCAAATCAAAATTGTTGTAACGTGGAAGCAGGAGCAAATTCATTGGTTCAAACAGCCAGTGGGTGGAGCTTCCTTTCCAAACATCATACTAGCTAATATCAATCCTCGGAGTGCTCTTTGCTAGCTTGGTTGCAAAAATACGGTAAATATTTCAGCTGGAAAATATTGAGATTGAGCATTTTGTAGGTCAGCCATATAAATATTTACTGTTGAACCCTTAAGATGGCCATAACTCGAACCATAACGACGAGAACTCTTATCATTTTTAGCTGGTATCAGCTAGCAACCTAGCTTGCTATGCAGATTTTAGATTTTAACATTTAGCTTCAGTAAGAAATCTTTTTAAAAGATTTCATGGTTTAACTGTAGCAACGAGGAGGTTGCTTGCTGTCATTGTAGCTTTGAAGACAGAGATCCAAGAGAAGAAGGCCTGCTTGTGTGACAGTTAAAATGGGAAGTCACAGTGTATACTAGTCTAGCCAGGTTTTTATTTTTAGTTGTATTGTAAAGTTGGATGAAATATGGTGATGAAATATTTTCTATTCAACATATCATAAATTCTCCGTATATTTGTTTACTAACAAGATGGTGCTTTTCCCCCATCACTTTGTCCTCCATGTTTAATTTTCTTGCTCACCTGCAAACCTGTTACCTGATTGGTTGGGATGTAAAAAAGTTCTTGATGTTGAGAAAAAGTGTGAATGCGCACTAAGATACCTAGTAGGATCCTTTTCTTTAGTGTAGTAACCTATTTAGTCAGTGGGCCTCTTTACCTACAGCCAGACTGTTTTCTCTCCTTCAAGGTGAGTGTGTCCTCAGCACAAACTTTGCCTTCCGCAACCATGAGGAACTGGAGCACTCAGGCAACATGTTCATCTTCATCACCACCTCCATCCTGCTGCTGCTGGTTCTCGGCGCTGTAGTCGTATTCGTCGCACGCTCGTTCTCCAAACGGCCGGCCCCTGAAACTGCTGTTGCTCGTGGTTATGAAAAACTAGGCAACAGCAGTGGACGGGACATTTTCCGCGGAGGTACGACATCATCCTCATCGACGTCATCCAGGCACGCGGGAGGGGCCGGATCTGGTTACGGGTATTTACACGAGGAGCAGCTGGTGGACCTGCGTGACAGACGGACCAGTCAAAATGACGATGACGAGGATGATGAGGATGAAGATATCGTGTACATGGGGCAGGATGGTACGGTGTACCGCAAGTTCCGCTACGGGCAGCTTGGCGAGGACCAGGACGATCAGCTGGAGTATGACGAGCTATAAGTTCAAATAATCAGTAGCACAAATGAAATAAAATGCTACAGGAGATGGATTAACGTCCAAGCTGTATAACACAGACAATAAAAGAAGTTACTGTGGATTATTTTAATAGTGGTTGGCTGTCTAGCTTAAAATGATTTGATGAGATGATGTATTTAATTAAGTGTCTAAACACATTTACCTAAATCAGGTAACCATGTGTTTGTACAGTTTACTAGCAATTTGGCAAAAGGTACCATTTAATTAATTGATTAATCTGTAATGTATTGCGTTTACATTTGACTGAAATATATCCAGCTTTACCTCTTGTACTGTTTGTTTTCTGGCAACCATGTGGACAGAACCATAAACCTTTTAACTGTTTAAATGTTATTTTGTGGATGAACATGGTGATTAAGTTGCCATTTCTTTAATAGGTCCTTTGCCTTGGTTTGATGTCATGGTTTAGGGTGTGGGCGTGTTTTTGTGGTCATATACTCAGTTTAATGCAAATGCAATGACTTTTGTTGAAATAAAACATAAGAACAGACCAAAAAGGAACAAAACAAATAAGACATACATTCCACAGACAAGGGCAAAAAAAATCTGCCCAAAGACAAATAAATGTCATTTATAGTAATAAAATATCGTGCAAGAGCTCACTAATATTGTCAGTAAGTAGAGTACTACCATGGTTCAAAAGTTTGCACCCCCTCTTGTTTTATTTCCCTTGTATTACTTGCCCTTGCCTTTATAACTACCTCTTTTAAATTTTCTGAACTGCTTTTTAGTCTTCTCTCCTGTACTATTTGTATAGACCACACCCTACTTCATTTATCCCAGAAGTCACACTGCCTTTTACAAACCAAAACCAAAACGTTCTTCTTCTTAAAAAAGAAACAAATCAAACAAACAGACAGACAGACAGACAGACAGACATAGATAAAACCATTTATTTTTGTTTGTTTACTTCTTTTCTTAAATTATTGTATTTATTATTGTTTATTAACTAAATGTATTTCTTCCTGTATTATTAGTAGTAGTACTAGAAGTAATATTAATTTGTTTGTTTACTTTTTACCTAATGTTTTGGATAATGGACTTGTTGCAAGCTAACCCCACATGTAATTATAGAATTTCTTAGAATTATTTATATTTGTAGATAATACACATTAGATAGACATTAGGTAAATTTTCAAATTAAGGGGTGCAAACTTTTAAATATTGAATGATAAGACTGTCAGAGGGGGCAAGCACGGTGGTTTAGCACGTTTGCCTCTCACCTCTGGAGTTAGGAGTTCAAGTCCCACCTCCTCTGCGTCTGCAGAGCTTGCATGTTCTCTCCGTGCTTCGGGGGTTTTCTCAGTGTACTCCAGTTTCCTCCCCCACCAGTCCCAAGACATGCATTGTAGGCTGATCGGTGTTTCCAAATTGGCATAGTGTGTGAATGTGTGTGTGTGATGTCCCTGATATAGCCTGCAGGCTCCCCATGTCCCTGTGCAGGATAAGTGGCATGGAAATTAGATGGATTGAAGACTATCTGAATGGATTTGAAAAATAATACAAAAAGAAATTATTTTTTTTTAAAAACAAAAACAAAAAAAAACCACTTCATAATTAGATTAGAGGTAAATTTATTGATGTCATCAGCATTATTTTACAAGGCCTCTGGTTCTATCCAATAAATTGTTTATCTTTATTCCATATGACCACATTTTGTAAATATATTAACAACTATGAGGCATGCACTGACATGCCTACACCCGCACACACACACACACACACCCACCCCACAAAGATGTAGATATTGTGCTCTGCAGTTGCATTATCTTTCATCCACCTATGAGGTCATTTCCTGTTTACAGCAACCTGAGAGACCTAACGGCACACAAACGCACAACCAAAACACAATCACACCTACAGCAAACTCGCACACATTCACACTCACGTACAACGAGGTGTTCATACAGTATGTAGACACAGGAGCTACATCGATTCCATAGACGTGTTAGGAATCTGAATCTGCATGCTGTCTGGATTTACTCCGCTAATTTGATTGTTGTATACAATATATTTCACGTAGCAAACACTGCGACTGAACACACACACACAGACATTGAGGTTTTCAAGAAATCACTTTTGCATTTTGGCTGTTTTTTTTTTTTTTTAAGATTAAACACTACAGGCAGAAGACGAGGTTACAGGGGTGGACAAATCAGTAACCTGGACACCTTGGACAAGCAAATTTCATATCCAGGTTATTCAGTTTTCATTTATAGTTCCTCATTGGACAAGTAGGTTTAATAAATAGCAAAAAGAAAAAAAAAACATTCCTTATTTACTTTGGCGAAACAAAACCTTTCATTTGGTGTATCTATGTGTTTAAACAAGCTACTCACTCTGAATCCCACCGACCTGCTGCACTACATCAGCCATTACCCAATCTAGCTTAAGGTAGAATGTTTTTTACTAAGCGGATTAACAAGCATACACGGATGACAACTTTTTTTTTTCTCAGAATCAGAAACACTGTTACAACTGAGCACAATAAAGTGCAGAGCAAAGCCTTTGTGCTTAACAAAACACGGTTAAGCATATTGAAAGAAAAATGTTTTGAAACTAGCCAGATTCCTATAATATTTTTACCTGGACCGCAAGGACATTGCATTGCTAAAACCATGTCGTCCAACAACTTGCTGAGTTTCTGTCGATTTCAAAAACACAACATTGAATACATTGTTAGATGAGGATAATAATCATACACTTATTCATGTCCATTTTAGGGCCAGAACAAACACTACATATCTATATCTATGCGAACGCAAATGACAACGCCCATCCAAATCTTTACTAACACACACTCCTGTTGTGTATGGTCACATTTACTGAATCATTAAAATATACAGACATATATACCCATAGTATACTACTCGCAAGGTTTCAGCTATAGACATCCTTTCGTCTTTTACAAGAAGTCCTGAAGTTGTTTCCACTCTCTCTTGATGACTACTTTGTCAGAACTCGCAATATCTTGTCAGGCATTTTCAATTCGATTGGCATGCAGAAGCGATGCCGTATCATAAATATAATGTTTCTCATGAAAGCTGGACAGAGCAGTACAGATATGGACATCCTTCCATCGTTTTCGTGACTCGGACAAATCTGTCCCAAAGTCGTTTCCATTTTCAACTTGCTGTTCCATTATAAATGTACTTTCTTTCTTTTTTTTCCATTTTTCCATATCGTATTTGTTTATATGAACTAACCAAGAGTCTTGGTTAGTTGGACAGTCTTGGTTGAGTCTCCAAGAGACTCAGACTGCTCGTCTGCTAGGACAGCTGACGGGTAGAGACTAGCCTCCACCATTAGCTGATTATAGCGCCCCCTTGCTGCAACGCTCAGAACGCAGCTTGAGCTTGCATTGCAAAGTGTATGCGTTCATGTAGATTGTTTCTGCCCTTATTCTGTATTATTACACTTAGCTAACTTGCCATACGTTTTAGCTAACATTTTTTTTTAGCCTGGCCAGTTAGATTTCTGGATAAACATTCCCGAAAACATAAGACTGCGCAGGTCACTAGAACTTACTTGTCTGGTGTCTGGTCTGCTAGTTATTAAGTGTATGATTTGTCCACCCCTGAGGTTAGAAATAAAAGCTTGCTGGTGAGACTTAACAAGTTCTGATATGTAACCTTATGGTATTTGTAATGATCTTTTTTGCAGTTCATAACATCAATATCTACAAAGAGGTAAAAGACTATTTAAGCATTTTTGCTAAAAAAATTTTTAAAAATTCCAATGTAGAACTTCATGATTTCAAAGCAAAACTGAGTGAAGATACTGAAGATGAGGTGTTGTTCTTATTCTATAAATGCTATCGTATGACATCGTATAATATGTATGAAGTGAGATGTCCAACATGATATTATTGCTTCCCATGCATATCGAAAAGAAGAGAAAAGAAAGGCATATTGCGAGAAGATGTGAAGTAAAATAAGAGTGATTTCTGAAATCTGTGGTCCGTCTGAGAGATGATGCTTGGCTGTAACTGGTCTATGCTGGAAACCGATTCATGAGAACAGTAGTAAGTTCTAACGAGCTGTCTAACGCGTTGATGTGTGTGAGGAAGTGTGTTTGGGCAGTGGATATTGAGTGTGTAGAATCCAGCTTTCAAATATTCACGTTATCTCTTATTATATACACACACGCACACACTGGCCATGCATTCTTTCATTGTGTCCTTGGTTTAGGATCTGCTTGCACTGGGTTGAGCTCTGCAAAAAAAAAAAAAAAAAAAGTGAAGAGTAGATAGAGACGTGTGCAAGCACAGCGGAAATAGAAAATTATGGTCTTGAATAAAAACACTCACATAGGTTGTGGCACATCAGGTCCCTGGAGAAAGCTGTTTATTCTACATAGGAGGAATTTTTATTAAGAGTTACTTCTTTTTATTAGTAATTGCTTAACAATCTACAACAGGTTTTAAATAGGCATTATTTGGTTTAAAATAATAATAATAATAATAATAATAATAATTGTTAGTTTTTGTTGGTTGTAATAAATCGGAGTCAAGTCCCAGGTTGCCCACTAAGTAGAAATTAAGTGCAAAGTCTACTTTTGAGTCCCAGTGTTTGAATCTAAGGATGTTTTCACACCTGTTAGTACATGTGACGAGTCTGAATCAGAGCGAAACTGAAACTTTTGGTTCGTTTGCTATTTGTTTTGGTTTCACACTACATATGTATAATTAAACAAAAAAATTTAAGTTTAAGGCGCATATAGAGCTAAAACTTGTCAAACTTTCATGCAAAAAAAAACCCAACAACTTTGCATGGAAAACATAGAGCTAGTGGCGCTAAATAAATGATTAGCTAAGTATAAATAGATAGCTTAAAACATTTTAACAAAAACGTCTGCCATGACAGTTTATGGGTAAAAACTAGCTTTTAACATTAACTGGCTAAAGCACCCATTTGCTTAGCTCAAAGCATATGCATTCTTGTAGATATGTTTCTGCCCTTATTCTGTACATTAGTATTAGTACATTAACTAACTAGTTTGCAGTATGTTTTAGCATTTTGTTAGCTAAGCCTTGCAAATTCGATGTGGAGTAATCGAAACAAGGAACCTGGCAGATCACTGGAACTTACTTGTCTCGTGTCTGGTCTGCTAGCTAATAAACGTATGATTTGTCTACCCCGAGGCTAGGAACAGAAAATGTAGAACGCCATGATTTCAGATGGAAATGGAAATTATCGTATATAGGCTCCAGCATTTATTTCGTTTTTGTTTGTCAATCCAAATATCCGTAACGCATAACAGCAGCTCGCAGCTATGAGAAATCATCACCTAAAACCGCAAATATGTCGCATGTTTGGTTCACGAACAACGCTGGAGTTCAGGTACAACCAAACCGAGAGCATGAGTGCAACTGTTGTGTTTGGACCGTTTTAAACAAACCACACCGAGGACGGAAAACACGCTATTCACAAGAATAAACATTTCACCCTTAGGGTGTTTACATAACGCTAGAGCAGTATAAACAATGTTATTAAATTAATATATCAGCCTTTAATAGCGATATCTATATAAGACAAAACCTGGTATTTTAATGTGTTAGCTATGTAGTAAACAGGTTGTTGATGAATTGTAAGTCAGTATGCAGAAAATTAAAATTGAAGAACATTTACTTTAATGTGTTCAAGCTCAAATCATTCTGCAGATAAAACTGTAGTAAACAGTTTAAAAACTGTAGTAAAGTTTAAATCTCGTAATTTGGACATTTCCTTCTCACAATTGCGAGTTCATATCACACAATTTTGATTACATCTCACATTATATGGCCTTTGAGGTGGCTTAAATTTAGGAACTCCATAAGATGGACCGAATAGTTTTGTCAACAAATGTTTTATGGAATTTTCCGCTCAAAAAGGAAGATCAAGTTGAAACAATGATAAAGAGTAACACTGCTGAATAATTGTTTAGGTGTTGAATACGTCATTGTGGACAGTTAGAGTTAATCCTAGGTCAAGGGATTAATCAGGAGGTTAAGGTTTAAATTGTCGATGTGTTAAGGCATGTTTTAAATCGAGCGGTGCAACATAACTCGAATGAAAATAAAACACAGCAAGCACTTGATTAGTTCTAAGCTGAAGTGCAATGGATGCTTGACACCGATACTCACTTTGAGTTCTCTCCAGCTTCCTGTAGCTCCTCGTCGAGTCTGTGGTGAAGAAAAAAGAAAAGAAAAGACATGGATGCTAAATCAGTGGGTCTCAACCGATCTCGCTTCAGGACCTACGTTTATCCTTTAGCATGAACCCAAAAGTCCCTCAGCGTTCTCTTCTCATTTATTTCAGCAAAGCGACAGCTATATCCACTTACAATAGAAGACGGATGAATGCGCAACAACCAAAAAGCAGGTTGAACATATAAAATTAAAATCTCGACCCACATCCCTGATCTTACAGAGATAATACCAATAATATTTCAACATGACTACATATCTTTCTATAGTCTTACTTAAATTACTTGTTTGTCTGTCACACACAGACGTTTGTTTAATATCTTGCCGTACATTTTTGGTTTTACCCTTGATCTAGGAAGATCATCTAATACTGTGCAAATCTCTTATGCACCCAAAGTACAAATTTTGCTATAAAATGTTCTATTATAATGTCTGCATTAAAACATCTTATATTTCCAAACATTATTTTACCAACAAAAAATAAAATCCTAAAGAAAAATGGTTGTATGTCAGTAAAGAAAGCAACGTATTACATAACAGATCACTTTTCAGACAGAAAACATAATGAAGGCTGAAACATTTAAAAATTAAATAATAATTAAAAAATATTAGCAGCTAATCTCCTTTTAAAACTATGCAGAATTATCTAAGAATTATCACACCAAATATTAACTCTATGTAGTTTATTACCGTTTACTGCTCTTTATAGTATTTTTTATAATGTCGAAATGTTTCATTTCATTACTTTTAAAGGCATTTCTTTTTTAGGCATGTGCCTAAAACGTTTGCACAGTACTGTATTTATCATAATCTCTGGAAATATCTGTGCTATCTGGCTACCAAAATGCTGTAGCCAGTCGTGAACAACTAAACGTTTTAGTTAGTTTATAGTAGATGTGGATATTTACATAACCAGCAAGGATGCAAAATCCTACCGCATTTCAAGGGCATGAACACAGATCCACAAAAACGCTGCATAACAATCAGTACGTTTTTAACCACAGGAAAGTCTTCAGGAGAGAGGATGTTGTGATGTCCATTTCTCTATAATGGGCTGCATTTTTTTTTTTTTTTTTGTGTAATTAATGTCACAAGAAAGAAAGAGGCTCTTTTTCAGAGAGAAAAAAAAGAGAGGCTTGTGAGAGAACAACTGTTTATAACTGCTATATCATAAGTAACAAGAGGAAACAACCTGTTTCACGGACATTCCAGAACACTAAATGTAACTATAAACAAATTTTTAAAAAAGTATGTCACTTTATTATTTAATGAATACAAATTCTAATAATTGGCAAATTGCTGTGGTATAATATTACTCGCACAGGTAGATGCTGACCTGCTATGGCATTACTGTCTGTCGCACCTCCTCCGGTGCCCATAGGATTACCCCTAACACAACACAAACCATACAGACCTCCCCAGTGACTAAGGCTGTAGCGAGCCCCACTGGCACTATTAATGCATGCTCAGTGCCACAGGTTCCATATGGTTTCCTCCTGTTACTCCCAATACCACTCTGGAACGTTTGTGCGTGGTATAAGAGGAAAAACACACAACGGCCCGTGCAGTTATACAAAAATATTACACGTGCTGGTGGTGTGATGCGACCCAATACAAAGTGAATAAAAGTAGGGATGGAAGTCTGTTATTCCACATGGCGATTTGCCAACAATTACGATTTTGTTCATCTTTTAATGAATGACAACACGCTATTAACAGTTTATAGTTCCATTTAATTTGAGGAATGTCCGTGAGACATTCATTCACCAGCATCTCCATTTCTCTCTTGAAATTAATTAGACACAAAAAAAAAAAAAAAAAAAAAAAAAAAGCATGTCATGAAGACTTTCCTGTTGCAGAAAACTTTACAAAGTAGACTTTATGGAGACGCCTTCCATATGCTAATTCTTTCATTCTTACTCAACCTGTTTTCCTTTTTTAATCCCTTTATTATTAGGCTTAGGTTGTGTGGTGTGTCCACCTATACACGTCCCTGTGAAAGAATCGTTACTATAGAAACTATAGTAACGACTACAATCGTTACAACGAAAATTATTCCACACCTTCTGACCAATCAGACGCGAGAATTCAACCGTGCTGCGGTTTAAAGCAAAATAACCAACGAGAGATATCACTTCACCTTGTCATCGATTATTTAATTTCTTATGTCATATGTTAACAAAATGTAGTAGCGATCTTTTTTTTATGTTTTATTTGATTATTAAAGAGTTTATTACCAAACATTAAATTAAGATGTGTTCATTTAAACGTTTTGAGGTAAATGGGATTTAATGCACTGTATTAACTGCAATGAAATATATCCCGAGATGTCACAAAATAATATTTTATGACACCAATCAGCAAAAACACAACACAAACACATGTCTTTGTACGGTTCATAATTCTTGCAAAAATAACTATGTTGCTGCACCCTGCAAAAACCTTTTCTTCCCAAAACTCTTGTATTTAGAAGACAAGGTCAGAGACAAAAAAAGAAGAAGAAGAAAAAACCACATTCGTTAGCACTTGTTTTGGCACATTAGTGTCGGTTACCACGGAAACCAGATTGTCAGGGCTCTCAGTGATTCTCAGGAACATACTGCCACCTCAAAACAGCCTTCAACACATTTCACTGTTTCTGCTTATGTAGAGCATCGACATTTACAAGAGTACAGACTACATCCTGTCTATGGAAATCCACAAAGAATTCAAACAGAGAATGCCATACTGTCGAGTGCAAAAGTTTGTACTCTTACAGCCTTAAGACAAAAGGAAGAAGACAAAGACATACTCGTAGATCTTACTTCATCATCATGTGCAAGGATGGTGCAATAGTGTATTTTGAGATCATTCGTATGCCCACCCTTCAACCTCCAACCTCTTTTTTTGCATCCTCTGTGCAGACTTTCGATCCTCTTGCCCACTGCCCACCCTCCCATCTTGACATGTTCTGAAGACAGAGAAGGTGCAGATAACACTTGTTTAAATGCTGATTTGACTTTATAATTTGGATTTTTATCTTATTGTAGGACACAACCACATCTTACACCCACCACCACCTTGTTGATGTTTCCGTTCAAAAGCCATGACGGATGCAAACCTTTGTAGAAAAATAAAAAGCTGCATCCCTATATTAACCATTTGAACTGGCAGGTCCAGATTAAGATCTAGACCAGGGGTGTCCAATCTTAAATGCAAAAGAGCTGGTGTGGGTGCAGGGTTTCATAACAATCAAGAAGGTGTGGCTTCTGCTTGGTTGGAATGAAAACCTGCACCCACACCGGTCCTTTCCGAATATGATTGGACACCCCTGATGTAGAGAATCTACACAGTTACTACACATAACTTCCTAGTATTTACTGAACAATATGCTTTTAGACCAATTATACCACAGCGTAGTTCATTTCTCAATTCAGAAGGTGTTGAATAATTTTCTTTAACAGCAGCTCTAACAGTAGTTCGAGCGTTTCTATAGTAACAGATCATACACAGGGTCTTGTACAACAGACGCTTCACATAATCTAAGATTAATAATAAAAAAAGGATTTAAAAATGTTGTTTTTTTTTTAACTTAACAATGAAAAGCGTATAATCATTGAGATCATGAGACAAGTAACTCTGATGGAAGGAGTCTCCAGTGTCGGTGCATTGTAACAGTCAGTATGTTTTCCGGCAAAAACGAGTTTGTGCTTTCTGGTTACTTGGTAACAAGACAAGCTGCGTTTTTTTTATCTTATTAACTTCAAGAGAGAGAAGTATGCTTTGTAGCCGTTTTGGAGTGAATGCTAAGGTATATTAGTGACAAAAACAAAACTAGCTTGCTAATTTACCATGCTAACTTACAAAGCTTAACAAACTTAACTAGCTAGCTTATTTATCCAGATTGTAATTTACAAAATGTAACTATTTATCTAATTAAAAAAATAATAATTTACAAACTTAATTAGCTAGCTAATTTAACTTATAGTTGATGGCAATTCTTTAAGATGGATATTTAAGCTTTACTAAAAAAAAAAAGAAAGGCCGCCGAGTGAAAGCTGCTATAACGTGACAAGTGATAACATTAACTTACTTGTTTTGTGGACATTCAATAATTTTACATGTAACTATAAATGCTTAAAAAGTGTCACTTATCATTCATTAATAAAGAAAAAATTGTAATCGTTGGCAAATCGCTGTGGTATAAGAGGAATAAAACACTTAATATAACAGTAATGCTGTTAAAGGAAAATGATCCACTATCACATCACACTGACATGGATTATTTTCCTATAACAAAGTGGACCGTCATGGGTTCATTTTTACTAAGTGAATAATACACCATGAGTTTAGAGATTTTAGAGAAATCTGATGGCTTTTTAACATTAATGTTTAGAATTAACAACATAAACTCTCACTTACTTGATGATGCATTCAGGAATATGGACATATTCCATAGGGATGAGCTCTTCCAGCTCTGCTAAGCTGTTTACATACTTAATCTTACTGCTGAACTTTGAACTGTAGGGAACACACACAAATACATACAATGTAAAGCATAAAAAATGAATGTTAATTATATTAAAAATATTGTATCTTCATCTCTGGTTACTATAAACTTCTTTTACCTGATAAAAGGTCTGGTGATGGCTAGGATAGTCCTGATAAACCACGAAGGATGAACAATAATAAAGGATTTCAGGTTCTTTCGGAGCCTGAAAACAGATTTTGAAGTCGTTGTTGTTGGTTTTGTTTTGTTTTTTTAACCAAACATGCATGATTCTGCACTATAAATTAGCAGCTACCTCCTGTCGATCATCTGGTAGCACCTCTTCAGCCAGCCGAGGCCAGGCGTCCTCCTGTGAGGAGTGGCCCCATTCAGGTAGACGATCATGTAGTCCTCCGCTACCATCAGCTCCAACGTACTGATCACATACCTGACCATTAAAAACAGTACAATTTTACAGCAAAGTGCTACAGGTAATACAATTAAAGTAAAGAAATATAGATTACTGATACGCAAATGAGAACTCACAGAAAGAGGTTCTCCATTATTTCATGGTAGTCCTCACTATCGCTGTCCGGAAGGAAGCAAGCAGCAAACACAATAATGGCATTCGCACCATTTCCGTAGTAGCCTTTTAGAGAAGAGAGATTCGCTGTTATAAAAGAAAATGAATTACATTTGCACTCAAGCTGAATGATAGAAAGTGACTCTTCACCATTTTACACCAAGGTATCTGCAGGGATGGAAAATGTACTTAAGTAAAAGTATGTCAGAATCTTACTCACTTAAAAGAAGGAGGTCAAAAAATTAAAAAAAAAAAAAGTATCTATGCTTATATTTAAACATACTCAAGTATTCAAGAGTAAAATGTTTTTTAAATGATGACCAAAATTTCACTATGCTTGACCTTGAATATCTAGATCGCTAAGAGAAATATTCATAAGAGAAATATTCTACTCAACTCAAACAAACCTAAAATTTGGCTAGCTGGTTCACTAATGCTTTATAGTGCTTTTGGAATGAATGCAAATTAGCAATGGGGGAAAAAAACTAGCTAGCTAATTTAATATAATTTAGATCATTTACAAAACTTAACTAGTGAGCTCACTTAACCAGACAATTTACAAAACTTTACTAGCTTGCTAATTTACCCAGCTAATTTACAAAACTTAACTAGTTAGCTAATTTAACGGGCTAATTCACAAAACTTAATTAGCTAGCTAATTTAACGGGCTAATTCACAAAACTTAATTAGCTAGTTAATTTAACAAACTAAACTACAAAATTACTCACAAAACTTATCAAACTTAAAGGTAATTTATCGTCTTTTTTTTGCTGGTGAATTTTAAGCGCATATTTAATCTTTACTGAGGAAAAAAGTGAAAAAGAGAGAAAATTCTCATGGTGTTTTGTGATTGTTAATGAGTGCATTTTAAAATAAAAATCTAAGGAGTAAAATTTACGTTTTTACTTTAGTAAGAATACAAGTATTCCAATTTTAATAATACTTAAGTAAATAACAAATCTTTCAAAATAGTACTTAACATAGTACAGTAACAAAGTACAGCTAATCAAGTATTTCCCACTCCTGGGTTTCTGAAACCTTTTTACTAGGTCTCTCGTGGAACTGATTCACTTCCATTATAACCAGAGTTTCAGTCCAGAGCACTTCAAAAGGGGACCAGATTAGCTACAAACGTGTGTGTGTGTGTGTGTGTGTGTGTGTGTGTGTGTGTGTGTGTGTGTGCTACCAGTGTGTATACCTCCATGGGAGATGACTTTTTGGTAGGGTTCAATACACTTCATATTGATGCGGTGCTCCTGTTCCCCAATGATGACAGTCCTCCAGAGTTTGGAGTCCTGTCGCTCCTCCTCGGAGCTGTATGTAGGGACGGGTTCGGTCTCCTGCTTCACTGGAGCTCTCTGGGATTCCTGAGGTTCTGAATAGAATAGATTTAGATGTTTAGACGATAAGAACGTCAAGGGATATCATGTATCGCTGACTGATGACTGGGGTTGTATACCACCAAGACTCAAGTCCAAGACTAAGTCCAAGGACTAGTTGAGATCAAATCAAGATAAGGGGGTCTTAAGGGGGTCGAGGTCAAGGTCAAGACTGAAAATCCTTCCATCCATCCATCTTCCACGTATCCTACACAGGGTCGTGGGGAGCCTGTAGCCTATCCCAGCGGACTTAGGCAGGGAACACCCTGGATGGGGTGCCAACCCATCACTACAGACAATTTAGTGATGTCAATCAGCCTACAACAGCCTACAACAACGCATGTCTTTGGACTGGGGGAGGAAACCGGAGTACTCGGAGGAAACCCCGGAAGCATGCGGAGAACATACAAACTTCACGCACACAAGGCAGAGATGGGAATCGAACCCCCAACCCTGGAGGTGTGCGGCTAGCCATTAAGCCACCATGTCCCAGAGACTGAATACCATCAAATATGTGTAGCCAAAAGCAACGATAAAGCCATATAAAAGGATGACAAGTAGGGGAACCAATATTTTTGCCACTAATTCTAGAATTGACTAAGAGTTGGGGGACAAATCTCTGTTGCATTATTATTATTTGTAAAGACACATCTGTACTTTGTGTCTCACCTTCCCAGTCCAACTCGTGATCAGTGTAGTCCAGGACATCAGCTTCGTCAGGTGTGTCCAAATCGTCCACATTAATGTCTAGGTCATCAGGGGTGTCGAACAGGTCGTCTTCGCTTTGATCCAGCGAGAGGCTGATCCGAGGGGCGGAGAGCTTTTTCCGTTGAGAGCCGCATCCATCGCCCTTCAGTGGCAGACTAGTGGGAGGAGCTATGAGGTCAGAGGGGAATTTGAATTAATTAAACATCTCTATAAATAAATAACAATGCATTATTTTCATCCAGCCATGACATCAGGATTATGTCTTTTTTTCATCCTGGCCTAATCACAATTCATGGAAATAAAATAAAATCCTTTTAGATGGTTTCATTACTGTGCTTTATCACAAATGCTACATTTGACCTTTTTAACTGTGTTACGGAGCTTTGAGATTTTGGACACAACATAAAAATGACCTCAATGAAATAAAATAAAGATTGAAGTAGTGTTGCAAGGCTGTTAAATGTAAGGTACCTTTAAAAGAGACTCACCTGGTCGGCCTTCTGCCCCCTCAGAGCTCATCTTGTGTTCAGGTGGGTGCTCCATCCCCTCATCACCGGGGGGAAAGGGGAGGGGGGATCTGGAGGATTATACACAAACACATCTGTATCGTTGATTCAAAGACAACCTGTAACATTCAAATGTTTTGTGGTGTATGTGCTCACTGTCTAAATCAGGGCAATACCACATGTTTATACCACAGCTTCATTCAGAGAATCGTTCACTTTGATACTTTTCCATAACAAGGTTTATATTAATGTGCTCGTTCTAATATGTTATTGTTTCTATCGTAACAACTTATAACACAGAGTACAAACTCCATATATATATACACTAAAAATTTTTTGTAATTGTTGATATGGTGAAGTTTTGCTTTTTTTTTTTTTTAAAGTATTTTCATAAGGTGTCTCCAGTGTCAGCGGTAAAGCTAAACCTTTTCAGATAAGACACAGGACAGAGCACTTTGCCCTTTCCAGTTGCTCTGTAACGTGACAATCTACGTTTTTATCGTATTAACGTCAAAAAAGAGGCCGCTGATGAAATGACTTTATAGCTGCTATAACATAAGTGATAATTAAGCAACGTCACATGAACAAGAGTGCTGTTATACTGAATATCATCAGGGTTATGAGGCACGAGGTAGGTCGAGTCCTGTGGGGTAATCACAGCCATGCAGATATTCACTACAGCAGCATGACTGCAGTGTGAAATTGCTTTTATACAACAGTTCTATAAACATGAATTTAATATCGAGGAACTGACTTTTCAGAGACAATATGGCCAAATATTTTGTTTCTTTTTTGCTCCATCAACGAAAATAGTTCCTTGTATTTTAGTGCTGTTATAATAAATATCAACAATCTTAGATTACAACTTGTCCGATCAAATTACTGAACCAGAACGAACTGTTGTATAACAGGAACTAACATGTTTTGGAGACATTCCACAAATTTAAACTTGACTATAAAGGAATAAAGCGTAGTATGATAAATAAAAACCATTTGTGTTTGGTATAAGAGGAATAAAACACTTCAGGTCATCATGTTGGGACAAATTACACCACCACACCAACACCCATGGCCCCAAATGATTTTTCTTCCTTAGTGAAGTAGTCTGTTCATCCATCCATCTATTCATTTTCCTGTACCGCTTATCCAATGCAGGGTGACAGGGAGCCTGGAGCCTATCTCAGGGAACTCTGGGTACGAGGCGGGGGACACCCTGGACGGCGTGCCAACCCATCACGCGGTGCAATCACACACTACGGACGATCTGGAAATATCAATCAGCCTACAACAAATGTCTTTGGACTGGGGGAGGAAACTGAGGAAGGGAGAGTACCCAGAGGAAGCCCCTAGAGCACAGGGAGAACAAGCAAACTCCGTACGCACAGGGTAGAGCCAGGATTCGAACCCTCAACCCCGGAGATGTGAGGCAAACGTTCTAACCGCTAAGCATTTTATATTCAGTCCATTCAATTCAGATGAAATGACAAAAGACTGAATCTGTTTGCTTTTGCTAATGCTTGGATGTAGAGATGTATAAATGTTCTTGCGTTACCATACGCAAAATGGCGGTCTTTTTTTATTTTTATTTTCAGTCTGTAACATTACATGTTTTATTCCATATTTAATTAGCAAGGTAGATGTTCTGAATGCATTTGTAAACCTCTTCGTTTTGAATCAACATCAGAAAGCTTATTTGCTGAAACAGAATAGTCCACACACACTGTAGACATTTCCTTAGATGATGTCATTTGTTGTGCTTAAAGAACCATGATCATGCTATGAATGAATACTGTTTAACCATCGCTACGCTGTTAAATCAAATCTACTCCTCCTGTATGTAGGGCATGTACTGGTGCTGTGAGGATATAAATATCCAGTACAGAACTGGAGCACAGCAAGAACCGGTTCTCCTGGAAACCACTGAATCAGAATCTTAAGATCGCATCATACTTTACAGACTGAAACGTGTTTGAAAAATGTGAGGCGTACATTTGATAACAGAATATGATAATTCCATATAAATAAATAAATAAATAAATAAATAAATAAATAGATAAAGACCACAGACCAAGTCTCGCAAAAGGGAAGTTACATCATCGGCTCATTTTCATCCCTCGCTCGGATTTTCGTTTCTCTTCCAACTCAGCATTCACACTCGTATTCACACACACACAGTCAGAGGCAAATGCTTTAGCTGGATGCAAAATGCTAGAAATTTAAATAACCAGATTTAGGTCGTCCATGACTGTTGGAAAGAGCCTCGTGAATAACCCCTGAGACTCAGGAGTTCAACCCCATGACCAAAATCAAAACAAATTATTAAACACACACATGAACAGGTACACACACACACACAAACTGACAGAACCGGTTCTGTGTAAACAGCTGCCCCTCCCATGTCTCCTGTTTCTCTTTCAGCCCTTTGAAAGAAGAAAACACAACCCATCTCTCTCATCATTGCATCAACACACACCAATCACTCACCACTGCTGATACACACTTCTTTCCTTTCAATCTCTCTCGCTCCTGCTCCAGGTTTCAGAGATCATAAGTGTGTGTGTGCGTGTGTGTGTGAGTCTTCTGCGTTTCTCTCCGTTCCTCTGTGCAGCTACAGAGATGCTCGGCTCACCCACCGACAGCCTCCACCATTTTGTAGTCATGTGACCCTCTCCAGCACTTGATAAGAGCCTGAGGCTGGTGTGTGAAGCTGGCACAGCAGAATGAGTGCAGCTCTAACAGCACGGAGCGTCAGTGTGCAGCTGAAGGAGGATGGGTGGAAAGGAAACAAGGCGATTTGTGTAAATAAGGGAGGAGCAGCGAGCCTGAGTCTGACTGCGCAGGTGAAAAGAGAAAAAGCCTGAATAAGGAAGCTAGAAGAAGAAGAAAGAGGTAGACGGGGAGTGTGATCACAGCTGAGTTGAGGAATAAAGAGATCACATTTGTGCTGCACCACTGAGCTCGAAACCCACGTGGGGATTAAACTGTGGGACATTTCTGCCATACAACATGTTAACATACAACCATACAACATGTTGTAAATCTAACCTTGTAAATTTTTTAATTTAGTAAATCTGGAGTTTTGTTCTTGTGTTTAAAATTGTATTTGTTAATTTAAATGGAGGATTTTGCAGAATATTTTTTTTTTTATCTGACATTTTGTGCTGTTTTGAAATTGAATGTATTTGTTTACATTTTAAGCTTTGTAAAATAAAATTGAAATTTTGTAACCTCCTGTGCTCCTTGTTCATTTCATTTGAAAATTTTGTAGAACAATTTTTTTTTTTTTTTGGTAAATGTAACATTTTGTGCTTTATTTTGAAATTGTATTTGCAAATGACATTTTTAAGCTTGGTCGAATAAAATGACCTTTTAATTTTTGTTAAAACATTAAACTTTGTCAAATAAAATGAACATTCTGTAACTAACATTTTGTGCTTTATGAAATCGAATATCAATGTTCGAAATTGAGTTAAAGCTAACGGAATTTCACTGTTGAGTTCAATGTCATTTTTAAAAGAAAGATGTAACCAATTCTAATTCAGATTATAAATTCAGAAAGAAATGGTTTTTTATGTTTAATTTTGAGCAAAACATGAATTTGAATCTAAACAGCTGGATTTGAAATGCGTTCCATAAAGATTTTAAATCTGATTACTTATTATCGAATCTAATGTCTTCAAAACTCCCAAAACATACTATGTACAACATACAATGTGCAATGAGGTACAACTTTGAAATAACGCTGCCCTTTAATCGATCCTGAATTGATTAATAAATGAAATCTAGAACACTTAAGGGTTCTGTGGCTTATTGAACTGGGGGAACCATCATGTTAAAAAGGTTCTGTGTAAAACTTTACAAAAGATAGCGAGCTAGCAAGAGAGAGAGAGAGAGAGAGAGGGTTCCAAGTACAACTCCTACAGAAAACAAAGTATGATACAGAAACTCTTGAGAAACCTTTTTCAACAATATTTAATTCAATTCAATTTGTTGCCAGAGGCGACGATGGCAAGGACAAACTCCCTGAGACGACACGAGGAAGAAACCATGAGAGGAACCAGACTCCAAAGTGAACCCATCCTCATCTGTGTGACACCGGATAGTGCGATTGTAAATAATTCCCTTCTATAACTGTGTGCTACGTGGTCAAAAAATGCAACTGTGTAACCAGGAAATTCATTATAGTTTTCACATGAAGTCCATTTTGCTGAAGTTCAGTGAAGATCAGCTCTTCACTGATGGAAACTTGAGTGCAAAAGTGTTTGTGGCAATTGCAGTCCTAAGCCGTTGTAGCAAAACTGTTTGTATCGATATTACAAAAAAAAAAAAAAGATTAATATAGAATGCTTATGGGGTTCTTTGGTTGTTCCTCTAGGGCAGGGGTCACCAGCCCTGTTCCTGAAGATCTACCTTCCCGAGACTTCAGCTCCAACCATAATCGTGCCCACCTGACCATCTAATCATTGCCTTAAGAAGTTCTTGATCAAGTAAAACAGGTGTGTTAGATATTGTTTAGAGATTAAACCTGCAGGAAGGAAGATCTCAAGGAAGAAGGTTGGTGACCACTGGTGTGGTTGTATGTAGAACCATACAACCGAATGGGTTCCCCATAGAACCCTTTTGGAAAGCTTAGGAGCCTTAACTATTCAAAGAACCCTTAAAATGTTCTCTTATTTACGATAATACACAAATATTACAAAGCTGTACAAAGCCACAGTTTGGCCTAGCTTCTCTGTCATTAGCAAATGTTTATTGTAAAAAAAAAAAAAGAAAAGTTTTGTGCTGCCTTCATTTTTCTTGGTTGGTAAGTTTAGTATAAATGCATTGAAGAATTAATAAATTGTTTCAAAAAGCAGCTTCACAAACTCACAAATCTCACACTATTTCCACTTTTGAGACAACAGAGTAGCACGTAATAATTTTGCATTTGACTTCAAATAAAATACAATTCAGCCACAACCCTGTCGCACTTTATCTGTTCTGTTATCAACTTACAAAGCAGTGTCACTTAAAAACTGTAGAATTATATCCTAACTGAACGACATACATCACAGCATTATTCACTGCACAGACATTTGGAACAAATTCATGTGAAAGAAACCTTTAAAAAAAAATAATAATAAATAAATAAATAAATAATTTTTTTTTTTAAAAAGAGTTCAGTGGTGTGTCAAGTTTAGTTCTCACCTTTTAAAATCCAGAATCTTATTGAACAATCAGGAAGTAAATGTTCCTGGCTGACCTCTCCCTTATAATCCAAAGGTCGTCACCATGACAACTAGTTACTTGTTGTCTAAAAGAACAGCTAACCACAAACACAATAAATACACAGTAACTCTGCACATTAAACTGCTAGAGAGCAAAAATGTCAAATTGGAACAAAAACATGCAGAATTACCATCAAAACTGAAATAATAATAATAACAATAATAACAATAATAATAACAATAATAATAATAATAACGAGGAGATTTTTTTTGCAAGCCATAGAATTAAAAACTGTGATGTTCGTCTATTCCTTCCATTTTAAACCTGCAACCCAGGCGTAATAAATTACAAGCACAACAATGTACACTGTAAACATCACTAACTATCCTCTCCATACTACAGCAGTGTAAATAAATCTCAATGATAGGTTTTTCAGAGCTCAGAGTTGATTTCCTGCTCATTTCTGTGGAATTTCTGGCAGGTCTGTTAATAGATTTGATGTAACAGTGCGGTAATAAAAATAAATAAATATTTGGGTTAAACCAAATATTTTTTGGGAAAATACAGCTGGAATTCTAAACCTACCTGGATATTTGCATTAATACACTTAACATGTGGTCTGAACTTGATATGACAATAGGCAATACATTCAGTTTTTCCATATAGATTAATCATTAACAGTAATGACTAGAAGAAGGATGTGAACCATTGCACTGATACCTCCTTCAGCAGCAATATCCTTCACATACTGTAAGCAAATGTTTCCTATAGAAGCTGATTGGACTTTTGGAATTTTAGAAAGTTCTTCCTACAAAACTGTTTCAGTTTGCCGATATTTCTGGAACTTTCTTGCATGAACTGCCCTCTACATGTCATGACACAGCATCTCATTTTGAGCTATGGTTCGGCCACACCAAAATACTAATTTTCTGTTGTTGATTGGCCTGGGTTTTTTGTTTTTTTTCACTGGGGTCATTGTCTTGTTTATTCACCAAACGTCTTTAAGCTTTAGATGACAACACTACCCTGAAATGTTCCTGTAAAATGTCTTGATACTTGAAAACTTTCCTCAAAAATTGTCCATAATGCAGCCACATTGCAGGTTGATGCTACCTCCACCATGCTTCACAGATGAGGAGATTTTGGCGTTACTGTGCAGTTCCGGTCTTCCGTTCAAATTCTGTCTATCTATCTTCCCATAGGACATCATCCTTGAAGCACTGCTATCTCTTAATTATTAGCTAGTTGTACCCTCAAGAACATTGTAATATTTGTTGTTCTTCTCACATTCGAACAGTTTCAAATAAATACGTGCTTACAGCAGGAATGTCAGGCTGGGGACCTCAAATTCAACACCAACCAATCAGGACATGGAGTGGTCTCTTCTACTTGCCCATGAATTCAAAAAGCTCTGGCTCATTCAGGCTGAAGACAGGGATCGTATTCGTTTGTATTTTGTGTGTCAAAACAGCACTTCGGCTTGCGTCACTCACTGTCCCTTTAAACTGGAAATTTGCTGTGTTTATCTTAGCACACCTTCGCTTCGAATCCCAGGCCCATCTTGGACGATCAGGTTGCATTTAATCTCTCTCACTGCAGCTTTCTGCTCCAAAGGTCATCACTATGGCAGTGCGATAACGAGTGAACAGCGGATCAGAAGCAGAGCTTAGAAATGAAGGAATACAGTACAAGCAATAGAGCAGATATTGTTGCTTCTTTCAAACTGTAACGTGAAATGGACAAAAAAAAACCCAAAAAAAACAACAACCACCACGACACACAAAAGGACTAATCATGTCAGAAATTTGGTCATTTCTCAACAAAAAAATCACGAGATACACTAGAAATATGAGCAAATTCAATCACAACATAATATTAACTGAGGGGAAACAAGACAAAAATATTTTTTAAATATTTTAAGTATACAACAAAACGTTTTGGTATAGACAGCTGCTTTAAGACCTAGCAGGACCTTGGCATTATAAGGTTTTTTATCATTGTAATTTAAATTATGTGATCTTAAAATATTGAGCCATAAGGTTTTGATTCTCAAAAGCAAAGCAGCTGCAGACCATGATGCACCCTCCACCATGCTTCACAAATGAGATGAGGTTTTGGTGTTGGTGTGCAGTGGCTTTTTTCTTCTGTCTTAACTTCCCAGAGAATATCACACAAGAAGCTTTGTCTTCTCTAGGACAAAGCAGATACAACTTTTCTCTTTTGCATTAAAAAAAAAATCCATTATATTTATAACATTTATACTTCATGATAAATAATCTATAACTGAGGTGGAACCTTAGAGCAGCCTTATAAATTCCAAGGTGTCAATGAAAATGCTTACAAGTGTGCAATATATTTTAAAATATGCAGCATTTACAATTTACTAAGACAGAGTTGGTTTAAAACCTAAAGCAGCGTTCCATTTCAGACAGAATAACACATTTAAAAAAAAATAAATAAATAAAATAAATATTTTTTTTTAAAAACCACACACAACAAACCAAGATGTATATCTGTCTGTCTTAAAAAAAAAAAAATACATGTTTAATATCAAAACGTTTGTTGGATTCTATCAGACTAGTGTCCTCTAAACCTAAGGGTGGCAGATCCCAAATTCTTTGATCACAGCAGTGGTTCAGGACAATGTGTAATATAACAGTACTTTACAAATCAGAGTTTAGTGTAGATGGTATAACTATACCATTTGTTCAATGGTAAAATACATGGTTGGGCCACTTTTTCAACTAAATAGCTAGCTACCTTACTAGCAAACAACTCAAGAATACAACGCTCATACAAACGCAATATGCTAAACCTTCTAAATAATTACTAAGATCTCTAAACCAGTTCAGTAGTGTTTAAGTCGTACATCTGAACAAATTTGCACCCTACTCTCATGTTCTGCCATTTCTATCAACAGCTTAAACACTAAGCCACTTTTAACAGAACAGTGCATCAATAAAGGAGGTGGATTAGGTGCTACTGATGATGTGAACGGGTCGGCTCTTTAAAGTGAATATTCAGAGTTGATAAGTGATCAGTTGGACACATGAGGCGCCTAATATTTTCATTTCCATTTCCATGTGGCGACTTGGACTGGGAAATCCAGCTCGTTTGGGTGAGATTAATCATTCGTCTGGGGCTCACCAGGAAGAGTCGACTCTTTCAGCTCCCAAACAGTTCATTGCCAGTGTGCGGTATTATGACCGGTAATTAACCTTCTTCACCTAACTAGGGCTGAAACTGGTTCATCTTACTTTACCTTCTAATTAACCCAAGAACACTGCTTTACAATGGATTTTATAAAATATATTTAATAATTGTTCAATTGTTAGATCGCACATTTGAATCAGCTCTCAACGTTCATCTAAAAGAGTCGACTCAATGAGCTGAGCCGTGTTTTTTAATGGAGGCAATGCTGTTACTGTACTAGTGCAAGTTATTGAAATAAGCTTCAGAAACATTCAGGCAGGGATAGTTACTGTATTTGCCAATGCATGTTTGTAGTGTTTTCCTGATTATCAGTTATTTTAATATACGTGATGTAATGTTTTTCTGTTAATTACAAACTAGAGCAAGATTTCCTAAAACAATTTTAGTCATGTTAGGCAAAGAAGGATAATCATCCCTCCATACATCCATTTTCCATACTGCTTATCTTACAGAGGGTCACCTTGAGCCTATACCAGGGAACTCTGGGAACAAGGCAGGGCAGTGCCAACCCATCGCAGGGCACAATGGCACACACATTCACATACTAAAGACAATTAGGAGCCTATAACACATGTCTTTGGACTGGGGGAGGAAACTGGAGTACTCGGAGGAAACCCACAAGGCCCAGGGAGAACATGCAAAGTCTACGCACAGAGGGTGGAGGCGGGATTCAAACCCCTAACCCAGGAGGCGCGAAGTGAACATGATAACCACTAAGCCACCGTGCTCCCAAGAAGGCTAATCATCTTTCATATTGCAAACAGCCAAACATAAACAAACAAACAAAAAACAAACAAAAAAAAACATTGAGTCATTTGGTAGCCGAAAGTGTCGAGTCTTATTGCTGAGCTGAGTCAAATGATCTGACTCAATGAATCAATCTAGGATGACTTGATTACTAGTAGACCGACCCAAATACAGTGCTGCCATCTAGTGGACATATTCTGAACTACAACACAGAACATGTTCGTGGTTCTTACTGAATCACAAAATGTTAATATACAATTTAGTAGCATTATTGGATTTAATGGTGTTTCTGAAGAATGCTTAAATATCTCTTCTTTGGAAACATCAGATAGGATACACTATAAATGGAAGGTTATTTGGGCTAGCTACACACCTACACATTTAGAGAAAATAAAAGCAGTTCCTTAAGGGTTTGAATGTTAAAAAGTTCCAACTTCTAGATGGGAAAATGTGTTTTTGTACAAAAATAAAGGAACCTTTAAACAGCAATATTGGCAGTATTAAACCTAGGGTTACAGAAACATTCAACAAACAAAACAAAGCACATCTGCCCTTAAAAAAAAAAAAAAAAAAAAAATCAATCGCAACCATTACAGAAAACTCAGATCCATTTCATGTGATCATATGTTGATGTGAAGATGCATTTCACCATGTTATGCCTTGAAACTGCTAATGTGAACACAGATATTTGATCCCATGAAAAATTAACATACATAATTGTCAAACAAAAATCATGCAAAACAAATCACATCTGGAAAAAAAATAAAAACGTCAAAAATTTGTGAAACAATATGAGATGTAGAAAAAGCACATATGTACAGTGTCTCGTGATTCTTCTGTAAGGAATGTGACATCTAAATAACTGTAGTAAATAAATAATTCTAATATCAAAATAAAAGTCATAGCTGCAGATGTTCTAAGTCAGGCAGAAGTCCTCAAGATGGATCCTCATGATGGTGTCTTTCACAGCTGAAAAGATTAAGCGGATATTTTCTGTGTCTGTGGCACAAGTGAAATGCGAGTACAGGCGCTTGCATGCCTCGGAGTTCTGAGCTTCAAACATTTTGCGGATGAACTTCATCGCTTCGTTTGCATCGTTCTTGGGGCCTGAGGGGGAAAAGGGATTACAATGTTGTTTGCAATGTTGCTTAGAATTCCGTTCCCCTGTTATAGTGGAAGGAAAGAAAACCTTGCTCTCTTCAGGTTGTTTATTTGAGGTCTGATTTTAAGTCAATGTCGAAGATGATATATCAATAATATCTTCAGTTATTAAAATGCACATGTGCTTTAGGAAGGCTTGTTGACTTATTTGGGACACGATTTGGCTTAAAGCAGCCATATGTATATCTTATAAACATACTCGAGACACATTTGCAGCCAAATAGGTAATTTCTGAGAAAATCTAATTGGTTTATAGATGAGGCAGGACTATTTTTCCATACCGCTTATCCTACACGGGGTCGTGGGAAACCTGGAGCCTAGCCCAGGGAACTCGGGGCACAAGGTGTGGGACAGCCTGGATGGGATGCTAAACAATCGCAGGGCACAATCGCACACTCATCCACACTCTACGGACAATCTGGAAATGCCAATCAAGCTACAGCGCGTGTGTTTAGACTGGAGGAGGAAACCCCCGAAGCACGGGAAGAACACGCAAGCACACAGGGCGGAGGCGGGTTTCAAACCCCTAACCCTGGAGGAGCGAGGCAAACGTGCTAACACCATGTTTAACACCATGGCTAGACCGAGCCATTTCCTAACATAATGCAGTATTAAGGTTCCTGCAACCATTGCAATTTATGCAGCTAGCTATTTTTTTGCTACATTGCTAATCTCTCATAGCTGCTAACAGAGTTAAGTCTATCAGCTTGACCAAAATATTTAGCTACAACTAATTAACTATCTAACTGGTTAGTTGGCATTAGCTCTAGCTAGCTTGTTATGCTTGGACTGTGATCCATCTTTATAACTAACTGCTTATTCTTAATTGGCTAGTGAGAGATCGCTGCCTCTTTTAATGAAAACAATCCATTTATTGCCATCTTCTCTGCTAAAAAATTTGAAATATTAGTCTTTGGTCCAGTACGAGCTAATAAAGGGTCAAATTAAAGCACACATATGTACATTTTAACAGTCACCTGCATCTCATTTGTTTCTTAACATTAAAATAATAATAATTAAAAAAAAAAAACGTAATTAATTAACAACAGCTTCACTAATCCCGGGACACTGTAGAATTTGAAAGCCTCTCACCGTCGTATTCAGGATAGTAGTCTGCGAGGTGGGACTTGGAGATTTTCTCTTGAAGGAGATCTGTCTTGTTGAAAAAGGTGATGACGGAGGTCCTTTGGAAAAATGGGTAGTTGAGGATGGTCTTAAAGAGTGATTTACTCTCTTCCATACGATTCTATGAATAGACAAAGTGCATGGTTCTATACTTTTCACTCAGTCTAGTTGTAAAAGTGAGTAATCATGTCAGTCACGTGAATCAAAGCGAGTCCACCTGGAAAAGCATCCCACCTCATCAGCATTCTCATACAGGACCTGGTCATACTCGTTCAGTGCCACCAGGAAAATGATAGAAGTCACGTCTTCAAAACAAAGGATCCATTTCCTCCTCTCTGGACGCTGACCCCCGACATCAACCATCCTGTCATAATAACACAGGTGTTCAGATACATCTAATACACCTCAACATATTAAACATACATACATATTATATTATACATACATACATATATATATAAAAACATAAACATGTATTTTCACCTGAATACAACAGAGCTAATGGTAAAGGGGTACTCGATGACTCCAGTGGTGCTAACTCGTACTCGGAGAATATCCTGCTCAGTGGGCACGTAAAGGGGACCTGATATTCGCTCCAGATCATCCAGGTAACTAAAAATTAAAAATCACGTTTGCAAATAATTACAGCCCAGATCAATATGTACAAGGTAAACACTGTCTATTTGAGAAATGAGTGGATTATAGTAAGGTATACAGACAGCTTTGACGAGTGCAACTCACTATTTGGCCGAATCAGATAGCTGGTACTCTCTCCTGCGCTCGTAGCACTCCTGCATGCTGGGATCTCGCCACATGCTGTTTATAGCATCAGCATAGCGCTTATCTATAGTGCTCATTTCTTCTGGATTCACATTAAGCAGCATCGCAGCATAACCCTGAAACGTATAAACAACATAAAAATTGATCCCTTGTTTATTGTTTATGTACAGTCAACTTCAAATATATTGGCGCCCTAATTTCTATGACTGTATAAAGTAAAAACACACAATGTGTCTTATTTATCAAGCTGGATACAAACTAATCTATTCGATGAGAGTCCCTTCTGAGATCCTTTATTGACAGGCTTCAAATCGGATAAACTGCAAGTTAATTCAATTATATATAGCAACTCCAAAACACATGCATAAATTAAGGCAAATAAGACTAGAGGAAAAGTTAGTGTGTGTATAGTAGCTAACGATCTGCAGTGGCTGAGCTGCATTATTGGAAGATTTAGCACACACCATTTAGTCGTCAGTAGCTGTTTCCATCTACATATTTTTATGGAAATTTTATGGAGAGTTCACATAAAAAAGCTGGATGGAAACACCAGATGCGAATAAAGTGTTTTGTGTGTACAGGCTCAAGTGCTTACTCTATTTCTGTCATTTGTGAACGGGATCTGAAGCATCTGCATGGCTTCGAGCATGGCTTGCACTGCAACGAATATATTCTGGAAGATGGACCTGGTATAGCCTCTCCTATCGTCCTCCGTGTAGCCTTTTCCATGGATGATCCTCATCTGCTTGATGAAGGTGCTTTTTCCACTCTCGCCTGCACCTATAGACATTTGCTGGTTATTTTTAGCCAGATAGCTTTCATTCACCTAGACCTTTAACTGTGGCCCAGTGTAATAGGGACAGGTTTGTAGTAATAAGTACAAAATATATATTGAAGTACTGTAGTAACAGTGGGGTAGGACATTGCATTCAGCCCAGTAAAAGAAGAAATAGGTTAGATTTCTCTCATATTTGCAATATGAGATAAAACTAATTAACCACTTTTTTTATATATATATACTTTTTAAAGGGTGCCAATAATATTGGAGCTGAGTGTATTGCTGTTCAACAAAACCAGAACCTGGGAAATAATCAGAGTTTGATGTTCTTGGTTAAATTATGACACATGAAGTACTCTTTATAACTTTATTATCAAATAAAACAGGTGTATTTTAAAAACCAAGATTAGAAGGATTAACAATCATGTATGATTTCTAGACTTAGGGGGTGTAGATTGAATTATTTATCATTTAATATAAGGTTTATTAAGATAGAACTATAATCATTTCCCAACTTGGAGTAATGACTAGCCAGTTTTCAGTATTCTTGACTTGAAATAAAGTAGAAAATTAGAGTCTTTGATTTACTAAAAGTATGAAAGTGAAGGACAAAGATATCAGTGTCAACAAATCATTCATCAAGACACCAAGGAACATGAGAAAACATCAGCTAAGGCTAACTAACAACGGCTTTACTCTTAATCTCTCAAACGTTGGCTAGCATGATGGTAATTCTGCTACAAACTAGCTTCATGCTAATAGCTGTCTGTCACCTTGCTAACAATCTCTCAAACAGATTGCCTCATAGCCAAATCTCTCAAATAGCTAGCAGGACATAACTCTGACGATACAAACTACCTGAATGCTAATAGCTAGCTGTCTCAGTACAAACTGCCTCAATAAATAGTGTGTGTACACAGCAGCAAACTGATTGCAGTCATGATATTAGGTCTCATTCTCCATGTAACATGTTAAAGTTTAGATTTATTAGGACTTTCAGTCGACTCCTTGAAGCTGCCTGATGCTAAAAACTCCATGTATGACTTTGCAAATATTTGATTATAAAGAAATTTAGTGATGTTTGCGAATGTAATGACTAGAAAGTAGAGATTTTTTTTTTTATGAAATGTAGTAAATACTTGTAGTATTTAAATGTAGTAAATTGGGTTTTTCTCAAGTAAACATTAGCCTTGGATAAACATTTCCACATGTTCCTCAGTAAATCAAGGAATCTGATTACGATAACTTTGACAACACGAACTAGCTAATACGCATTCTAATATACAGCAATCACCATGCTAACTATATTAAGCTAACAGCCATACTAATCTTGAACTAATAACTAAGCTTCATTACTTATCTTTATAATGATATCTAGCTTGAGAATAATTCCGAAACTAATTAACTCGCTGTTAATTGCTAGCTGTCACACCACAAACTGCGGGTTGTGACTCCATGTCTGGTCACGTGATTTACAAATAGCGTCATCAGAGAAATTCCCCAGAAAATCAGCTCCTCTTTTAGTTTTATTCATTTATTTTACTAATGATCATTATTATTATAGAAATATCGCTCTAAATCTGAAGACGGATTTTGTGTGATGATATTTTGAAATGTTACTTTCAAACAAGTCACATTTAAATGAACAGGGTATGTGCTATTTTAGCCTTTTCACTATCCTTACATGCTACACTCGAGTTAGAAATCAGCAATAAAAATGGCCAAATTTCCCCCCATCTGTCTACCTCCGCTATTAGAGTTAGAGTTTGAATTAGAGTTGCTTCTCAAATCGCAAATTTATGATCGATTCTAGACCATTATTGAACATCAAGACAAACCTGTATTCCTATTAGAGTTAGTGTTCGGATTTTACAAACCTCTCAAACGTACCGAAAGGTCTGTCTTGCATACCAGGCTTCTGGAGTTTCCAGCTACTAGAAGATACATTTGAATGTAATCTCAAATTTTGATTTGAGACGCAGCTCATGACAACAGTCACGACGACAGCGGAAAGTCTTAAGGAGAAGCAGAGCTTGTCTGTTTGCCATCACTGTACGTGACATCGCAAAATATTTCACAGTTCAATTTGGAAAGCAGGTGGACAGGGATGTTTCACAAACCAGCCCTAAATACAGTGACAAAATAATTCTCTTTTTTTCCCTTTTATTTTACTTCCCGCTTCTCCAGGAACGTTATCAAGCTGAATATCAGGGTGCGTTCATCTCTTCCATCTCCCAGATGAGCATTCTTGATCAGTAAACAAGCTCAAAAGCTTCTCCACGGGTCGTTATTTATAAGCCCAGTTATAAAGTTACCAAAAGCATGTTCTATTGATTAGAAAGGTGCAAAGATGACTTAAAACACAGAACGTTTTCAGGGCCACAGGAAGAACATAGACGTGGATTTGCATTTATATGCATGAGGACACAGATCAACTGAATAACGCTCCCAGAAATTCACATTTCGTGGAAAATACACAGAAAAAACAGAAATGCATATGTAAGCTTGTAAAACTCGTACAAAGACGTCAACATACCTAAAAGTAACAGCTTCACCTGGTGCTGCATTTCTTTTTTGGACATTCTGATCTGTCTCTCGATGTCCTGGTGGATTCTTAGAGCTTCTTGTTCCACACTTGACATACAACAATTACCCATCATGTCAACCAAAGTTCTGAATGAGGTATCTGCCACACAGGTTATACCACAAACTGGTTATTAAACGAGCGACGTCCCTCCTCATGGTGTGCATGGGGCGTGTTAGAAGACAACACCTACATGAATAGTTGTCATTCTTACTCATTCCTTTCTCATGTCTCCTTTTTTTGTCACCTCCCTAACCAAATCATTTAACGAATAAAAACACAAGACGTTGCAGCTTATAAACCGGAATAATTTATTCCGTTAGAGTTGATTAGAAAGGATTTTAGGCGAATGGTTCTAGTGAATGTTTAACAGAGCAAAAGGGATAGAGTTCAAAGTTAAGAATCAGCACTTTGGGTTCATGTATGCGATGGAAATGCAAATACAGCGAAGCTTTTTCCTCAGAAGTGTCCAAAAAATGAAATAAAGTGATATTTAGAGAATTTAGATTTGGTTCCAGAAAGAGCCAAAAGGAGGAGGACCGTTCATTCGGACATCCAGGCGATCGAGTTACACGTCGAATTAACTGACTTGGTGAGGAAGGAAAAAAAAACAAAACAAAAAAAACATGGCGAATACAACTCATTGTTTTCTAAAGTGCTTCCCAGAAGATCACTGAATGTGAAAGGAATGTACTGATTAAGGGTTTGACTCGCTATTCAAGTCCAACTACTTTTGCGATACTCAGAAGCTCCAGAAGTTTGTTGGTGTCAGATTTCTTCGATTTGTGTGAGCAGAAATGGCATCCAATGGCATCACCTGCTGTATGCATTAGAGGGTTTTTTTTTTTTGGTTTTTTTTAAAACACACAGGAGGGCTGAGGGGCAAATATTTGTGAACATTGGTGAGATTTTTGAAATGCTTCATTCAATTGCTACGTGAAGAATTTCCAGATCATCTTCCTTTACAGTCTCATCCATGATTTCGCAGCAATTAACGCAAAATCAAGAGATCTCGACAATATTCAAAGGAGCTTGCGATTTGTAAAAATTCACGCAGATTTTATTTCTGTAGATTTGGGCCGGGACGCATCACAACGGGCAGTCTGCCATAGCCGTCTTCGATTCACATGCGTTGAACACGGGTACAGATAAAAAGGTCTCATTTACCAAACATCAATGTGAAAGACACATTTAGTGTAATTGCAATTTCGCTAATTCAAGTAGATTTCCGGGCGAAAAAATGCCACAAGTTGCATCGCAAATTTTTTAAAAAGCCGTGCAACACTCACAAAAAACCTCTGCGAAATCCTGCATGGACTGATATCTCTAGCATGACATAAAAGTGAAGCCTTTGCAGGGATTACAAGCAAGTGAAGTTTAATTCGAGTCATTTTAGGAATGATTTAAACACCAACATCCCGTGAGGTGGGGAAAACAAACAAAAAAAACAAGGACTTCATTATGGTTCATTTTCCAGAACATTCCAATGGCAAACATCACAAATGACTAATACCGCCGTTTATTTTATTTTTTTTCGACAACAACAGCCCTTCATCGATGAAAGCTTGTATGAAACCATTTAGGATGAAAGGAAAATGATGACAGCACTGAGATCGCCTTGTCTTAAGTTTTGGAAGGACGACGAGCTAAATTTGTATTGGAGGAAACATGATGTAGAAATCCGCCATCGTTCCTTACACTGGCCTTGCTTTAAAACACTGATTGCACATCCTGATTTCATCATTAAGAAGAATATACTGAAACTGCTGCCAAAAGAACCCGAAGTCCCCAAAGTGATCCGTTCCGTTTTAGGGGAACTTTTGGGAGCAAAAATGGCACCTTATATACCAGGCAGCAGATGAAACAGACCAACACTCAATCTGGCTAATGAAATACTGATGACTTACAGCTATAGAGTACAGTAAAGCTGTGGAGCTGGACAACTTTACCAGAACAATTTAGAAATCTGGAAAACAGTACAAACAGATAGTGTGTTTTTTTTTTTTTAAAAAAACAGAGGGATGGCTAATGTTAGTGGAGCGTATATTCCTTTGGCAATATATAAGAAACATTTAAAAGCAAAACATGGCACTTGTAACATACTACCACTCAACTCTTAACCCTTCATTGTTAATCATCATAAAGACAACAAATGGTTTCTTTTTAGCGTAAACCCCGCCCCTCGCTGAACCTAACTTGTCTCCTCAGACTCTGAACAGAAAATGGTCACCAGTTGAAGTACTTCAATACGATGGGAAAAAAATTTTTTGAATGACTTTCTAGCAACCACTCGATCATTGGATGATTGGATAATCTGAGCAAAGCAATCATCTTAAATCAGTAATTAACCAAATATGTACATTCCTTAAATCTCACACGGAGAGCGAAATGCTTTCGTTACGAAACCACAAAACCCCTCTGTGGCTCCCATGAACGAGCGGCACGGCGATCATAAAACGCATCGTTTCGCTTTAAAATGGAATAATAATATTCAAGACGGACCCTGTGAACAAGCTCCGAGGTGCAAATAAATTACGCAGTAGTGAGCAGTTTGTATTCATTGATATTATCGTTCAAAGACAAAATGGTAAATCAGTCTCCAATTTGCCTGAGACGAAGGAAGAAGAAAAGAAAGGAGAAAAAAAAAAAAAAAAAAAAAAAAAAAAAACGTTGCCCCGGAGGGCTTCTGCGTGTCATTTTAAAGTTAAGTTCAAGCTGCAGAGACGCCACGCTTCGTTCGTCTGTTTGTCTACACCAGATTGTACTCCTTCAGGTTGAGCTGCAAGATGGTGTCCTTGACGGCGGCGAAGACGAAGCGGATGTTTTCCGTGTCTGTCGCACAAGTAAAGTGCGAATAGATGATTTTGTCGCTGTCGGGATTCAGGTCGACAAACATCTTCAGGATGAACTCCCTCCCCGCCTGAGCGTCTCTCTGGGGCCCTGACGGAGAGAATGAGAAATGAGAGCAATCGGAGGAAATTATAAACAGCATGAAATACGTTACTATGTTTATACAATCCTTTACGTTATGACATGACGTAAAACAATACATCTCAGACATAAGGCATATTCAATCCTGGAAATAAGAAATACAGTTGTATTTGAAGAACATTGTTTAAATGTGTACAACAGTACACCTGCTCAATAATCGATTAGAGCCACTAATGTGTCAACAGTGCAATGCACGTTGCAAAATCATGCCGATACAGGCCAAGAGCTTCAGTTAACGTTCACATCAAATATCAGAATCGGAATAAAAGCTCTCTCAGTGACCATGGAAAACGGGCTGGGTTTGATTATTTCAGAAACTGCTCATCTCCAGAAATTTCCGCACACACAACAGTCTCGAGAGTTTACACAGAATGGTGCGAAAAACAAAAACCATCCCGTGAGCATCAGTTCTGCTGCTGCTGGAAACGCCATGCTGACGAGAGAGGTCAGAGAAGAACAAGCCGACAAAAAGGCAACGGTAACTCAAATAACCGCTCTGTACAACCGTGCTGAGCAGAAAAGCATCTCAGAATGCAGAAGCGAATGGGCTACAACAGCACACGACCATACAGGGTCCCACACTGAAAATCAAAACAAAAGTAACTGGAGCGTGACTTAAAATAGTGCTGAATTTAAACCAGCACAGACAGGACATCCAGCAGGAAGCCGTGGTGAAATTAAACTTCAGATATCTTTAGAAGTTTAAAGTTAATTCTACTAGTAGAATTATACAGATCACTACATATACAGTAGGTGATGAAGTGACAAATCTGATGAACTTTGCCAAGCAGTCATATTCAGTTCAGTTGCTCTGATAGATTCTGAACACTGCTTTATAAAACAAAAAGGACCACCTCGATTCTAATGAGTCCACGATGTAAAAGCCCAGCACCTTTATAATCAAGATTTCAAACCCACTCACCATCGTACTCGGGAAAGTAATCTACTAGATGTGAAAACATGATTTTCTCCTCCAGCAGGTCCTTCTTGTTCAAAAACAAAATGACTGAAGAATTCTGGAACCACGGATACGTTATGATCGTCCTAAACAGCGCTTTGCTTTCCTCCATTCGATTCTGGGGAAGAAGAGAAGGAAACGGATATGTCAGGAACCGCTCGCACGTCTAGCACGGAATGATTTACTCCACAGAACATCCACAGAGAAGACAAGTAACTTCTCAACATTTATACATCACTGCTAACCTTCAAAACATCCGGTTTACAAAAAATAAAATAAATAATGTGTGTTAGTTGTGATGGATAAATTGCATTTAGTATTAGTGTTCTGACAAAAACACATGATGGTTTTAGCCAATATACAGTACAGCACCTTGCGAAAGTATTAACCCCCTTAGCGCTTTTCCTGTTTTGTTACATTACCACCTGGAATTAAAATTTATTTTTGAGGGGTTTGTACCATTTGATTTACACAACATGCCTACCACGTTGAACGTGCAAAATATTTTTATAGTGACAGACAATAATATTTTTTTAAATAAATAAATAAATAAGAAATCTTGAGTGTGCATAAGTATTCATTAGTGGTATTGCAGACTCGAGAGCCTTTCAGATCAGGTGTACGGCTGCGTTCACGCCATGTCGGAATCACCGTAATTACTGAAAGACAACCCGGACGTTCTACTCGGACTTGTTCACGTCCTCGGAATGATGTGACATTAAAATGGTTATCCAACTCTGTGCTAGCTACGTTAAACTGTATTGTATGTCTCGTTTAATTTTCAGATTAATCTTGATTTATTAAGACATTAATAATAGTCAATTTACTAGTTACTGTGACGTCGGGAGCTTTCAGAAAATTCCTAGTTTACAAGTTGTAATTACGAGTTCGACAAGGACGTGAAGGCTTTTTACAATTACTTTAATTATAGTAATTACGACATGGCGTGAACACAGCTTATTTATGCTGACATCATGCGGCAGATCATGTGACACCTTGACTGCACACAGGTGGACCTTAAATCAATTAATTATATGCCTTCTGATATTAACTGGATGGTCCCGGATCTTATTTTGGGGTTTCACAGCGAAGGGGGTGAATACATATGCACTCAACTTTTTCATTCCACTTCAACAATTTGGACTACTTTGTTAAGTAGATAAAAAAAAATAAAAAAACATTTTAATTCCAGGTTGTAATGCAAAAACACAGGACAAACTCAAAGGGGGTGAATACTTTTGCAAGGCACTTTAAAACTAATATACTGATGACCGACACCCCCCCCCAACCAGCACTAGTTTATAAGCATATAATCTGGCACCCTCTGCTGCTCATGAAGGGATTTCACACGTGACACAAACCTCATTATCAGACTCAACCAGGACTTGGTCGTATTCGCTCAGCGCCACCAGAAACATGATGGAGGTGACGTTTTCAAAGCAGTGGATCCACTTGCGTCTCTCTGACCGCTGGCCGCCTACGTCCACCATTCTGGTCCAGACAAGAGCGATCAGTTACTATACACTAGAGACGGCATAAATCGCGCCGAAAATGCAAAAGGGAAGCAAACGGTTAAAAACAGACTAAAAACATTCATGTGTACCTGAATATGACGCTCTGCAGGTCAAAAGGGTACTCGATGATGCCCGTGGTGGGCACTCGGACCCGTAGCACATCCTGCTGCGTGGGCACAAATGACGAGTCAGCAATCCGGTCCAACGAATTCAGGTAGCTGAAAAGTACCGAGACAGATTTCACTTGTAATCTGCAGCACGGTTTGGAGTAGCTGCTTTTTAAAAAGTGAAAGTTCTCTGTGCAGTGAAGTTCTCTGCATGGGAACGAAATGGAAAACTTAAAAGATTCCCTATTTACCCTGACCTACATTTACATTTGTTGGTCACTTTCTCTTTCTAACCTCAATTAAACACTGGCTTGAATTGGAAACACTGTGCCTGCATCCAACCAAAACAGGAAGCGTTCGCAAAAGAACTCCTGCACTTTTACAGAAGTGAGAAATCAGGTGCAATCTGGCACATAAGCGCTACCAGACTTTTACATCAGCCCTTCAGAGTCAGCATTGTTTGTAAGGCTGCTTCTCATTTTGTTGAGTCTCCTTCTTTCCTTTCCTTGTGGAGAACGGAGGCAAGAAAAGGAAACTAGAAGAGAAGGAATCAAGAGAAAAAGAAGAAGGGGGGGAAAAAAAAGAAAAAAAAAAAAAAAAAAGACATTCTTGCTCACTGAAGAATCACTTTAAAGCGAATTTCATTAATTCATTAACTGATGTGATTATATATACACAGTTGTGCCCATATGTTTACATACCCCTTGCAGAATCTGCAAAATGTTATTTTTATTTATTTATTTATTTAAATAAGAGGGATCATAAACATTGCATGTTGTTTGTTATTTAGTCCTGCCCTGAAGAA
>JANDJT010000167.1:14896370-14906987 GCA_024331685.1 Stegophilus panzeri
TCTTCACGAGTCCCTTGTTTGTCCTGAGCAGTTAAACTGCCCACTGTTCTTCAGAAAAATCCTCCAGGTCCTGCACACAGGTCTTTGCTTTTCCAGCATCTTCTACATATCTGACTCCTTTCCAACAGCGACTATATGATGTCGAGATCCATCTTTACACACTGAGGACAACCGAGGGACTCGTACATGACTATTACAAAAGATGCAAACATTCACTGATGCTCAAGAAGGCGGCCCGATACACTAAGAGCCAGGGGCGTGTAAACTTTTGAACAGGATGATCGGTGTAAATTGTTATTTCAACTTCTGGGAAACATGTAAATATCTTATGTAGCTTCAGAAGGGCGGTACTAAATGAAAAAAAAGATGTTTAAACAAAATAACAAATTACACCAAACATCCTGTTCAAAAGTTTACATCCCCATGACTCTTAACGTATCGAGCATCAGTGAATGTTTACACCTTTTGTAATAGTTTTCTATGAATCCCTCAAGTGTGAAAAGAACCGACTTAGCAATCAACAAAAAAAATGACGTCCAAATAGGAAAAACCTGTGTGTCCTTGCTCTAAAAGCCTCCTCTCTCATCTCTCCTTGATTCCTCGGACTCCATTTTAAGAATTGGTACATCTTTAAAGATGGCTGACTTGATGACTAGAGATTTCCGGGTCAGGGGCTGAACGATGTAGGATCGAAGGAATCAAGCAGGCATCAATTAGTGTCTTAAATCTGTACTCACTATTTGGTCGAATCTGAGAGCTGGTATTCTCTCCTTCGATCGTAGCACTCCTGGATTCCCGGGTCGTTCCATAAACTCTTAATGGCATCTACGTATGGATTTATAAACACTGAAACCTTCTCTACGTCCACTTCTCGAACGATATTTGCATTGCCCTATAAAGAAGGAGACAGAAATGAATGAATATATATATTATATATATATATACACACACACACACACACACACATATACATACATACATACATACACATACACACACACACACACACAACCCCAATCCAATTCCAAAAAAGTTGGGACGCTGTGTAAAACATAAATAAAAACAAAATGCAATGATTTGCAAATCTCATAAACCCATATGTTATTCACAATAGAACATAGAAAACATCAAATGTTTAAACTGAGTAAATGTACCGTTTTGATTAATTTGATGGTCGCAACACATCTCAAAAAAGTTGGGACGGGGCAACCAAAGGCTTATTTACATTTATTTACATTTTACACAGCGTCCCAACTTTTTTTTGGAATTGGGGTTGTAGATCACTCATAATATTATACATATAGTGTACGTGTATAAATAAATACTAAAGATCCCATTTGTGATACTGAGGGCTGATTGAAACCCCACTTAAGTTTACAAGTTACGACTGAGGACATGACCTATTACTGTGCTGCTGCAGATAAGTTTGAAATGTTCTGTAAGATGTTATTGAAAAAAAAAAAAAAATAGGTTTGCCTTTAGGACCATCCAGAAATAGAAAAGAGCACCAGGACATTTCTGTGGGGCTTTGAATTCATATAATTAATTTTTACGGCCTGAAGGGATAATCTCATTAGGGCTGTACTGTGTGATTAACTAAAGTCACTGTCTCTCATCTTATTTGTCTCATGATTTGCCCTACTTCACAACAAAGATGCATCTCTGGGGAAATTTGACCATCGATGAAATCAAATTATCAAATTTATGAACATTTAGATCAGGGGTGTCAGACCAAACAAATCAGTTATGTAGGTCAAGAACACATCAACTCCCCTTAAATGTCTTCATTTGTCTTGAAGGTGCAAATTAAAAAAAAAAAAAAAAAAAAAAAAAACCCAAAAACATTTTTTAAGTAATAAAATAAGTATTCAGCCCTTCTTGCTGTGAAACCCGTAAATTAGTTCTTTTGGAAAGTGACCTGGTTACATTGGTGACGTTGCCATATTTCTAGCTTGCTAATGAAAAATGATATCCATCATTAGCACTTTTTGTCAGTTTATCACTCTATTTTTCTCCCTAATGGAATAACTGGCTCTTTTTTTCCGCCCCTAATCGGTCAACTCCATTACGGTCCACGTGATGATTTTTA
Organism: Stegophilus panzeri; assembly: GCA_024331685.1. Classification (NCBI taxonomy): domain Eukaryota; kingdom Metazoa; phylum Chordata; class Actinopteri; order Siluriformes; family Trichomycteridae; genus Stegophilus; species Stegophilus panzeri. The sequence goes on from JANDJT010000167.1 coordinate 14,898,460, forward strand.
TTCACAACAGGGATGCTAGATTTATTCAGTAATCCGAATCAGAACCGGCCATGTGTTCGACACCCATGACGATTTAGCCTCGTAATGACTTGATGCACTTGTTTATTGTCTAACGTGTATTGTGTAATAAGATCCCGCCGGCAAAAACAACATGAAAGACCCGGCTTCCCAAAGACCTCAGAGCGAACTGCAGAACATTTCCAGCACCCACACCCACATCTTAACTCACTCGAGGCCTGGCGAAGACAGACGACTTTACCTTGTTGTGTTCGTATTTGTAGGGAATCTGCAGGGTGTCCATGGCTCGGATCATGGATTGAACGGACGTGAATATGTTCTGGTAGACCAGCTTGGTGAATCCTTTCTTGTCCTCCTCCGAGTAGCCCGAACCGTGAATGATTCTCATCTGCTTGATGAAGGTGCTCTTGCCGCTCTCGCCCGTCCCTACACAGAAAAACATTCATGTGTACCTGAATCTGTACCTAGCAGAGATTTAAGGGATTTTAACAGATGCAAGAAATGTTGCACAATAATAAATATATACAAGACACAGGGAAGATCATGTTAAGATGGGAAAGAAAACATGGGTTATGGAGGAGGAAGGACGGAAAACAAACAAGTCCTACACCTGACACCTTCTCATGCAAACTGGTCCACCTGCTGAACATGTGCAAGCTTTAGTAAGCAGATTGTGTGTGTGTGTGTACTTTCTAAATGGACAGTTCCCAAATAACCTATAGGTATGTCCTTGTGTGCAACATTTTGATGAGTGAAAGGTATATCATTAAGACACTAATCTGAGCATAATAATTATATGATATGTTGTTCTGCATCTGTAGCCAAGCAGCATTCCTGACTGTCCATGCATCCCCGTTTTTGCGCAAATAGACCATTCTAAAAACGCTGAACAATATGCACATTTGTGGTGCACATTTGATCTTCTCGCATACACACAAACCGGGCGATTATTAACGCGTTTGCATTCGCCTGCTTTAAAAGCCACATGCACACGAGTTTTGCATAACAAACCGCAGCCAGTTAGAGTCACTTATCCGTGATTTCTTAATCTTTTTTTTTCTTTTCTTCTTCTTCTTTTTTAAGGTCTCATACCGAGCAGGAGAAGCTTGAGCTCTCGGCGGGAGTCCTTCTTATCCCGGCGGAGCTGCCTCTCTATCTCGTCGTTGATCCGCCTCGCTTCCTTCGCCTCTTCACTGAGGCAACACGCCATTATGGAGTCCAGAGTCATGTTTCTTTCCGAAATGAAACGATAAATGACACTGTTTTTGTTTCTCTGTTTGTTTAAAAGTTTCTCAGCTATTCCATTCCACCGAAGAGAGAGAGAGAGAGAAACACACACTGAAAAATCTGGGTGTTGACAATTAAGCGCACGTGGAGATCAAGAAGAAGAAGCGACGAAGAAGTAGTAGTAAAGGCTAGTTTTCCTGTAGTCCAGAGTGGAGAGGAGGAGGAGAAGAAAAAGGAGGAGGAGGAGGTGGAGAAGTGAGGCGATTCATGAAACGTCGACGCAATTTCATAAACAAAAAATATCTATAATTTGTTGATCTAATTACGCATCATCGCTTTGAACAAAAACACAAGCGCGAGCCCCTACCTGAGGCGACAAGAATGCGCACGTGCATATATATAAATAATGTAAATATATACATTTGTGTATATATAATAACCTCACTTGACAAGTAACAGATCATTTCCACACTCCATAGCTGCTAATCGAGGTTTTCTTTCTTTTTCTTTTACAGCTTGTTATACATCGAGATAATTGTAATCGTTTTGAATCCTCATGTGTAACAATACGAAGTGCTGTAATCCTCCCGACTCTTCAATAAATCATTTATATAACCAGAATGCCTTGAAATTGTCAGGTTTTTCCTCTATTTCTCCCTCTCCCTCTCTCTCTCTCCAGACGCTCGACCCCGGGCGTGGTAAAAAGCTGAATATGGCGGAGTTTCACTATTCACAATTCCCTTCCGACCACCAGACTGGAACAGTTCTGTTTTTACAGGAAAACCATCTCCATGCATGTACCGTGGGTCAGGTTTGAGGAGGAAAAGAAGACAAAAAAATCAACAATAAGTTCAAACAAATCCGTCCGCGCTGAATTAATTCATTAAAACGTTTCTGTGCGTCCACAATCCGGTAAATTCCAGTCGAAGTGCATTTGCTTTCGGATCTTCCATATGTAATTGCATTACAGGCTGCATCCACTCCCCTGCCCTGCCTGCCATGTGACCTCTCTGAGAGAGGAAGCAACACGGCACAGCAAAAGACCTGCTCTCTACACCAACAAGGAACGAATTTACACACGCTTTACTTCATAATTTCACACTTTTTCCCCACATAAGTTTATTTCTGAAATACTTTCTCGCTTAATCACCACGGTTATTAATGTTAGGTGTGTTTCTAACCAACTGAAAAAAAACAATTCAGCTACTCAGAGAGTGAGGCTAGTTAGACTGTTTTATCCCCCACCTACACCCCCCTTCACAAATAATTATTAATCGAAAATTTCTCATATATAACCTGTCTTATTTCTAATAAAATGTTCATTTATTCATATATTATACCGACTTTTATTATCACTCACTGTGAACAGTGCTGCCATCTTAAGACTAAAGCTGAACATACAGCTGTATGTAAAATCTTGAAAAGTTTCAGGACACATGACCATCCATCCATCCATCCATCTAGATTTTCTATACCGCTTATCCTACAGGGTCGCAGGGGACCTGGAGCCTATCCCAGGGAGCATGGGGCAGAAGGCGGGGTACAAGCTGGACGGGGTGCCAGTCCATCGCAGGGCACAATCACGTACACATTCACACACTCGTTCATGCACTACGGACACTTTGGACATGCCAATCAGCCTACCATGCATGTGTTTGGACTTGGGGAGGAAACCCATGCAGCATGGGGAGAACATGCAAACACAAGGCAGCAGCGGGGATCGAACCCCCAACCCTGGAGGTGTGAGGCGAACGTTCTAACTACTAAGCCACTGTGTGCCCTCACATGACCATCATATCAATATATACACAGATAACATTAAAAATCATCTGCTAAATATTCTATAGCTCTGACCCGTCAAGGCATGTGGGTGTGAGATGCATATTGTAGCTACAAAAGATAAGGGAAAGTGATAAGGGAAGGTCCTAAGAGTGTACAAAATGGTAAACTCTTACAGAAAAGGTTTTAACTTAAAAAAAAAAAACTTGATTTATCAGTTTTGTCTCTTTGTGGAACATCTAACAGTCTAATGTACATCCCTGAGTTTAGGTTAAACAGATTTGCCTTAATGTACTATGATGAAAGAAACCTTAATGATACAAAGAACTACTGAAGAACAATTCTTCCTAAGAGACATGAGAGCTATGACCTTAATCATGTGTACATGAAGGAACTCTGATCAATCTGTAATATACACATGAAGGAACCTTCCCACAACTGTAGATGTAAAGAACTTCAATGACTTGCTCATGTTTAATGTTTAGCAGGCTGGAGATCCTCCACAAGAGGGTGCTCTTAGTCAGTAGCTTGTGTGTGTGTGTGTGAGATTGGTAAAAGGCAGGAAAATGGCATGAATCCAGATCTAGCAGGACCTGAAAAATACAAGAACCCACTAACACGTGGGGTGCCAGTTGAAATTTTGTAGCCCCTGACAGGTGAACAGGTAAATCTAAGAAATTTGAAGGCATGGCTCGTAGCTATGTATTATTAAGTATTTGGGTCATATTAATTTGTTTTAGCTAAAAATTCCTAAAAAGCTCGATTAAGGATTCAGGGTTAAGAATTAAAAAACAAAAAATGAGCCTATAAAGGGTGTTACTTTATATGGACTGTAAAGCCTCTTGGAAAACGATGCTTTTAGGCCCTTCGTCCATTCTCTGATTGAGCCACATATGGGAGTGCTCATCACGGTGATTGGACAGTGATTGCTTTTCAGTGTGGCACTACTGCAATGCACTGATGAAAGTGAAATGCATTGCAATGGGAAATTTAATTCATGTATGCCATGAAGTCAGCTTTTCATTATTTAAAAATATAGATATAGAGCAACGCAACAACGACCACATACTGATGGTTTTGCTTTTCAGTGTAGCACGTTGTTCTCATGTCACAAATCACAGCCAGTACTTGTGTACTGTAATTCACAAGCTAATGTAGAAATGCTGAAACCCATCACACATCAACTGTGGCTTCATTTCAGTGCAGATATCAGAAACTTTCTCTTATTCAACCTGTTGACCGAGTTACATGGAGCATGATGGGCCTAAATTGCTTTTTTAAATTAATTTTATTATTATTATTATTATTATTATTATTAACACGTTAATATAATACACATTATTGTCATCCAGATGAGAGCAGGAATTTAACGAACTCTAACCAAACACCTGCAGGTTAGGAGTTTTTCCACATTAAAATAGCCGTCCTTCACTCACTCCTTCCTTAATTTTGTTTCACTTTCACGAGAGGAGTGGTACTAAAAGAAAAACCACTTCCACATTTAAACTAGAAATATTCAGGTCAGTGGAAGCAATACTCAGGCCAGACCTGCATACTCCAGCTAGGGTATGCATATTTATTTTAAAAAAAAAAGAAAAAGAAAAAAAAGACCATCTTAATGCCTTCACTTTTAACAGGCATATTGGTGAAGTCAATCAACAGCAGAGAGAAAAGATAGGAATGCAATTTTAATAAAAAGTGGCACAGACTTTATTACTCAGACTCATAGCACATTCTACATAGACACCGGAAAACAGGGATTGGGGGGGGGAATGAGACCACCAGGAGACCTTTACACAAAAGGTGGTTTGTTTTTTTTAAACCCCACTAACTGATCAGGGTTTTTGAAGACACCCAATCTAAACTGTTAAAAAAGCGTAGAAACAGACGTACAAAACAAGCATCGATTAGATTAAATGAATCATGATTGTAGTCTCACTGTCAGTCCACAGCCAATCAAAACAGGAAAAAAAATAATCATCATATCTGCATTTCGACTTCATATTCATCCCCCTCCTCCCCCAAAAACATTAATTGCAGCTCATTAAATAAAATACGCTAAGATTTTAAAACTCAGCTGGACATTTACATTTTGACATTTCAACTTTTTTTTTTTTTTTTTGAAAGAAATGACAAAAAAAATGGCAGAAGGGAAATAAAACACAAAAAGGATTACCGAAGAAGATTATTACATTCTGAATTGTTAGACAAACCAGGCATGCAGCTCTGCTCAGGCTAAATGTGGATATTACACGGCTCTGCTAAAAATCACAGAACGTTATGAGAATCCCAAAAACGGAGAAAAATCAATGCATCCGAAGCACAGGGGAAGAGAAGGAAAAAGAATCAAGATCCATTCATTCTGCTAGTTCTAGAGATCGTTCTTCCACCCCTAAAAATCTTTTCTTTAAGGTGTTAGGAGAGCAACAGGGGACACATCTACCGAAGAGGCGGAGGAATGTAGACTCTGAAAAGAAGCTGAAGGAAAACACGTAGGGCGGTATGTCTTTGCTTGCTGTCCTCTAGAAGAACCGACCAGAGTACTGCTTCACGCTGGAAGAGAACCACACACAGTTCAGACAGACAGCAATAACCAAGTATTTTTATTAAACTGCACTCATGGATAATTACGATCTGGACGCTAAGTTGATAGGTAGTCTGTGAAACACTAGAATTAATATTTTATTATTACACAGATTATTCACAACCTGGCTAATATATAAAGGTTACTAGGCCTGCCGTGATAGTCGGGTGTTCCCGGTGTTACACGGTGTTCGGGCCGCACGCCGATTACATCACTTCACCACCCCCACCGTTGTTTGGCTTTTTTATAGTAATAAAAATCATTTAGTTCAGTTAGAGAACAGACGCTACGATAAAAACTTGAACTGCTCGATTCAGCGCGATCCGAACGAGTCAGAGTCGCAGCACGGATCAGATTTCATTCATCGCGTAAGGCGAGCTGACTGACCAGACGATGGTGGAAGATGTGGTTTCAAAGCGAAATGTAAAAGTGCCTATTTGGCAATATTTTGGATTTGTGGTTGTGTTTTTCCATTAAGAAGAATAATAATAATCATAATCATCCCACCACTCAAGCAATTGCCGCTAATTCGAAAGCGAACTGCGCACGGCCGCACGGGTATTCATAACCGGTGGGAACATTTCCTCACCTTCACATCCATAAAGGTTACCAATTCATTATATTCTCATGGTGAACAAACGAAAGGCCTTTCGCAAGTATTTCTACTTGATATACAACAGGGACAACATTAACCAGACCTCTTACATTTTGGGTCACAAGTCATCAGAACAGTGTTAAAAAATATTTCATACCACTGCACTGTTTTAATATTAGCGTACTCGTTCGAAAACGGAAAAGAAAGTCTGCCTAATTATTGATAAGCTTTCTGTAAGATGTTTATTAGTATTCTTTCATGGACGTTCTTAGATAGCTAGATAAAGCGATCATTTATAAATCCCAGAGGGAAATTCACAGGAACACCATGTATTAAATGAAGCATTAGCATTAAACATAACTACAAGAAGGTGAAAGTATGACGTGTCATTCTACAATAAATAAGAAGTTGCCAGCATTGACAAATTGCTGAGGTGTGGTATAAAAGGAATGAAAGACTTCAGAGTGCCGTTATTGGAAAATAATCCTCTTCAGGGTGGTAACAGTAACTCCATATCGCACCCCTCGGTCACGGATTATTTCCCCTGTAACAGCATGCCGCGTCGTATTATCAATTACAGATCACATCACAGAGAGTAACAGAGCTGAGCTTGTATATAAGGAGTTATACAGTCATGTCATGTGATTGTGGTAGTGTTTTTTTGTTTTTGTTTTTTAAATAAATAAAAGGCAACTGGAGGCATATAATAAACATGCACACAGACACACGTTAGAAGAAGTTGTTCAGAATGAAACAGACAGACATGTGAAAGTTAGGGCAGGGTTAGAGAAACAGGAAAAGTGGGGGAGGAGGGCAGATGAGCCTGGGCCTGTGCTGTAGGGCAGACCGTGATTTGTTGTCACTTCATCTAACTAACAACAACAAAATCACAAGTCTTCCACACAGAAGCAGGCCAGCTTTCTCACACTCTCCTGGGCTCCGAGTACCGCACCTCTCGGTCACTTTGTTTGGATTTCTGTTTCAAATAATCCGGATACCACATTTCCCCCAAGGAAAGGAGAGAGAGAAGGAAGAAAGAAAAAAAAATAAAAAAAATAAAAAATAAAAGAGAGAGAGAGAGAGAGAGATAGAGAGAGAGAGAGAGAGAGAGAGAGAGAGAGAGAGATAGAGAGAGAGAGAGAGAGAGAGAGAGATCAGTTTTAACAGCCACTTAGAGAGCTCTGTAAGCTTTCCTGAGATAAAGCCTTGCTATAGTCCACGGCTTAGTGGGAAAATATTTGCATTAAAGTGGAATCGTCACTCGAGTCTCTCCACAGCAGTTTCACACTGAACCTCTCACCAACACTTCCACTGCAGCAGATAACGTTTCATGCTAATGGCAGAGTTCCTGCTCCTGATGTGGCCATAACTGCTGTAGCACTCGTATCGTAAAAAAACAACAAAAACAAACCCCTAACATTAACACAACATGCAGAGACTACAGCGTGTAGGTCACGTCACTGTTCGAGTGCAGCACTGACAAGAGCTGCTGCCTGAATCACACTGTTTCATCTAAACACTCCATAATCTACACAGCTCCACACCAATCGCAGCTCCACACCAATCACAGCTCCACACCAATCACAACTCCACACCAATCACAGCTCCACACCAATCACAACTCCACACCAATCACAGCTCCACAGCTCCACACCAATTACAACTCCACAGCTCCACACCAATCACAGCTCCACAGCTCCACACCAATCACAGCTCCACACCAATTACAACTCCACAGCTCCACACCAATCGCAGCTCCACACCAATCACAGCTCCACAGCAATCACAACTCCACACCAATCACAGCTCCACACCAACCACAGCTCCACACCAATCACAGCTCCACACCAACCACAGCTCCACAGCTCCACACCAATCACAGCTCCACACCAATTACAACTCCACAGCTCCACACCAATCACAGCTCCACACCAATCACAGCTCCACACCAATCACAGCTCCACACCAATCACAGCTCCACAGCTCCACACCAATCACAGCTCCACACCAATCACAGCTCCACAGCTCCACACCAATCACAGCTCCACAGACTCCTACTCTCTCACACACACACTCTACTCTCTTTCTCTCTCACACACACACACACTCACACACACTCTCTCTCTCTCACACACACTCTCTCTCTCACACACTCTACTCTCTCTCTCACACACTCTACTCTCTCTCTCACACACACTCTACTCTCTCTCTCTCACACACACTCTACTCTCTCTCACACACACTCTACTCCCTCTCACACTACTCTCTCTCTCACACACACTCTACTCTCTCTCTCACACACACACTCGACTCTCCCACTCACAC
>JANDJT010000167.1:14907087-14920373 GCA_024331685.1 Stegophilus panzeri
AGAGAGAGAGAGAGAGAGAGAGAGAGAGAGAGAGAGAGAGAGAGAGAGAGATAGAGAGAGAGAGATAGAGAGAGAGAGAGCATTTGCAGTGAAGTATCAAAGTAGAAACGGGTTAGACCACACTTCCATAACAAATTAGTAGCTTGTTACAGGTCACGTTTAACCACAGTTTATGATTAGAAATAAGCTGCATGTTCGGGGCAACTGAAGTAAAACACTAACAAAAATTTATTCATTATAATATTCTTATCACTAAGGCAATACTCTTTATAAAATGTACATGCTTGCCAAGGTAGGTGTATGTATACAAGTTTATACAAATGGAAAACTACTCCATTAGTTGATATGTAATCGATTAGTAACACACTTAACAGAATCAATCATTTACGTTGACTCGGTCTAACTCGAACTCCAAGACGTTAGATGTTTACATGGATAACGTTTCAGGTGGGTTTTTCCTTCAACTTTATGATAAAAGTTTATCTTAGCTCTTCATGATTTTCAGTGCTGACGTTCACCTTCCGTCTTCCATGTCGGTGTAACACTACAACCTCAATAATATTCTAACGCAGTGAAATAGTACATTTCTATTGATTGTTAAACTGCAAATTTGTTAATTTTTTAACAATGTTTAGCCACTTCGCCTAAAACTTCTTACGATGCTGTTATTACGTTTGTGAGGCAAAATCATTACGAGCTATATTTTAAAACACAGGGAAATCAATCTGTGTCCGAGTACTCAATTACATCACGCAAAAAAACAAAAAAACAAAACAAAAAAAACAAAAAAAACCACTGCTCATATATTTAAAGGGCAAGGTTAATTAAAACAAGACTGCAGAGAAGGAAAAGACAGGAACTTGGGTAGTATTAGAAGCATGAGGTTACTCTGCCGGTGATAAAAAGAAGAAAGTAAGAGAGTCAAAGGTGTCTTTTTATACACACACAAAAGATTAAGAAGCAGATCGTGGCGGTGTGTGTGTGTGTGTGTGTGTGTGTGTGTGAGAAAATCCTGCTGTCAGGCCTGAAGTCTAGCTGTTCGATCGTGCACTTGCCTGTTCTGCAGTAGATACTGCGCGTTCTGAATCTGGTCCTGCGTTCCTGTGATGGTGATGATACGATCCTCGGAACCCTCTAGAGGCTCGTCGATTTTGATGGAGGCTCCGGACTCGTGACGGATCTGCTTAATACGCTGTCCGCCTTTCCCGATGATGGAGCCGGCCAGCTAACATGGTACAAGGGTTGATTAAGCCGTGTGCACGCGAGTAAGGCCGTATGCAATAAATAAATTCAGGGTTAAAGCGCACTCACGTCTTTGGGTATAGTCACTTGTGTTGTGATGACAGGACCACCGATGTCGCCGTAGGAACCTCGTCCACCTGCAGAAACGGATTAACATTTAATTAATTCGTGCCTACGTTTTATTCATGCAGAGTCTGCACATAAAAATATGATGGACACTTACCAGATTGGAAGGGTTCCCAAGAAGAGTTATTGTCTTCAGATATCAGAAAAGGGAAAGAAAATAAAAAGGGAAAACAAAAACAAAAAAGATTATCATGATATTAGAGGTACAAGAGAAAGATGTGAGTAACAGAAAGCGAGGAAACACTACAGCTACCGAGAGCTGTGTTCTGACATGTTTGATTAGGGGTAACCTTGAGTGTATGTGTGTGGGAGAAAGAGTGATCGCGCGCGCGCGCGAGAGAGAGAGAGCTTATAGGAGTAAAGCTGAACAACACTCACCATATCCACCTCCACTCTATTCGATTAGAGAGAGAGAGAGAGAGAGAGAGAGAGAGAGAGAGAGAGAGAGAGTTAATCCAACCTATATGCATCAAAAAATACACGTGCACATACATATTAAAACAAATGACAAACTAATTAAAGCGCTTGACAAAGCTTCCAGCTTTGCCCCGAGTTCACTGGTGAGTGTGATGGCTTTTACCTACATATCTATCTGCTCCTTAGTTACCAAGGCAACAAGCAATTCAAAAAAATCCATTGCCTAGCAACAGCAGGCCAAAGCAGTTCACAGCATATGCATCCATTACCCTGTCATTTCATAGAGACAGAACAAGTAGCTCTTCTCGTTTTCCAAAACTGGCCCTTCCTCTCCAGAGCCAGACACCCCCCCAACTGCACAGCTTTCAGAGACACAAACATGTAAAAGCACCGTCACACACGACAGTTTTCACAGGCGGGAGCTTACCATGCTTTCGTAGCGATCTACAGGTCTTCCTCTTCTGTCACTTGGAGCAAACGGTAAATGATTAGAATTGGCTCGCTAAAAATTGGAAAGCACATCTACTCAGGTGGTACATAACAGACTGAAATCATCTGTGTAGATATACACACTACCAGTCAAAAGTTTAGACACACTCATTCTTTAATTTTTATATTCCCCCCCCCCACATTTTATTATAATAAAGTCATCAAAACTCTGGAGTAACACAAACGGAACGATGGGAATTATGGGGAGATCAAGAATTCGAAATAAATCAAAATTATTTTGTATTTTAGCATCTTCAAAGTAGACTCCCTTGTTGCCAGGATTTTCCAGAAATGTATTCTTGCCGTTTTCTCGACTGATTTCTTACCCTGAAAGAAATCTGAATTTCCCTGAGATGCTTTTTAAACAGTATTAAAGGAGTTCCCACCGACGCCGGACACTTATCGGCTGCTTTTCAGAATATTTCACTCTGAATCGTCCGTTTAAAAAAATAAATAAATCTGTAAATAAAAGTTTTCTAATGAAAGAAATGAATACGTCGGCCCGCTTATATTTTTGTCTACAGCACCGATTTCAAACATTTAATCCTACACCTTCAGATCAAAAGGTTCTTAAGATCATGAGAAACGTTTCAGTCGAGTGCCCACAAACTTTTGACCGGTAGCGAGCGAGTGAGTGTGTGAGCACGTGTACCACATACACCACCACAAGATATAGTCAAACAGTAGCACCTTAAAAAATATGCACATTTGTAAAACATGACTGAATATCATATCAGTGGCAGCTTGTGTGTGGCACATCACAAATTAATTAAAGAATATTATTTAATTTAAGTAAATTAGAGTTACTTGAAGACCGATTTAAACAGCCTTCTTAATTAGCTGACTGTACCTCAGAGTAAACAGCATTGCAGTTGGTGAATTTCTAAAATAAAATAAACAACCTGTGGCATGAGGTGCAGGCGCTGCACAATACATGACGCGAGTACGGTATGTAACCGAATGTTGCCAGCTGATCTGCGGTGCTAACTGAGCAGCCATTTTAGAATTGCTGGGATAGTTTGTGATTCATTCTTGATGACCTCTGGACTAAGCACCACAGGTTTAGGTGCTGCTTTTAGTACTAAAATACTAACAGACGTTTCTTAAATTGTACATTTAGGAGTTACTTTTAGCTTTAAGCCTTTTTTGTGAATACAAATCTTTAGGACCGGTTACAGACTAGTTTGGAAGGAATAAAAACAGCCACCAATTCACAGCAATTACAGCTTTGTCATCCACAAAATAACTTACCTCGGTCTGTCGTCTATATTGCCGTGATGGTGGGAAAACCGGTCGCCTCTGCAAAACAATAAAACTGTCAAAGCAGGGCAAAAACAAAAACAAAACAACAAATGGAGCAACAGCTGGATGCCTCATTAAATGCCCCTTGGAAAAAGAAAAAAAAAAAAAAAAAAAGACAGAACCACAGAATATTCAGGCTGGGGAGGAAACAAGTTCTAAATAAAGTTCATAATAAACACATTGTTTTGGTTTAAAGAATAAGGGTAATTTTATTTACCCTCCTCTGGGAGGAGGTGGAGGAGGGAGAGGCAGATTTCGGGCCCGGCTCCCGCCTCGGCCCCCCCTCCCTAACGGAGGTGGAGGTGGCCCACGGCGGGGACTCATGTCATCATAGTCGCGCCTAGAGGGGGGCATGGGGCGTCCGCCACGGTTGGGGGGCATACGATCGAAACTGCCGCGCCCACGCATGGGGAACCCTCCCATGGGCCGCCGCCCTCTCTCCTCAAACATCATGGTGAAGCCGCCGTAGTCGTAGGTCTCATCGTAGAAATTTGGGTCATAGGGCTGAGCACGGCCTTTAATAGGAGCCTAAGCAGGACGGAAATGAGATCGTGAAGGTCTGATTTCCAACTTGCATCAGATTACAAAATCAAATCAATGGGAACATGCAACTCTACCTCTGACGTCAATTCCAGGATGACCTTAATGCACTCCACCACTCGCTGAGGTTTTCCTCCCACTAAAACCACACGGTCTGTCGAATGCGGGCAGCACTCTTGGAAGAGTTTAATGGTCGTCTGGGTATTCTGAGACACAAGGTAGCAAAGAGTTTTTTTTAAAAAATTAAAAAATAAATAAAAAACACGAGTTAATATCAAATCAAATCAGAGCTACTTGTATTGATTTTTATCGACGGTCATATTGTATGACAGTGTAGCGTGATGCTGGAATCCAAATTAATGCCATACAGTCCGATTTTTTCCACACTGTTATAGTATCAAGTGTTTTGTAACTGTTGTGCACACCTAGGAAATGTTTTTTGTTTTTAACCTAAATTTACTTCCAAATTAGTTGTTGCCAATTCCTAGCACATTATCTACATGTCGCACCTTCACACTACAGCTACCAGTCTAGGACAGTGTACCATGGACACTGTACCTAAAAAGCATTATCAAGCATTAAACACTCTGGTGTTATTTTGGCAAGAAAGAATTTTTCCCTCATGCAAAATGTTACACTGAGAGGTTACTTTACATAGCCTTTGTAGTTTGGACTATTGCTAAACAAAATCCATTTTATTCAGCATTTCCAATTTCTGCAAGTATTGAGTACTGGGTGTTATATGACATTTTTGTTCCTCACCCCCATTTAGAAACTTCGTTTGCTGTTAGTCCTTTAAACATTACCAGAAATACAGCAGGCTCAAATCAAATGATTTAATCAGTAATCAACCAAGCGCATCTATTGTGGTTTTGAAACAGGCCTAATAATGTTTTAAACGTCTCATTCAATAGATTTACATGCATCCAAGGTTGAAAAACACTTTAATGTGCTCATTATTTAAATTGCTGCGTTCACAGAGGTTTTTTGTGTTTGTTGCGGCCAAAAGCGCTGGATTTTGCTGCAAGATTTTTTTTTTTTTAATTTGCGATGCGGTTTGTGGAGTTCTTTGTGGAAAATGCAGTTGCACGAAATTGTTTTGCACGGTCTGTCACAGTGATGTTCGTTGGTAAATGAGACCTTTTAGCTCTACTCATGCTCGATGCACGTAAATCGAAGAAGGCCGAATGTACGTTGATGACGTCACGTGACGCGTACTGGCCAAAATCTGCAGTAATTTTGAGAAATTGCAAGCTCCTCCAAATATCGTGGCGTTTGCTTGCTTTTTTGTTCATTTCTGCAATCGCAAAATCCCGAAGGGATTTTAGCAGAGTTTGGGGGGGTGGGGGTCCTCTACTACAGCGTTCGATGTATGAAAAAACACTTTAATTGGACCACGTCAAATGCGACTATTTGAGGCTTATTTTTGGCCACACACTAATCATTAATGGTTAAGCATTAAAAGGTAACACTTGTCACCAATCAGTCATGCTAATTTTTTATCTGGACCTTTGTAAGTAACTGAACCTTCAGAAATGTTCAAATTAAACATATAAAAGGGGTTTCCTTTAAAAACCTGCACAGCTTACCTCTCTCAGTTCCTTAATCTTGGCCCCTTTGACGCCAATAATGCCTCCTGCCAAACTCTGATGAATCAGCAGGCGCAGCTCGCAGTCAAAGTCTATACCATTGTAGTGCTGGTACTGCCAAACAGAAGGTGTGTCTCAAAAAAAAAAACCAAACTTGAAAAATAACCTGCATGCATGTGTGCCTAGGCTTGTAATCCTGACCTTACTTTTTACCCAACATCTGTAATATACGCGTTATTAATACATGCAATCTGAATCTCTACGGTCTCCATGTATCTTCCAAGCTCAGATCTTACCTCCTCAAGAGTAGGGATGATCTTCAGAAGAATGTCTCCGATTGTCTCAATATCTGCACTCACGCTCAGGATGCTGCGCCGGCCAAACAAAAGCATAGAAAGACAAGAGCAAAAACAAAGACACTGAACTTTACGTTCGGATTCACTTAAACATTATAATAATAATGAAAATAATAATGATAATTTTTTTTTTTTTTTTTTTTAAACAGAGCTGAGCTTTGAAAATAAACAAAAAAAAAAAAACCCTGAACACATGTTTAGGTCTCCCACAATGGACTGAAATACGAGTCACTGACATGCATTTGACCCTTGCACATTCAACAAACATCAACCCTGAAGATGTTGAACAGGCCATGAGAGAAAGCTACTTGTTTTATACACCCCACCATTGAGAGGATATTGAGAGAAGCAAGGGGGGGGGAGGAGACTAATGAGCCTCTTTGTTATGATACACCGGGAAAAATGAGTGAGAGTTATTGAATATAATATCTGAGAGATTTAAAAAAATAAATAAATAAAAATAAAAAAGGTCGGCCCAAAATGAAATGCAAAAGCAAAAATAAAAGGAGAAACCGCAAGTGGAGACCAAAAGGTGAAGTGTAGAGCTGGAGCAGGGCAACAAAGGAGAGACCTGTTGTCTGGCCTGAGAGTGGGGAGGACAGAGAGAAGGGAGAGAAGGGAGAGAGGAAAAGGAAAAAAAAAAAAAAAAAAAGGAAAACCAGGGAAGAGCTGCAGTACAGGAGAAATCAAAGACAAGACAACAGTGAAGAAGACAGAACGGGGAAGTGAGTCAGCAGCAGTCAGACGGTGATGCTGAGAACAGTGAAATGGTTGGCAACAAAGAGACAGATGAGATGTGGTTTTTTTTTTGTTTTTTGTTTTTTTAAACAATTAATAATCAATACAAGAGCAAGGAACAGCAACAGTAGCAACAACACCAAAGATATCTTATCACTTCAAGCAGTGTTCCTTCCATTCAAACTAAGTAGGTAACGTTCTCCCTGTGTTTTGTGTCATAATACCAACTTCATAAACATCTCAGAAAAAAAGAAAGGAAAAAAAAAAAAAAAGGTCCCAAATAAATACTGAATGGGGTGTTGGGGGGAAGGGGAGAAGACATAAAAAACCAAATTGTACAAATACATGTTTCTTAAAAAGGGGCGATACTATGTGTATAAAAATGTTAATATGAAACAGAAGGTTATCAAAGACATGTGTTCTCTGTTCTAATCAGGCAGTGAGGCAATAACTGGTGGGACATACCGCTCTGGGCCACTGCTGTCTGGGACTGATACACTGGCATTGTACTGCATTGGTCGTGGAGGTTGGCATTGGGCAAGGGCATTCAATCACATGTTGTCAAGTAAGGTGCCCATTTAGGGAGGGGCACGATTATGGGGCCAACCGGGGTGTCAGGTGGGCGGGCGGGCGTTCAGGGGCGGAGGTTGGGCCAACGTCAAGGTGGGCAACGCAGGAGGGACATGTCGATCCAGAACATGGGCAACAGAGGAAGGTGGCCAAAAACAAAACAAAACAAAAAAAAAAGTAAAGGAGAGGGAAGAGGGGGAGAAGGAATACATTTTAATTGAATACAAGGCTATATTCACTATATTGTTTAAAAAAAAAAATTTTTTTTTTTTTTGAAGAGACTTGGCAACGTGTGCACAAGAAACAGCTCTGGACAGATCTGAAGACAGTTTAGATACAAAACTAATACAGAAATTAATTACGAAATTAAGACTATTGGTCAGCTCAAGAGTCTAGACATCTGTTTTAGGGCTTTGGCACAGAATGGATAGCGCGCCATGACATGCCTATCGGGGACAGCGAGACAGAATGCTCTGAAGAACTTAAGATTGAGTACTTTATTACTGAAATGTCAAAACCCCACAATCAGGCTCCATTCAGAGAGCATGAGAGTCTGTCCAAATGAGCTAACCTATAGGTAGTGCACGTCGCATCAACGTACCAGCTACGGACAGCAAGATTTCCCGTTTAGGGTCAAGTAGCATGCAGTGATTAGCACCCTTACACATCTAACTACGTTATTATTAGGATCGAGTTACAAGATTTAAGTAGAATCAATTGGTGCTTTCGTTTGAGATCAAATCCAGATGATTAGTAAAAAATGTTGGGCAACAAAAATAAATAAATAAATGAATAAATAAATCGGAAATCATGATCGCTGATGATCTGAAGACAACTCCCACCCGGCTTTTACAGAAATTTATCGACTGCTCTTTCTAAAAGCTAATACTACTCACGTCTGTCCGGAGCGCTTTAATGTTCTTGCCACCTTTTCCGATCACTGCACCTGCATTCTGGGCGGGAAGAAAAAAAAAAAAAAAAAACATTAATTAAATAAATAAAAGTGCTATAAGTGGTGTTTTCATTAAATACCATTAAGATTTTTTTTTTTTAATGCTGCTTTACATGGTTTCTTAACTATATGGTGTCTATAGTCACATTGATTAAGAGCAAGATTTCTCCTACTATTTTTAATCCATTTTTTTTAAAGGCATTTATCAATGAAAAAAAAAATTAAACCATACCCAAATAAAGTCTACATGAAAGTAAGACTCACTTTGCTCTGTAGCAGCACTCTCAGCTCCACCATCTCGTCTGTGTTACGGGAACGTTTGAAGGTTTGTTCCTCATCCATGTCCTCAGCAGGGCGTTTACCTGTTAACAGTGAAATGTCAACTAGATTTCATTTCCAAACACTGTTCATGTTTATGAAACATTTATACAGGCACATGTTAAAAAAATAAATAATAATAATAAAAAAATTCTTTTTTTTAAAATGTAATATCGTGGAAAAGTTCATTTTTCCTCCCCGTAATTTAATTCAAAAAGTGGAATGTTCATATATTCTAGGTTCATTACGCATATAGTGAAATATTTCAAGCGTTTTTTTTTTTTGTTTAAATCTCGATGATTACAGCTTACAGCTCACGGAAATCAAAAATCGAGTATCTCAAAATATTAGAATAAAGAATTTAAGAATTTTATTAACTGATCTCACATCATCTTAAGGTGGAGTGTTGTGAAGTCTGGCAAGTTACTATACCATTCTTCTGCACAGTCCAATAGATCAGCTGTCAATCACATTCATGCTGTCCACATGTTTAAGCAGTGTTGGTATAATTCCTTAGGGATATGGGGAAAAAAAAACGTTTGTGGACACCTAACCATCACACCCATTCCAGATTTAGTCCCCCTGTCCTGGGAAAGAATTTTACTAGATTTTGGAGCATTATTGTGGGGATGTGTGATCATTCAAGAACACAAGAACATTAGTGATGACAGGCACTGATGTTGGGTGACCAGGCCTTCCAGTTCATCCTAAGTGGGGTTGAGGTGCAGGACAATCGAGTTCTTCTACTCCAACCTTGGCAAACCACTGCTGCATCTCAATTCTCCTACTTATACTAGGCACTAAAAGTATGTACTCTTTTTGTGAAGAAAGGGAAAAAAAATATATACTGTTGAGTGTGTATTTAAAAGAGTATGCGAGTACTAGGACTTACCGACATGTCATGTAACACAAAAGAACATTTTAGTTACACACATAGTCACTGTAAATAAACTTCTCGCTGCATTTCGGCTTTTCTTCATTCATTATTCTTTATATGATTTATACTATAAAATTTTATTTTTACAAAACTACTATTTTTACAAAAATTTTGTCTCACAAAACTACTCGTCCCTCGCGCAAGGAGTCGTGGGTGATATAAGGGGGAGGGAGGAAAAAAAAAAAAAAAAAAAAAAAAAGGTCCACAAATCCACAAATTTCACCTGGAAATAGTAGACCATACGGGTACCTTTGGGATGGTCGTTTCGACATACTTCGATCTGTGACGCAGTAATTCTAATCTCTGTTTTATGTAATTCTGTTTAGGACGGACGCTAGGCGAACTGGGATGCAGCACGTGTCTTCATCGTCATGCTGGAACATGAGCCTCCTCAAAAGTTTGGGGAAGACCCACATATGGATGTGATGGTCAGGTGTCCACAAACATTTGGCCACATAGTGTAAATATAGATCAAATAAGAGCACGTCCTCCAAACAGTCTGGTCCGCACCAACAACCACACACGCCAATTAATCCTTGTACAATTGGAACAAGTCGCTCACATTAAGCTTTTAATAACTTTGTTTTGGAATAATGGGCAAATATGAATAAAAACTAATCAGTCTGTACAGGATTTCGCAGAGATTTTTTCGCAGTTTTTGCGGCCAAAACATGATTGATCTCGCTGGGCCTTTTTTTTTTTTTTTTTTGCAGAAAACTACTCGAATTGGAAAGATTGTTTTGCACGGTCTTTCGCAGTGACATATTGGTGGTAAGCGAAACCTTTTAACTGTACTCATGTTCGATACACCCGAACGCGTGTTGGGAAACTGCGCGCTTGAATTTGCATTAATTTCCCAAAATCTATGGAGTCCCGGTGTCCAGTCCGCCCCGTACAAGAACTGCGACCCCTCTGAAGTGCAATTCGACAGCATCCTGAAAACTAAATATTTACCGTTAGTGTCAGTGTTGCTGAACGTTGTCTCTTCGTCCTGCTGCTCGATTTCTGTCTCCATTGTCTTCTATCAAGGAGAAAATAGGAAAGGGTTCTCCTCTCCGTGGGAAAACGCTGTGTGAAAGAAAGAAAGAAAGATTTGATTCACACAATCAGCATAAATAAGGATCCTATCAGACTGTGTTTTGACCCAGTGATGCATTGTATTGCATGTTTGTGTGGGATATGTTGAATAAAGATAACACAATGAACAAGACAAATAATGTAGGTGTTCCATAGATAAGGGGGGTGTCAGATCATATATTTTAGGATTACAGAATGTACATACTGCAAAACATTCACGTCTATCTGAACTGAATTTAATCAAAATAAGTTCAGTATATAATAAACAAGACATTAGCTAGCTCCATTCAGAGGAAAAACGTCGCATTGTTTCACTTATTAACAAAAAATAAATATATGATATATACATAAATAAAACAGCCGGTTATAGAAGCCGAGCAACAAGGCCCAGTGTTCTTCAAAATGGTGCGTGTGTATTAACATTAGGGTTAGCATTAGCATTATGCTCACCTGCTAACAGCATTAGCCCTACGGAAATAGTTTCAAATTCATATTCAGTTAAAAAAATATAATAATAAAACAGCATATCAAATTAACCAGTTCATATCATCACCGCTGTTTTTATGTGAAATTAATTTAGAGTTTAAAAAAAAAGTCCCGAAAGCCGAAGTGTCTTCTGCGGAGGCAGAAATCACAAAATGGCTTGCGGAAAAGCCTGCACTCGGGGTTAGCATGTTAGCTACATGTGCAACATCATTTTAATATTTAATATAACGGAAATTATTTACCCTGTTAGAGGCGTAAATGAGAAAGAGGTATCCGGTTGCCCTGACAACCAAACGTCATGTTGTTAATTAGCTATCGCTAGCTACAAAGCCGGGGGGGGGAAGATCCCACAAACACTCCATTTTATTGGCTTGCTTAGCATGCTAACATGCTAGCTAAGCGGAAAGGCTGCACGTTTCCTTACGCTAGCTAATTAATGTCGACGGACACCTCCTTCCTTTTACACTCCGACTGCCATTAGCTTCTCATACCCCATACTGCGCGGCTGCTGCGTTCTTCTAATTTATTATCAATTCTTAAACATAAAAACACACACATAGATAGTCAGAAACGCAGAGTACAAACCTGCTAACGGCGCCGCTCGTCTCTCCGATATTTTGGCCAAGAAACCGAGCTACGCGTTCAATCCAGATTTCATCGCATATTTACATGAGCGTCTGTCATAAGCTGTGATTGGTCGAGACAGACGCTCGTGCCAATCTGTCTTAAAGTCTGATTGGACAGATCAACTGTCAAATAAACGTTCAAGTGCGTTATCAAAAACGAACCGTTCGTTTCTGTGGCTGTCCGTCACTACAAATCGCCCCGCCTCCTTGATTTGCATTGCCCGTACAGGCTGTAGCCTTGTCGTCATAGCAACCGTTGAAAGCGGTTCTGTATTACAGTATTCACAAGCATTATGTTTCTCCATAAATATACACGGATCAGCCTTTACATTAAAAACACCTGCCTAATATTGTGTAGGTCCCAAGTTGTGTCTCCAAAACAGCTCTGATCCGTCGAGGCATGGACTCCTCAAAACTCAAAACCTGCTGAAGGTGAGCTGTGGTATCTGGCACAAAGATGTTAGCAGCAGATCCTTTAAATCCAGAACATCTTGGCAATTTGGAGGCCAAGTAAACACCTTGAACCCTTTGTCATGTTCCTGAAACCGTTCCTGAACAATGTTTGCAGTGTGGCAGGGCTGAAAGAGGCCACTGCCATTAGTCAATACTGTTACCATGAAGGAGTGTACTTGGTCAGCAACAATGTTTAGGTAGGTGGTACATATCAAAGTAACATCCACATGAATGCCAGGACCCAAGGTTTCCCAGCAGACCATTGCCCAGAGCATCACACTGCCTTCACCGGCTTCCCTTTTTCCCATAGTGCATCCTGGTGCCATCTCTTCCCCAGCTAAGTGACGCGCACACACCCGGCCGTCCACATGATGTAAAAGAAAATGTCATTCATCAGACCAGGCCATCTTCTTCCATTGCTCCATGGTCCAGTTCTGATGCTCACGTGCCCGTTGTAGGTGCTTTCTTGCGGTGGACAGGAGTCAGACTATGCACTCTCACCGGTCTGCAAGCTGCGATGCACTGTGTGACCTGACACCTTTCTATCAGAGCCAGCATGAACTATTTCAGCAATTTGTGCTACACTAGCTCTTCTGTGGGATAGGACCAGACTGGCTAGCCTTCGCTCCCCACACGCATTAGTGAGCCTTGGGCACCCATGACCCTGTTGTTTATCCTTCCTTGGACCACTTTTGGTAGGTACTAATCACTGCATACCGGGAACACCCCACAAGACCTGCCGTTTTGGAGATGCTCTGATTTCGTTATCCAGCCATCACAATTTGGCTCATGTCAAAGTCGCTCAGATCCTTACACTTGCCCATTTTTTCTGCTTCCAACACATCAACTTTGAGAACTGAATGTTCACTTGCTGCCTAATATATCCCACCCCTTGACAGGTGCCATTGTAACAAGACAATCAATGTTACTCACTTCACCTGTCAGTGGTTTTAATGTTATGGCTGATCGGTGTGTGTGTGTGTGTGTGTGTGTGTGTGTGTGTGTGTGTGTATATATCTCACACACTGTAACTTGATTTTGTGCCAAAATGGAATGATAAAGAAACTG
>JANDJT010000167.1:14946586-14971575 GCA_024331685.1 Stegophilus panzeri
GATTCTTCTGTGTGTGTGTGTGTGTGTGTGTGTGTGTGTGTGTGTGTGTGTGTGTGTGTGTGTGTTTGGGGGGGGGGGGGGGGGGGGGGGGGTGGGTCCCACCTGCTTTGTAAAAAGACGAGGATACTTCCAGGATGACTTACTGACCTTACTTACTCCTGCACTCATAAATCACGCTGTCGTGACAGACAATTCAATCGAAATGATTTCATTGGTTAGTTCCGAATAAACTCCGCCTCCTCCCGAGGTTACATTTCATGAACACACAGTAAGTCCTCCTGTACACGCATCTTCTATCATTCAGTGGGCATCTTCTCCTCCTCTCCTCTAGCGATCTGTGCAATCAAAAATGTAAATGCTCATCAGCTACATTTACTGTTCTTTGTACTCTGATGTCGAACTCTTTCTGGGCGATAAAACTCGAATTTATTTCTTTTTCTTTCCTCACAAGTTGCAGAAAGAATGATCAGCACCGCAAAAAAAAAAGAGAGAAAGAGAGAGAAAAGAGAGAAAGAGAAAAATGCACATAAAGAGAATTTGTTTTGTTTGATAATCAGATTTTAATAATAATAATAATAATAATAATAAATCATATAGAATGCTTTATTTCAATTTCGTTTTGAAATTTGTTTATTTAGCAACATTTGGCTAAAGTAAGATCTGTAAAGAAAAGAAATTATATCTAAAATTCTATTGCAAAATAAAAAAATCTATATTCTAAGAACTATATTTGGTCCAAATCTCCCATATAAGTTTAGAAATATATATATATATATTATTTTTTATTAAATTGACTGAAAAAGCAAGTGAATTTTATTAGGGGTTTTTTTTTGTCCATTTTTTGTTGTACTATAGACCCACAGTTAATATCTGCTCTAAATAGCCAGCCTGTATTTCATAGCCCATGCTGTACAGATGAAATCTTTGTGTATATGAATAGTATGTTTATATATATATATATATATATATATATATATATATATATATATTTCTGTTTAAAAAGAGCTATCATGTCAAACGTGTGATGAAAAGGGGCCACAGGCGTGTAAATACAAATTATTTTGTCTGACAAAATGTACTGTACAAAAACTTCCGAGTATCAGTGAGGATAGCATCTCGGTTTATTTTTATTTTTTCCATCCGATGTCATCGTGAGGCGAGGTTGCCATGGCGATCGGCGTCCACATCCGAGTTGATCTCATCCATCTCCGTTCTTTACGTCCTACTCTACAGCGAATATTTGTTTTTCTTTTCCAAATGAAGAACTGTGACTGGGCACTACTGTATTACTTTTTTCGTCGAATGTATTTACACGGAACGGGGACTTATTTATTTTTTTATTTTATGTAACCCATCCTGGGTTCAATCTGGGTTCATTTTCTTCTTTGGTTTCCTACTTATGAAATTGAATTATGGAACTTTGTTATTTTTTTCATTTGAAGAAACCTTTTTAAGAGTGACTGCGTGTTTAAGAGTGTGTGTGTGTGTGTGTGTGTGTGTGTCCTGGCATAAACATTTGTGCATAGTTATGTGCATGTATGAGTGTGTTAAATTGCCTCGGTTTCTTTTGCTCCTGGCAGATTCAATCTCACTGCTTCGATTCGATCAGTGTTCTCTACGCTTTGTGCATCCTGAGAGCAGCTTCTCTGCAGTCAGTGGAAATGTTCCTTGTACTACCGTGCATTTAATAAAAGTGGTATGTCTTACAGCGCTACGTTTATTTCTGCAACCTCTACACCCAAGTACAGCTCTGTCTGATTTGTTCGGTGAGGAGGTTACACAAGAATTATATATATAAGTCCCTCCAGGATTTTTCACAGAAATTAACGCAAAATCAACCAAACTCCGCGATATTCGGAGGAGCTCGTAATTTTTCTAAATTACGGCAGATTTGACCGAAGACGCGCCACGTGACGTCATCACAACTCCAAAGCCCTGTCTGATACACGTGTGTCGAACACGAGTACAGCTAAAAGGTCTCATTTACCATCAAACATCGCTGCGAAAGCCAGTTCAAGTCGTGAACTGTGTGAAATCGTGTACGGACTGATTTTATATCTATTTTTAAATCACTAAAAACTACTGGATTTAATCATTCTAACATGATAAACTCTTACCGGAAAAGTTAAATCAGGTTAACACTTTACGCAAGAGTAATGCTCACAGAATTACGAGACCTTTCGAAAGGATTATACTGCTTTTGTGCATTTTGGTGTCAAGTGACAGATTTTTTTTTGCTGATATGAGGTGTGTTATGGTTCTTTCTGACACGAGAACATCACGACAAACTGACTTGGTAGCTTCGTGCGTCGCGTAACATTAATGATGCAGTGGAACCTGAACCAAGGTGACATTTCCAAAATATTCTCCGAAACGTCTCGTGAACTCTGCAGGAACAAATATAAAACCTGGTTTATAAACACTGAAGGTTTTAACAGTCAGGTTACTTCTACTTTCAACATTAATGACAGGAGCTACGTTACTATACATGTTGTGAATTGAACTCGGGCGAAAAAACAGAATATCACATAAAATATTTGCGAATAAAGCGCCGTTTCCATCCCACGAGTCCGCGAGAACAAAATAGTCACTTCTCGTTCGCCGCCATTTTTACTTTTCTGAGCCAATTATCAAATCACATGATTTCTTGTAGACTTTTTTTTAATGCAAATC
Organism: Stegophilus panzeri; assembly: GCA_024331685.1. Taxonomy (NCBI): domain Eukaryota; kingdom Metazoa; phylum Chordata; class Actinopteri; order Siluriformes; family Trichomycteridae; genus Stegophilus; species Stegophilus panzeri. Next base: position 14,949,260 of record JANDJT010000167.1, read on the forward strand.
GAGGAATTTATTCGGTAAATATGTTTTTCATCGCAGTTTATGCGCATGCTTTCTTACCGATTAATAAAAGTTACCCGTCTCAATTGAGCACACAAGTTTGTTTGGGTTTTTTTTTATGTGCGTTTTGGAGATTTTATTCGCATCAGGTGTTTCCATCCAACATTTTTATTTTTATGCAAGATCCCAAAATTGACATAAAAATACGCGGATGGAAACATGGCTATCGACAAAGCGTGAAGAAGAAAATCCAGAGAGGAAAACAACCAAATTTTAACCACAAAAACCAGAGTGCACGCTGGTAGATCGAACAACAATAAAAAAAAAACAAGTGACACTACAGTCCCGCCCACTTGTTTTTTATTGGCTCACAAGAGCGAAGCTCATGAAATCACAGGACACCAGATAAATGCTGCCCTCAAATCCGGTCAGAAATATTGTAATCGCGGGATGAGCGCAATTGAACGTCACAGCGATGACGTAATTATTACTCGGGAGGCGTGTCCATAACCGAAAGTCACAGCAGACACCATGAAGGCGTTGCCTACAGGAGGTCAGATTTAAGTGGTGATTTTGCATGTTAACTGATCAGCTTGCTTTTCTTTTAGTAAGGTTGAAAAACCTTCCTGCTGTCAAAGTAAACACCGTCCTCCGTCCTTTCCCCTTCGGTGAACTGCCTTTTCTCCTGCTGAATTTTTATTCCTGACTTCTACCTTAGCTGAAACGGCAGAACAGCGTAGTTTCCTGTATCGCCGTAGGTCGACAATTGTAAATGGTAAAATGGCAGCTCAACCGTAGATGTTGGCATCTCTGTATTTATATTTTCATTCAATCATCAATCCCCTCCAGGATTTCGCGATCGCAGGAATGAATGCAAAAATCAAGCAAACTCAGCAATATTTGGAGACAGCTAAAAGGTCTCGTTTACCAACAAACATCACTGTGAAAGACAATTCAAGTTGTTTTGCGCAAAAAAAAAAAAAAGCATAAAAATCTCTGCAAGTTGCATCGCAAATTATGGGGGGAAAAAAGCCACTGAAGGGGGAGGGGAGAAAAAAAAAAAAAAAAAAAAAAAAAAGACTCCTGTACGGACTGATTCATCATTAGGAGGAAACTGGAGATCCCGGAGGAGAAACCCACACAGACATTGGGAAAACAGTAACCCGGGTTTCAGGACTGCACATTAGTAGGAGTTTGGTCAACAAGTCAGTTAGGAGAAAAAAAATCATAACACAATCTTGTATCAGCAAAAATCTCCTCAACTGACTGAGGTGTTATCGCAACAACACTGAAAATGTCTTCAACATGTCAGGATGCTGCTGTAAATTTTTCTGAAGGTCTGTGCCAGTTGTTATGAAGGATTTATGCAGGTGTGAACGCTTCCCTTCAGTAGTGTCAGTTACAAGGATAGTGAAACGCACCCGAAGGTAATATGCGAGTACTTACCGGCGCAGGCTGCAGAAACCAAACCAGGTACCGTTTGTTCAGACAGAATAATACTAATTCTGAAAAAGAAATCTAGCTCCATTACTTTTAAACCTGTGAGAGACAGGAAATGTGCAGATAAGATTTATCTGTATAATAGTATAATTAATAATTTTATTTAAAAAGTAACTATCACATGGGTAGAAAAATGGGAAGTGATAATCGTGCCACTACGATTTCATTTTTGTAAATCTGCTTCTTTTTTTTTTTCTTTTAGATTTTGTCGACATTTAATTCTAAAATAATCAGATGTACAATATTCACATTTTGGTAGCAACAACGCAGTTCAAATTCAGAAGTGAGGAAACGTCACGGCGTCCCTGTTAAAACGAACCTGTAGCGCCGAGTCTGAAATCGTGCCGCCATTTTGAATCTTATTCCTCGGTCAAATTTTTCTATTTCATTTAAAAGGCTTCGTAAAACCTTACCAAATAAATAAATAAATAAATAAATAAATAAATCACCTTCAATATCCTAGCAGCACAAATATCACATTATGGAGCGTTTCCCTCCTTTTCTTTTTAAAAACGACTACACATATAGACCACAGCTACAATGAGCGAGAGGACGATGGGTTTTATTTTCATCAAAAGCTGTGCGCCGTTTTTTTATTGTAGTATTCTAAATTTACATTTAAAAAAAGAAAGTCTGCCCATGTCCTAGAACCATTATGAAAGTTAACGCACAAATTCAATATACATCTCATTGTATTTTACATTGAGGCTAAAAGTATAGGCATGGAGGTGGCATGATTCAATCACAAGGCTTAAAAAGAAAAAAGAGAAAAAGAAAAATCAAAAAGAATCCAAAACAAAATAAACCCTGAATAAATAGAAGGTGCTATCTTTTCTTTTTTTTCCCCCCATTTCATTTTAGCACAGCGGGAAAAAAAAACAAAAAACAAACAAAAAAAAAAACGAGATTTCATTCTTTCCTTTTTTTTTTTTTTTTTATAATGTGGAACAAAAACTATGTGGCAAAGTCTCCAGCACTCCTTCACCAACTGAAGTAAGAATTTATTTTTTGAGCTTTGTGAGTAGGACTGCTGATGCAGGCGCAGATTCCTCCCGTGTACAGTGATTTTAATCGGCCAGGGACATTTATATTTAAAAGGGAAAAAAAAAAAAAAAAAAGTAAAAGTGATCGTCTATCTGCACTCCGGCTCAGAGGATTCGTTCAGGGAGCAGCAGGCGCTATTGGAAGAAGCAGAGCAAGATGAAGCATGGAGAAGCTAACTGTTCTGTACAGGTGCAAAAGTTAGAAAGTACATCTGGTGATTACACAGTTTTCACGAAAACATCAACGTCTTTTTAAACCAAAAAAAATAAAAAATAAAAACAAAAAACACCCCCCACTCTCTCTCCCCCCCCAAAAACAAAAAAACCCAACCCAACAGGAGGCAGGTTATATTTTTGCCTGTATAGATTTTTTTTAGTTCTTGATCCAAAAAAAAATAATAATAATAATAATAAAAAAAAGGCTATTGTATTAACTTGTACATTTTTTCCATGTTTTTTTTTTTTCCTTAGTTTTTTTTGCAGCACTGGGTATCAGGTTATCATGGGGCACCTGAAAGCAGAGGGCGGGTTGGAGCGGAGACGGAACGGTGCGTTGCTTTCTTATGAAGCTACTGCAGATTTCCAAATGTACGCTTTTGCTTTTATTTCCTTTTTTATAAAATATTTAAATAAATTCTGATTCTATAATATTCCATAGACTCAAAACACTTTTGTTTTCAGTTCAAGTAACTCTTTTACTACAAAAAAAAAAAAAAAAAAAAAAGTTTTTAAAAAATGGTTGTTTTTTTTAAAAAAAAAAAAAAAAAAAAAAAAAAATTAAAGTACGCTTTGGGATTTTTGCCATTTTAATGACAAGGTCATTAAAAATCATGCACACTGCAAATAACCTCATGCAGTAGTTATGGTAAACCATCCAAGCACTTTTTATTAATTACTATTCATAAATACACACAGCAGCTTCATTAGAGAAGGACTCTGTCTTCAGTTTTAGAATGTGGAGTATTTATAAGGAGAGCCTTTTTTCTTTTCTTTTTTTTTATTATTTTTTTGTTAGACACAGGAAGCTGAAGGTCTGCCACAGCTACCTATGCTCACCTGCTAAAGGAAAAAAAATTAGTCATGTGGAACTGATTATCAACACACACACACACACACATCATACACGTTCATTGTCTCTTGCGCGCTCGCTAACTTCTCGCATACGCTTGTTCTTTCTCTCTCTCTCTCTCTCTCTCTCTCTCACACACACTTTCACCCTCTTTCTCGTTCTTTATGGATTTTTACAATGTAACAGGTGACAGACCTGAAAATCACCAAAAAAAAAAAAAAAAGTAAGATAAAAGAAAAAAAAGGGAGGGGGAAAAAAATAAAAAAAAATAAAAAAAAAAAATAAGAGAGAGAGAGCTGTGTGTTTGCCCACCGTCATTGGCAGTTACAGCACAGAGGACATTGTCTGCGTGGTGGTGGGATATCATCAAAGAGGAGGAGGTGGAGGCTCTTTGCCTGCAGAGCTCTCCTTCAGGTTCAGGCTCTCCAGCGCCACGTCCAAAGGCATGATCTCCACGCAGCCCATGGCGCCGAAGTCGGCGAAGTCTCGCCGCTCGTCCTCGTCGGAAGAGGAGCTCTCCTCGCGCATCAGCGTGGACAGCAGCAGCTCCTGCACGAACAGGCTCCGGTCGGCGCGCTCGCTCTCCAGAGCCTGACGCTCTGCCTCAGACATCTTCGGCTCGTTCAACCTGCGCGGACAGAAAGGAAGACGAGACGCTGTCAGAAATGCGTCACGCGATAGTAAGAAACTCCGTCTTAATATTAGTGAGAGTGTTTTTGTTAGGCTGGGGGGGGGGGGGTATGACAAACAATTGGAGTATATTTACAGAAATATCTTGTCGCTACTATACTCTCTACCTGGCTGCTACGTCCATATATGGTATAAGCTGAATACCGTGTCATACTATGTTATGTATACATTCATGCATGTTTTATGATATTGTTATTGTTTTGCACGACCCGTTATATCGGACACGTCCATGCTAGAACCGCGTACTGGTCGGCGCTACACCGTCTCTTACCGTGCCTACGGCCCTGTTTTAGTAGTTACTGTACTGTCTTGTGCTGCTTGCACATGCTTTGCACGTGGACTTTACGTAAAAACGTCTAGGACTTATTTAGTTCGGTGTCGTCTCGTGTAGTCCTGTGTTGTTTTATGTGGCAGCACGATCCTGGAGGAACGTTGTGTACTGTACCAGCTGTATATGCTTGAAATGACAATAAAGCCACTCGACGTAAAGTGAGATTAAACTCTCAGTTCGTCTACACGGACCCGAGTGCGGTCCGGTCGCTCCTTCTTAATTGCACGCATGTCAAGAGCGTAGACGCGCGATCCTAAAGAACGGAGAGTCTACAAAGGAAGAAAAGGAGAAACGACGTCGGAAAGCTACATTTTTAAAAAACAGTAGTGAGAACAAGCTCGTTTGTTCTCAGCAAAATGTTTCATTAAACTCCCAGTTACTAAACGAATTAGGATTAAATGTATGAAATGAAACGGATGGATGGAGTGAGTCACGGCTGCATCTCACACACAGACTCACTCAAGTGGACGCATTACGCACGGAGCACGTTTATCAGAAATCGTGATTCCAGAAACCGAAACCTCATCTCTAGGAGGCTAGCTTTACGTTTCCTAATCCATTTCTAGTGCTTTCTTTCTTTTTAAAACATATTAGACTATTATTACTGCTAAAACTTTACACCTTCAGTTGTTATTTTTCCTTTCCTGGGACACAAATACATCATCGGGTGTTTTGCGTGTCGATGTTCTCACCGTGTGAGGAGGAACTGGGAGCTGTGGGAGGCCATCGGGTTACTCTCGGTTATGGCTGTGTTTGTCGCGGTGCTGGGCGGCGGCACGCTGGCGCTGATGTTGCTCGCGTTGCTGCGCTGGCGCGTGGCGTTGCGTGCCGTTTCCAGTTGCTGACGTGCCGCCTGCGCCTGCTGCCGCTCCAGCTGCAACTGCATCTGCAACTGCTGTAGTTGCGAGGCCGACGGGCCCGAAGGGTTCAGCTGGCCGCCTGCAGAGCGCCGAACGCCTGACAGCTGAGACAGCAGCTCTGAGACGCGATAAACGAGACGAAATCAGTCAACAACAAAGCACTACGTGGGGAATTTAAAAAAAATTATTATTATTATTTTTTTTTTAAAAAAAAACACTACACAAGCTTGAGCTTATAAATAAATAGTTCGGACTGGATGCCAATTTAAATTAAAGGATTAAGACATGATTTAGAGTGTCAAGCAAAGTGCTTGATGGCATGGCTTCTTGATTAGTCACGGTGGATGTTTAACCTCATCCTTGACTTTTTCTAAATATCGATTAAAATGCATTTCTCTCCATCACCAGCTCCATGTTCAGTTTTACCTGATCAAATGTTCCAGAAATGAATAAACAGCTTGTGCTTTTAAAATGTCAACAAAACAGCATAAAACCATGATTTTATTTATTTATTTTTTTTAAACCAGGTTGTTACATTTTCAAAACCATAATGCCTGCACACACACCTGCTATAGGGTCCATAGCTTCCCGATTGCTCGGGGAGTAAGAGGAGCTTTGTGAGGATGAGAGCCCCCCAGTGGAGCTGCTGGTAAAGTGCATGTTAGTCCTCCGTGCCCGAGGGCCGCCCAGCCCACGCCCAGGGTGAAACATCCGGCGCACGTGCCGCACCCCGCTGCTCTCATCGTACACACATCGCCGTTAAGGACCAACGAGTGAAAACACACAAAACCACACATACACACGGAGTGCATGTCACCTAAAACCACCTAAACCCGTGCACTCGTGATGGACAAGAAGTCGACTGCTCGAGTGAGGTTTTTGGGGCGTACATGGAAAAATTTTTTAATAAAATTTAAAAAATTACAGCGAGTTTGGGGTGCCAATACTTTAATCTTCACAACGACAAACAGAACGTTCTGTGCACACACAAGCATTCATTTCTATTCAGTGACTGAATCTACCACAACAGCATGATGTTAGATCCTACGTAGTGAGCCTGTACAGTGAACAGGAATCCGGTCTGTGCGAGTGATTCCTGCGTGAATACGCAGGCTTGCGCATGGAACAAGTGCTAAATTCGAGTTCAACACCAATGAGAAGAAAATAAACAAATGTAAAGGTAAATAAATCTGAATTAAATGCTATAACGTTACAGGCTCAAATATTTCAATTCATCTAAACACCAGTGGTGGCTAAGTTACTCAAAAAAATCCACTAAAGATTACTAATCACTATTTTAAAATTGTAATCAGATTACTAATTACTTTACTTTCACGGTACTTTCAAAACCTACAAAAAAAAAAAAAAAAACACACACTACAAAGAGAAACTCGGAGGTCTTTCAGTAATTTTAGCGCGTCAATGTATGACATGATAAGAAAAAGTTTTATCATAAAACTTGCCTCGGGTGTCGTCACTGTCTGTAGGACGACCAGAGACGATAAAGTATAAACTTTTCTAACTAGGCTAGTTTGGTGTCGCTAACCAAGAGGATGCAAAGCTAAGCTATCACTGTATAGGTTTAGCTGCTACAGCGCCATGCAAAGTAGAATTGAGACCCGTCAGCCGATAAGATACGAGTATTTCCACGTATTCTCCTGTAAACCTTGTCTGATCGGTCTCGCCTCCGTTCACTGAAGATATAAAATTACAACACCGCCGTCTTGTTTTACTGACGTTCAGCTACGTAGTGACGAACCGCTCCAAGTGGAGAATTATTCACGGCTAAAGACAAAACGTTCGGGGCAAAAATGGCATTTTTCTTAACGTTTTCTTAACAATAAATCTGTAACGCAAGTAACGTTATTTCATTGACATCTGCAGCTGTAATCAAATGACATCGATTTAAAATGTAATACGTTACTTTACTGCGTCATCGGAATAAAGTCAGTCATCAGGATACAGTAACGTAGAGAGTTTACACCGAACTCTGCTAAACACAAAACAATCAAATCAATCGCTGCCTAGTTTGTGCTACTTGGCTTAAAAAAGGAAGAAAGGAAAAAAAAAAAATTTTTAAAATTAAAAAAATTAAAAATATAGATGTTTCGGCCATTAAACAGGTACTCTCAAGTAAAAGCAAAATCATTTCACGGACACGGCAGACTGTTTATTTGAATACCCTTTTTTTGTGTACAAAGTTCTTCATGCGCGCACACACACACACACACACACACTCAAAATGTTAAAAGAAGTGAAAGGATATTAAATCTCTTGGTGCTCTGTGTTCAAGTGTGAGATGAGCAGCAAAGTCGTCCGTCACATGATTGGGGTCGCCTCCGGGCAAAGCTGCACATATGGGGCAGATCTGAAGAAGACGACGAAGAAGAAGAGAGAGAAAAAAAAAAAAAAGAAAAAAAAAGAGAGAGAGAAAGAGGTCGAATTTTATAAACTGACTGTACAGCTGAAGTAAAAATTGTTCAGAGTTTTTACAGCATGTTGAGAGATGGAGACTAATGAGAAAATCTGGGCGTGGTGGGGGAGGAAAGAGTAAAATATTTCACAATCTGATCTGTCAGATGCGGAAGAAGAGGGCAAATGTCGCTTTCCTCCGAATGGAAAGTTTCCTCCCTGGGTTGGTGGCTAATCTGGATTTGGCACTGGAAATACACTCACCACCTCTGTGGTAGTCTCTGCATGCTCCGAGGTGACGTGTTCCTGTAGAGACGTTTCTGTGTAACCCATTTTGCCGCAGTACGGACAAGTAAACGACTGGGGCTGCTCTACTGAAAACGCTTCTCCGCCATAATACAGATCTGCAGACAGACAGAGAGAGAGACAGAGAGACAGAGAGAGAGAGAGAGAGAGAGAGAGAGAGAGAGAGAGAAAGAGAGAGACAGATCATTACCCATCATGTCGTCATTACACCCAAGCCGAGAACCTGAACCCCTATCCTACTCTTACCGAAGTCTACCCTGGTTAGTATGCACTGCATGGGGTGTTCCGTGGTGTGTCGGGTCGTGGTGGCTCCACTTTCGTAACACGACGCGCACAGGTCGTAGTCGTAGCAAATTAAACACTTGTATCGGCGCCCCCTGAAGTTCCCTTTTAAACACGCGTCACAGCTCACACCTGCAAGACAAAAGAACACACGGTTACACAGTCGCAAGTCTGTTACTGGATGCGTTGCGGTTCTTCTTGTAATATTCTCACATCCATTTTTACCGTCTCAAGTCGCGCCGAACAATCACGTTTTTATTGTGAACACGTTGCGACAGGCTGCGAGAAAAGAAAAAGTTGGAAATAAGAGTAGCGTGATGATGAGAGTAATTATTGTTGCACTAAATATTCCTCAGAATCTGTCCGGGGGAGTCAGGGCTCAGGAGAAAGTCCCGTGGCATTAATTTATTTAATTCATCATTAACCGAAGCGAAGAAACAAGCAAGAACTTCTAAAAGATCTTTGAAAAGCTGTGATTACTACATGTCTAGAAAGTCGTCCTGAACTCAATAAAGTAATGACAACGCTTCCTGGATCCACTTTTGTATCAAACTGCTTAGGGGTGGGGCTTCATATGAGCTCAGACTGTGAGGTCACAACATTTGCTTTGCATCTTTGAACATTTAAATGATAAAAAAAATAGTAAACGGAAACATTAACCCAGAGAACTTGGACATTTTCGTCAGTGTGGTTTTTTTCCCCCGTAGTAATAGTACAGTATAATGAGGGATGTGTGGTAAGGGGTTGGGTTTGGAACTGTATATGCAAATAGAGCTGTTTCCAATTTGCATATTCATGCAAATTCATAGATCCTGATTTAAAAAAAAAAAAAAAAAAAAAAAAAAAAAAAAGGTTAAAGCTATAGAGTTTAGAGGTCGACCGATTGATCGGTTTTGCCGATTAACCTGCACTGATAACCGATCGCTGGAACTGTCGGTTATCAGCAAAAATCCACACCGATAGTTTTTCCAGGTCACTTCCGCTGCGTGAGCGGCTGAGACGGGTCCGCTGTCATTAAAGAGCACAACAGCGGCCTCTAGAGGAGAAATAAAAAACATCATTGCCCAATTTTCTTGTGTTATGTTAAGAGTTTATTTATTCATTTTGAACGTTTCTATATCTTTGTTATTTGGAGTGGGGGTTTTTTTTGTTCAGTTTGGATGTACATCTTTTATTTACTTGAATATTTATTAATAAATATATTAACATTTTTATATTTATTTCATTTGAAAATGTACAGTACATTCTCATGGTGCAGTCAGGGCTGGGCGATACAGCTAAAAGATTTATCACAATATGTTTCATATCATTTGCTATCGATAATTATTGATACATTTTAATAACCTTTTCCATTTTTCCTTTTTTTTTTTTTTTAATTTTTTTAAAATACCACTGTATTTTAAAATTTACCCACTTTATTAAGGCAAACAACAAATAATTTTCACTTTAACAGTCAAAAACAAAATAGAATTTAAACATCTTAACAATTTAAATATCTTCTCATTTATTTAATCTTCATATAAAATATAAGTGTTAAAGAAACTCTTGAACTTAATAAAATGTTACAAAATGTGTGCAATGTAAAAGTGTAAACCTAGCACAACCAAGGCAAATTTTAAGGAAGATCAGTATAGCATGATAGCGCAGAATGGGACTCCTGGTGCTCTGGTTTGTGCTCAGCCTGTTAGCATAGTTATGTTAGCCTCGTATAAAACTTCCACCTTAACACTTACTTCCGGAAACACAGAGGTGCCGAGGTCCGCGTCTGACGAACCGAGCTCCTGCTCTGAGGACTCTCACCGTCCTCCCCAGAGCCGACATTTTAACAGAAAACATGAAAAGCGGGCCGTCAACAAAATGTCCCATTTCTTCCTTTCCCGCTGTTCAGTCACATGCACTGTACACGCGCACTACAAGTCTCTCGCAGCTTGTTTCTCCGTAGTTCGCCCGGACTTTTATTTTTTTGCAAAGCTTATACACAACAAGAAGCCAAAATAAATGCCATACTGACAGCAGACATGTCCTATTTTCATTCACAATCTCCTCGGCAGGCACCGAACTCATTCTTTTGAGTTCAGATAAAAGGAGGGGTGGTTTACGAAGTGTTTAGGAGACCACTCGGCAACCGCTGCAAAAAACTAAAGTAAAACAACTCAAAGGAACAGTAGGCTAGATTTTAAAGTGTTGGTATATATCACGGTATAATCTCAAGTTATTTGTAGCTCAAGACCTCTCGCTGTATTGAACAGAACATTCAGCAAAAATGATTTGCTTTCCATCTCCAAGATGAATTCAGCTGAAATGAGGATGAATATCTCTGGCTAAATATGCTATACAAATATCTGTATGTGATAATGAAAGGATGTTTGTTTAACTAGTAACGTCGCACACGGCTGTATCAAACTATCCTGTCGTTGATTATTTTCTTATCACGGAACGCTCCGTCATGTTCTATTCCTCTTACAAGACAGCGATTTTTTGTTATAAAACTATGACCTCACAAAATTGTCAATTTCGTTGGATTAACGAACTTCACGCAATCCCAGCAGCCTCGTAGAGGCGAAGTTTATGCATTAATCCAGATAAATATGAGAATGCGTCTTTTTCTGTACGTTTTGGCCTTCCCTCCACACCGAGACGGCGCTTTGGTCCAGCGAAAATCTGAGCTTTCCGGAAAAACGCACTCCCGAGTGGATCAATTTGAAAACGCCGTTTCTGCGATGTAGGTTGGACCGAGAAAACGGAGATGTTCAAAAACAACGACGCGTTTTTAGTCACGTGACCCATCCGACTCCAAATAAACAAGACGATGTGAACGACGATGTACTGCTGTGGTTGTACCTGCTATCCAGACTGATAGCTTCGTTAAAGATTAAAAGATCGCTCCGCACAACCTTCGGACTGCATTTTTAAATAAACCCCCTGACGGAAACGACGCAGGCCGAAGATTCTTACGTTTCCAGACGTTTTGGTGTGGATGAGAGATTCCTGGAAAACGTTTAGAGTGTTTCGATACCGAAACCCGTACGTTAGTTTTCTTGAAAAGCTTTCACATTTTTTTAAAAATGTGAAGCACTTCAGTTAAACTCGCACAAAAATCGCTAACCTTGTGATTATAATAAATATAATAAAGTATAACGTATCAACATAATCATTTCAATCATCTCTTTATACGAAACCTGTTTCACGTCCAGTTCCAAAGCATAAATTATTTTCCGAATCCAATTCTATTTGATTATCTATTCGTCACGTTTTATCCGATATCCGATCAATCGTTTGCTGCAATCAGCACAATGTCGATACTGGGCATCAGATCGGTGCATTCTCTAATATTTACTAAACCAGTGAATGAAATCACAAAAGAAAATCATCACTAAGTATCGCAGCACGTAAAGCTCTCTTTAATTTGCAAACCTGAGCTACCTGATTTGCGTCTGCTGTCGTTTAAATGAAGGGTGTTCACTGTGACCGGTAGGGTGAAGGGTGTTCACCCTTTCGCCCCGCGAACTTCATATCTGACTTCTTGCTCCTGTGCAGGACGGTAAAAAAAAAAACCCCAAACACAGCTCTCTGCATCAAATTACCCACATGTTGCTTTTCTTTTCGCTTTGGGTCACACACTGGTTGTGATGTCGTATTTTGTGAACGAGACCTGTGATGAGCAAAGAAAAAAAAATAAAGTAAAGGAAAAGGAAACGAAACACGACGGACGAAGTGCGATAAAGTGCGACACCTGTCTCTCTGTCTGCTGCGTTCTTCAACTCTGGCATGTGTCCTATATATAACCAGCACAAAACATATGCTGCCGTGTCGACCTCGCATGGAACGCGGGCAAAAAGATCACGCTCAACGTCAAGGAAATTTCAGACAACCGCATTGTGTCTGAACCCGGTCGCTTGCCAACGGCATCCCATGGACATAAACAGAAAATGGAAAAAAATGTATAAAAATCAAACCTTGGAAGATTAGCCTTGGATGAGTTCATTTAGCCGTAGACAAGCTAAATACCAGAGAGGAAATGTAGACCACCGCTTTAAAGGACTATCCACACGACATCGTCCTTCATCACAAATGGAGTCGATTTGGTATCTGAAGTTTGTACTGGTTTTACACGGCTAATACAGCTACACACATAAATATCATCTGGCTCAATAACCAAATCAAACTAAAACTATCATCATCAGAGTCCAAATCTGTCCTCAGACTTTAGTCTAGAAGTGGACTGATAGAGGATTTTACCGATAACTAAGTTGGACGATGCCTGCTGATAACCGATTAATCAACCGACAGTTTATAAAAGTAAAATATTGCTGGACTTTTATTACAAAAAAAAAAAAAAAAAAAAAAAAAAAAACCCACTACTGACTTAACCATAAAAATGTGCTGTACTTTTATTTTAATGAAATAAATATATAAATATTAATATATGTTAACTATTAAAAATATTAATGTACATAAAAGATATACATCCAAACTGAACCACAAAGTAACACTCCAAATAACTATATAGACATCCAAAATAAATCAAAAAACACTTCAAATAGCATGACAAATTTGGTCAGCGAGTTGGTTTTTATTTTGCCTCTAGAGGCCGCTCTCGTACTGTATAATGACAGCGGACCCTTCTCAGCTGCTCACGCAATGGACGCAACCAACTATCGGTTACACACGGTCCTTAACCACCAAACCTCCGGCTCATGAGCCAGACTTCCAGCGCCTGAGTAAGAATCTGGCGTGTTGTCAATAAGCACTGCCAAGACCCGCCTACTTTCACAGAGTCTATTTGATTGACATGGCTGAACCACAGACCTTTTCTCACGGCCCGTCAGCAAACACACGAGATTTTCTCGTTTGCTGACCACCGTCTGCTTCAAAAATAAACAAACAAAACTCTAAAAACAAGACGCTGTGACGTCAAAACAAAGCATACACGAGTACAGAGAGAAGCCTTGAAGGTTCTGAAGCTTGAGGCCAGAAGAGAGTGCAAACGATATCAGGCACGCACACACAGTCCTTACGCGGAGACTAGTAAAGGCCTAATCTTAAGCAATACAACAATACTACGAAAAAAAAATGATCCAAAAAGTAAAACTGGTTCCAGATCTGACGTCCAAAAAAAAAAAATAAATAAAAAAAATAATAATAATAATAATAATAATACTGTAGTAAAAGTTTAAACGCATCTTAAGGTTTGGATACACTAGGATGGTTAACATATGATCACACACTAACGACTGGGGACCACATGGTCTTTCTCTCAGAGGTCTATATATTGCTAGAGAGTCTGGTACGCGTCGTCACTTGGCCAAGAGAAGAGGTTGAGATAGACATTGCAACGACCAACCACAGAAATTTCCAGAATTCAACCAAATCCTCTTTTCTCGCCAGCGACCACTTCTAACAAAACTCTGGACTGACTTTTAAACATGTGACCGCATGAACTTTTAATCCTTTATCTTCCCCAGAAAAGCTCGTCACATCACAGCGTCCTAAAGTTTCAAACTGTTGCACCACCAATCAGATCGCAAGCCTGTGACCAGCCAAGTGTACAAGAAATATCCAGCGCTCATGACATAACTTCCTTTTACTTGTTTCTGAATGGAACTAAACACCAACAAACACACTCTCATTACAAACAAGTGGCAAAAGAAAAAGAAAAAAAACCCCACCAACTCTGATTTAAGGTTCCACCTTAAATCTACGACCCATGTTTACCCCTCGTCAACGGTTCCTGCCTACTCGAATTCTTTTCGTCTCCAGCCAAAAACGCCACGCCAACAATTACCATCATCAAAAACTTATATTTACTGTTTATACACGCTCGACTTTCATTGGCTGGTGATAGACTTTGTCCATATTTGAGTCCTGAAGCAGCTTTCGCTACTAAATTACATCTAGAATCCAGAAGAAGATCCTTAAATATGTTTAATGCTGACCTGAAAATGTCAATAACAGAAATTTTCAAAAAAAAAAAAAAAAAAGAATCCAGTCTTGGATGAAACAGTAGAGAAACAATTTCCAAATATGACTTGTAGCTTTAATCACGGTCCAGGATGCGTCATGGAGCCCTGGCTGAAACATTCCTAAATAAAGAGTTCTGAACATGGGTGAAAGTGACACTTGGGATAATGCAAAACACAAAAAAAAAAAAAAAATCAAGCAATTGGAAAATATTCCGAGGAGCTTGCGATTTTTCAAAATTACCGCACATTTGGGCCAAGATACGTCATCACGACATGTATTCAGTCAAAGCCCTCTTTGATTCACGTGCGTCGAACATGAGTACAGCTAAAAATGTCTCGTTTACCGACAAACATCATTATGAAAGACAACAGAAAAAAAAAAAAAAGATCTCGTGCAATTGCAATTTCACCAATTCAAGAAGTTTTCTGCAAAAAAAAACAAAACAAAAATCACGGCAAATTTTGAAAAAAGCAGCAGCAAATATCACACGATTTTGGCCGCAAGTCACAAAAAACTTCACAGACTGTAAAATCACGTTCTCATGATATGTGAGTAAACAGTAGTGATAAGTGACGTGGAAATTGTCGTGGAAAGCGTACACTCCAGGACCATGATGCTTGTGCATTAGTGTGATATTTGTAAGGAAGATCAGAAGAGCAGTTGTTCTTCAGGTGAAGGAGAACGTCAGTGCAGGACGTGATAAGACTGCTAGAAAGAAAACTCACAACTACACAGAGGAATTTGATAGTAAGTTTGCAGTGCATGGACCCCTCAAGGTGTGTTTAAAAAAAAAAAAAAAAAAAAAAAAAAAAAAAAACCAGGACCTGGCCTACATAGATTGGGGGGGGGTGATCTGGTCAGACGAGTCATCCTTCACCAAAGTGGGGGAGTGCGTTTTTGGCATACACCTGATCCAGCTCCTCCTACCTGGGCGGAGTCCGACCAAAGCTCCGGTGGTGGAGACAACTCAGTGTGTTTCAGGCTGGATAAGTGTGTTTGTTGTTCCGTGTTGTACAACACCTCATGGGTCAGGGGTTAGTCATTAGTGTTACGGTGTATACGAGCAGTTGGATCAGGTCCAGGCCCATCACTTTTAATTCTTCAGCAAGGAGTATCTCTCGACTTGCCTGCTCAAAAGGACGCGTCACTGCAAATCAATACAAAGTTCTTCCGACTAATCACTTTCTATTATGATGCAACATTTCTATCATGAAGGGAGTGGTCTCTTCCAGGATGACTCCGCCCCCATCCACGGGCTCAGTGAATGGTTTGATGAGGATGAAAATGATCTAAATTGTACACTACGGCCTTCACAGTCATCAGACTTCAACCCGATTAGAACACGTACGGTAAATTTCGCCGTATGGCCATGACTGATCAACAGAGGGAATCTCTGTTGAAACAATGGTGTTCATCACGACAGTACAGTTCCAGAGGTGAGATAGATTTTACCGATAACTAAGTTGGGCAGTACCTGCCGATAACCAATTAATCAACTGATACTGAATGAAAGCATGAGTCACGTAATGAAACACTTCAAATAACATAAAAACAGAGACATCCAAAATAAATCAAAAAACACTCCAAATTACAATAAAATTTGTCATTGAAGGTTTTTATTTCAGCTCTAGAGGCCGCTCTCGTACTGTATAATGACAGCGGAACCTTCTCAGCCTCTCACGTTACGGATGCAAACAAAAACAACTATCGATGTGGATTTTTGCCCATAACCAATAGTTCCAGCAATCGGCAAAACTGATCAATCCGCTATTCCAGAAACATGTACAACCTCTGCCTAAACGCAGTGACGCTGTTCTGGCGACACACTTTACGTTGGCTTTTCCTTTAATCCGTCAACTGTCTGTATACAATCAACCTCAGGGAGACATTTTAAATACCGTCTTCACCATCCTTGATCAATCATTGATGAACATCTTCCTGAAATTCCTTTCTCCCGACACCTGCCTCGGATGCAACAATACAAAAGCAAATATACGTTGCGTCTAGTGGACCAATAATGACTAATAAACATTAAAGATGCCAGTGGATCACACCTCCAAGATGCCACATAACGTAATTATGAACAGTTCTGGTAAGAAGCGGAGTAAGTGTGTAACTTATCTGGATAAATATATGCTACTGCCTACACATTTCCATTGTGTACGTGTGTGTGTGTTTGTACAGATTACGACACACACTTTCCGTCACATGAACATCTCATCGGATGCCATGTGATGTCCGATATGCAAACATATTAATAACTGACTGTTTACACCATCACTCCAAATCATGTTTTATCCACTCCAAGAGGGAGGCTGCAAATAATCTGATTACATGCACTTCAATAATCTAAAAACGGCCAAAAACTCCCAGTCTATACAAGTCACTTAACTATAAACATATTGTTCAGTACGTCTTTAAATGAGGTGGGTTACTTCTTAAGTCAAGCCGTTAAACTACTCCAAGTAATTCAAACTCTCAATCCGTCTTCAAACTCTCTTTATTTTAAAACAGGCCGAGATCAGGTCCATCTCAATCTGTGGACATATGGAAAAATGACTACAAATTCACTGTATACATGCACTTAATCACCACAGGCTCTTCCAGGAGATTTCCAAAAATTTGTTGTTTACATCGCTTGAATAATCAGATTACTGACATGCATGTAAACTTAGTCAAGGGAAACTTCAAAATATAAAACTCAGACCAAATTTGGGAATGGCCTCCGTCTTCACAATATACACGCTTAACACCTGTCTATCGGATTCCTGATCGCGACCTTAATCCAATTCAAGATTTAAGCCCTCACAATAAGTCGTTTACACGACCGCCTGAATAATCCGAATTGTCCAAACCGGATTAGCGTGATTAGTCCAAGTATACGCAGGCACACTGTCGGATTTCTAGAAACGAGATCAGATTACCACCTTAATCCAATTCATAATGTCGTTCCGTGTTGTTTCTTCACGGCTCGAATAATCCAAATTACACGAATCTGATTATTCGTGCGCATGTAAACATGCTTAACGGGGATTTGGAGTAGAAATAACAAATAAACAGTCGTGTGTGCATGTTTAAATGTTTAAAAAGACTAGAAAAAAAAAGAAAACACTGAGGAATTATAACCTGAGGAAACTCTTCAAACTTTTAAGAAACAACTTGACATTTCCGTTCAGACAGCATTTCAGGTTATTATGACTTCTCATCGTATAAACCAGTTTGCTAGTCTGAACGGTAAAAACCCATTAGAGGTAAGCTAATCAGTTAGGTAAAGTTAGCTAGCATGTCTCCCAGATTAGAGATACACCTTGACGGTCACACAACTTGGCTGTAACTAACATATTAACTAACATATTGCTTATTTAGGTTTTGGGTAACACGTATTACACGTTTTAAATGAATTATACTCGACGTGTTTATAGCTAATACACACTTATTCGTCTTGATAACTAACACGCCAGGTGTAGCCTAATGCTAATTCCAGACGTGCAAGTCATTCACTTTTACAGCACTTACAGATAGCGTGACTGAAGGCTAAAGCTAGCTAACCTGAGCTGAGCTACATGAGCAGCAAAGGGCGGCCCAGGTTCATCTGATTCACCGCCACATACCGGCGCCTAGCCCGGCTTAACGTAGCTAGCGTGGCTAAGATTTGCTGGATCATCCTGCTTTAGTAGCATAGCTTCATTTCAAGGAGAAAAGCAAGACGTTATTTCTCAAGAACTGCTCCTAAAGCAGGGCCTCGATGACACTGCAGTCACCTCTGAAGTCTCGGAAGAGCTAACGATTTCCCTCCGCTGTCTACGGTTCGCCCTCTACACCAGGCCAAAGCCAGGGGCGCTCGCTAAGCTAGCAAGCATTAGCATGCTAAACAAGGTCCTAGCTATCACACGGCAAGAAGGCGGCGGGCGGACCGACTGACATCTTGTCTGAATTCTGATAATGTACCCAACGGGTTTAAGAGAGTGACCGGAACGTTATAGAGGAGGAGACGAAGTGAAGTTAAATAATAATTAAAAAAGGTTGCAAAATTCATGGCGGCGGCCATCATGAGCCTTTCCCAATGCATTTCAATACAAAACATGGCAACCCGCGGCTGCTAAAAAATTCTTTTTACGCAGCAATCGACTGTGTTTTTTTTCTCTCTACCTACCTTCATGTCGGGACATCCTACAGACAATGACACAGCCCCCACCTCGGGCTCCCTGACACGTATTTACAAGGAAATATGCCGCTAAAAAAACGAAGTAAAACTGTTGGAAACGCGGTCTCTTTCCTATTTTCTCTTGAAGATGGATCCGCGGCTTCCACTTCTTCCTTCCCCCTCCCCGCCTGTCATGAGCCGCCGGTGACGGAGCGCATACACCCGGATAGACCTGCAGGGGGCGCCAGAGGCAACAGACAACTTTCTTCTTCTCGAGCGCTGATTAAACGGCGGCAAACTTCAAGTGCGCATGAGCACGGATTACATGGATGGGGCCAAAAGTTTGTGGACACCTGGCCATTATAACTCGTGTGTACTTTTAAAACATCCCATTCCAGATTTTGCTCTTATAATGAAGCTTCAGTCTTCTGGGCAGGGTTTAACCATCTTATTATGTTTGGGGGTTACATTCATTATGTTGTGGGTCAGAAAGACTTCCACTGTTTAAATACACACAAAAACAGCACAGGACTACTTAAAACAGCAAGCATTTATTATGGCTTAGCCAGAAGAAGAAGTATTTGCATATGAGTTCGTGACCCTAAATGAGGAAAGTCGAAAAATTTCAAAGAGAAAAAGAGATTAATCAATATTTCAGATGTCTCAAATGTGGAAATGGGTCAAATTGACCCATAGCATAATAGGAGGGTTTTAAAGTAGATTTTGGGAGCGTGGATGTGGGATTTTGTGCTCATTCGGCCACAAGAGCATAAAGCTACATTCGCACATAAAGCGACTGGAGACCATTAATTTTCGATGGCTAGGTTTACAAGCGACTAAATAAACCAATAATAATCCGATTGATCTGACTGAAAAGTCTTCATGTAAACACCTTTATCGATCCGATCGAGCTCGACCCAAATTAAATTTCGATCGGATCGGAAGGGGTGGTTTATTCCTTTTCTAATCTGATCAGGAGGGGGAAAAATGACCATGTAAACGCTCAAATCAGATTATTTTCTCAATAAGATTCAAAAATACCTTGTGCATACGCGCAGTGCAAAGGGGCGTATGTTCACGTCTTACGTCTTAAACGTGGCATCCGGTGGAAAGAACCGATCAGTGGAGGAGATGAAATATTTGTCGAACATACTAAAAGACAAAAAGATTGTCGAGTGACCGAGTTGGAGAATGAACCTTCGTAATAACGCTCTCTTCAAATAAATGTTTAAGGAAATGCAGTTTGGAGGATTCAGTCTGTCAATTTTAAGTGAGTAAGATTTGAGGGGGAAAATGTTTCTGACATATGTTTATATATGTCAACAAAGCAAAAAAACAATCCTATTAGGTCACTTGGTGTCACGTCCATGGCTTTCTTTCTCCGCTATTGTATGGTTGGCATCACGACAGACGCTGTAAGCTTTGTTCGGAATACATATGATGCACATATAAACAAATATTTGAATGGGATTGCAATGTTTAGGGTACATATAAACAGATCTGCAAACGGATTGAATTCATTCGGATTGACGAAAATGGGTGCATGTAAACATAGCCACTGAGAGCTGGGGTATTCTGGTGATATAAGCGACAGAGACCGTTGGTGATTAGATGCGGGCGTGTCCAGCGAGAATAGTTTAACTTTATGCAAATTTGGAGCGACTTGGTGCAGCGACTATCAATGGGAGTGAAGACAGTAGAGCGCACATGATGCGTGATCCACCATGTTGCCAATTGTCCCAGTTGTTCTGTGGACCCAGACAGTCCGGCTCTTTAGCTTTTGCAACAGATAGATGGCCGTAATGGGAAAGAGCTCACACACACTGCTTCTCCTACATCTCGTAGGGTATGATGTATATGTACACTGGTGAATTTTATATACAAACTCTCTCCCTCCAGAGCGTTTCATTTCAGTGGCAAGAAAACTGGTTTGTTGTCGAAAGTGGAATGCTACTTGTGCCACCAAATGATAAATGTTACTATGGCAACCAGTAGTAGGAACACCTACTGGCGACCTAGTGCAGCGATAAAATCACTGTATGTGTGAACGTACCTTTAGTGAGGTCAGGTACTGATGTTGTGTGAGGAGGCCTGGGGTGCAAGTGGTGTTCCAGTTCATCCCAAAGGTGCTTGGGGGGGTGCTCGGTGTTGAGGTCAGGGCTCTGTGCAGGAAACTCGACCTCTTCCACTCCAGCCTTGGCAACTCATGGAGCTCACTTTGTGCACAGGGTGTCATGCTGGAACAGGTTTGGGCCTCTTAGTTCTAGTGAAGAGAACTAGTAAACCATTTGATTTTGTCAAGTCTGATTCCAGATAGAGATTTTGCCAGATTGTAGAGATAAATCACATTTAATAGTCCAAATATAGTCCAAAATTAAGCTTGTATTTCAGACAAGCTGTATCATTATGTATGCGTTTTTCCGGTGTTCCCGAGCAGGCACAACACACCTCTATTATTGCGTTTATTAGCTTTTATTTTTGCAATTAATACACAGTATAATTTTCATTGTAAAATGAAAATGTTAAGATAGAAACAGGCAGATATACAAATTTGACCTCTGAGTCTCATACAATGTGGCCCTCAAACAGCCTGTAAATATCGTACTGTAGAACACATGGTAATTAATATTAGTAAAATATGTGCACTTTAAGAAGACATTTGGAGCTGCAGAACATTCCTACATGCAATGCGACCTTTATATAGTACACCCATGCTACATTCCTTTCCATATGTCTTTAGCAAATAATTTCGAAACAGCATTTGCTGATATTTGTACATAAAAGCATGCTATAACCTAAGTAACATTCAATCAATAGACCTTTAAACTCCTTTTTCTAAATGCTGATCAGTCAAGACGGTGAAGAACCGTGACTGACAATTTAGCCTAATAGCGTTCAAATATAAAACAAAAACTTTTAACTTTATAACCTGAATATACAGTCAGGTCCAGAATTATTGACACCCTTGGTACAGATGGTATTTAAAAAAAAAAAAAAAAGATTATGGGGGAAAATGTTTGTGGTTAAATAGCGTAATCTCACACTAAAAATACTGGATGAAAAAGTTCACCTGAGTGTTTAGGAACTCTTAAGCATCATCCATGTTTTACTAAGGTGTGAATAGGAGATGGCACAGAGGCCAAATTCCTTCAGTCATTCATCAATATAGGGATGATTAGCAAATACAAATATGAAATGAGACAAAACTTCATAAATCAGCTAACATGTCTGATATATCCTGTTAGGGCAATAATTAAGAAGCTTAAAAGTGTAAACAAGTGTATTTCACCCTCATGCACAGTGAGGAGGATGTTCAGAGAGCCAAACAGTTCTCAAAAGACCGCAGACTGAGATTTGCACAAGATGGTAGCAGATTGGCGGACACCAAGTCTCCAAATCTACAATTATACTCCAACAAACTATTTGGAAGTCATGCAAGAAGAAAGCCTTTTCTTTCATCTAACCACAAACATAATCTCCGGAAGTTCACTAGACATTGCTGGAGCTTTCTCGGGAACTAGGTTTTTAGACATTTTGAGTGATTTTGGCAACACTGAAGGTGGGTTTGATGTAAAAAGAAGGACGAGTATGCAGAAAAGAACTGAATCTTAAACTATTAAGTATGTTATGCTGTTATGTTGGCAAAGGGAGGCTG
Source organism: Stegophilus panzeri (assembly GCA_024331685.1). NCBI lineage: Eukaryota > Metazoa > Chordata > Actinopteri > Siluriformes > Trichomycteridae > Stegophilus > Stegophilus panzeri. The sequence continues at coordinate 14,971,513 of JANDJT010000167.1, forward strand.
CACAACATGCAGGGTGCCAATAATTGTGACATGAGTTTGTTTTTAAAACATATACATATATGT
>JANDJT010000167.1:14971675-14987314 GCA_024331685.1 Stegophilus panzeri
ATATATGTTTAGTAGGGGTTTTACTTCAATTAAGAGTGAGATTTCTTTCAGTGTGAGACTGAGCTAATTAACTGCAGACATTTTTCATAACCTTTTTTTTTTTTTAACCAAGGGTGCCAACAATTTTGGAGCAGACAATGGGACCTTCTGAGGGTGCAGAAGGCTTTTGGCACTGCTAATAAGCATTAATTTGTGCATAACTCCTTTCTTTTTTTTATTGATTTATTTTTTTTTTAACCATGCATCATGTACTTGGTATTGATTCTTAGAAAAGTAGAAAACAAGCCCGTCAATTTCCTTCATCAACATCACAAACATTATTCTAAGCCCTTTCAATTCGGTATAACTATTAGGATGTAAAGTATCTATATTTAAGCTTACTTCTGTGGTATAAGATATTTCTCTATAGCAAAGAATAAGACCCTGGTGTATAATATGACATTGACAGCCCGAGGATTTTGTTTAAATTGTATGATTTGTACTGTTTACTCAGTGTAAATCGTATGCATTTAAAAATATGTTTGTAATAAAGCAGCTCGGTGTTGCGTCTTATGGTATAGTCATTAAAAAGTCTTCAGTTTGATGGTTCAGTTGGCTATATAGTATATAACTTAAACATAGTGATCACCCGATATCTGTTAATGGAAAAACAGTTCACCTGCACTTGGTTCACATACAGCTTTCAAATACATGATACAGATATCAAGATGCCTTGTATTGAATGGCATGATGGTTTTTTTTGTTTTGTTTTGTTTTTTTGCAAAGTCTGATATTGTAGCCTAAATCAATCACATGCATGTCACCAAAACCCAAATCTCTCTATCCTGTCATGACCCTTGTCAGGACACCATGGTTTCAGGTCTAACCAAACCTGTGAGAAAAAAAAACATTTTCCTTTCACTGACAAATCGTAAACTCGTTCCCTTGCAAATCCAAACAAGTCTACGGGTCTTCTAGCTCGTGGACGTCTTTTTCAGGCTGCTCGTCTTCCGCGTCCTGCTGCTCAGCGGGAAGAGAGTTTGCCTTGCTTGCGTCCGAGTTGCTGTGGCTGCTGGCACTTCCTAGCCGTGTCGAAGCCACCACGGCTTTAACGGCAGCCTGCAGAGACCAGAGCATCACTACTCATATACAGAAAAGCCATCGTGTTTACTACGCACGTCCTGCTGAGTGTGAATATCCCAACCTTGAGCTTTCTTCTGGCGTTGAACTCCTGGAGCTTTTTCTGAGCCGTGTCCATGTGGGTGAAGTTAGCGGCTTTCCCGGTCACCCACGGGTGCTGCAGGGCCTGCTGCGTCGTCAGCCGCTTCTTTGAGTCCTTGACGATCAACTTCTTCACCTGAAAACCGGAAGAAGCAGACGGTGACCAAAGATTAATTTTTTAAAATTCTTTTTACATGAAAAATCTATTATGTAAGGTGAAAGGTTTTATTGTTAGGCTACTCTAATGTTTCTGTAATCAGTAAGAAGAGTTTGTTTGTTAAATCCATTCACTCACCAGGTCCTTAGCGTTAAGAGACACGTTGTCCCACCAGGGGGAGACAAACTCATATTCACAGTTCAGGATGCGCTTGAACATATACTGATCCCCTCTATCATCAAAAAAAGGCTCAAAACCGCACAGTCTGTCAAAAGAGAAACAAATGAAGGCAAAAATGATGACTAGAACCACACATATATTTGTATATATGTATATGTATATATATATATATATATATATATATATAATCAGCCATAACATTAACACCACTGACAGGCAAAGTGAATAACATTTCACTTATGTTTATATTGTTACAGTGCCACCTGTCAAGGTGGTGGGATATATTAGGCAGCAAGTGAACAGTCAGTTCTTGAAGTTAATGTGTAGGAAGCAGGAAAAATGGGCAAGCGTAAGGATCTGAGCGACTTCGATAAGGGCCAAATAGTTATGGCTCGACACCGAAATCAGAGCATCTCCAAAACGGCAGGTCTTGTGGGGTGTTCCCGGTATACAGTGGTTAGTGCCTACCAAAAGCGGTCCAAGGAAGGACAACCAGTGACCCGGCGACAGGGTCATGGGTGCCCAAGGCTCATGTGGGGAATTGAATGTGGGGAAGTGAAGGCTAGCCCGTCTGTAACCCGTATGTAAACGTATGCCGACTGTAGCCTAAGATTCTTGTTCTTGGCTGACCGGAGTTGTTGTAGCCTATCCACCTCAAGTTTCAATGTTTTGTGTGTTCTGAGATGCTTTTCGGCTCAACACGGTTGTAAAAAGTGATTATTTAAGTTACCATAGCGTTCCTGTCAGCTCGAACCAGTCTGGGCATTCTTCTCTTACCTCTTTAATCAACAGGGCATTTCTGCCCACAGAACGGCCGTTCACTCTACAGACAGCCACGCAGGAATATCCCAGCAGATCAGTCTGTCTGGCACTAAACAACCATGCCACAGTCCAAGTCACTGAGATCATGTTCTTTTTCTAATTCTCTTTCTCTATAAGCTTTGAGAACTATGCTTCTTTCTTTTTTTTTTTTAAACTACATTCACTATATATCCAGTATACGGCAAGGTATTTAGGTTAAACATTCACAAATGTTTGTGCTCCTTCATGATAAGTAACAAAAAAATGGACAAGTAGTGTAGATATTAGCATCAATTAAGATCTTAATAATGAAAACAACAGAACTACAGTGGATATAAAAAGTCTAGACACCCCTGTTAAAATGGCAGGATTTTTGTGAAGTAAAAAACTCATATCAGAACTTTGAGCGTGAGCGTAGAAAAAGTTCTGACAAAACCTGCTATTTTAATTATATATTAATTATATATTGTATATTGGGTCACATATCTGAAAAATGTCCTCTTGTCTAGAGATTGCCTTTAGAACAGCCTCCAACCTCTTTCATATCCTCTGAATATCATCCAGATCCTCTGATTTCTAATACTGATCCCCTGCCTCATGTTTTGGATTGTTGACTTGTTTCAGTATACCTCCAGATTTCGTTATTAAAATCTTTTTATAGATAAATTAGAAGCACATTTTCTCTATTTTCTTTCCAAATCCTTAGGGGATGCAAATTTTTGCCCTTGTCTGTAAAAAACGAACAAACAGGTAATACAAGTGCTTTAGGATAACATGCGTGCTAACCACGTGAACTAACACGTATAATACATTCGAATGTATGATATGAACAGCTCGAATATTTCTCACATGTTAATGAAAACGTCGAGGGAACAATATGCTCGTATCATTTAATCTATTTTTGTACATGGAGAGCAACTTCCATTCAGCTGGGCATCAGCTGTGACTCATCCCCATTCATATGGACATGAACACATTATAATAATGAATATATGAGTCTAAATAAAAGTAAAAGAAATATCGTTCAGCAATCTATAGATAAATGAGAGGCAACGCTACATAACCTACAGTACACGTCCTCGATTTTTCATTTAAATGACTAAAGGTGCTCTGACATCACATCGCTTAGAGAATAATAAATGAAGGCGTGTCACTTACAAGATGTATGTGATAACTCCTACAGACCACATGTCAACTTCGGGCCCGTAGGCACACCCCCGGAGGATCTCTGGAGCTGGAACAGACAGAAGCAGAGGTGAGGGTGAGAGAAAGAAGTTGGACAAATGATAATTTTACTAGCTAGTTCTGTTTCAGTGTGCTCACTCAGACTTGATTTTATTAATCCGTTAACCTAATTAACTAGGCTGAATTTTTTTTGAACTGCTTATCCCACACAGCCTGGAGCTTACTGAGCTCGGGGCACAAGGTGGGGGACACCCTGGATGGGGTGCCAACTCTTTTAAGAGCACTAATGCACACTATAGACAATTTGGAAATGCCAATCAGCCTACAATGTGTGTCTTTGGACTGGGGCGGAAACTGGAGTACCTGGAGGAAGCAGGGAGAGCATGGAGGCTCCGCGCACAGAGGGCGGAGGCGAGATTTGAACCCCCAACACCCAATACCTTGCCGAGGTTGTCGTTCTTGTGCGATCAAGCAAGGGTGATAAACGTGTCTTTGGCTGTTCGAACGCATGTCGAGTACGGCTTAGCCCGGGGCTATGAGGTAAGCTAAACACTATTGGCTATTTAGAAAGGGGGAGGAGCCACTTGATATGTTCCACCCTGACTTCCTGTTTCAGTAGGAATAATGCTGCGCTTCACGGGGACTTTAACTCGCTTGTCCCTGACGAGTCATTTCCACCCATGATCTTTCTTTCTACACATTCTATAGTGTATAGAGGGTCATAGATGGTCTACTGTGAATACGCAGACAATATTAACAAGCTCACCACAATATCCTGGAGTCCCGCACACCGTCTTCATTGTCACCTGGTCGTCCACGATTTTCGACAGCCCGAAATCGGCTGAAAAGATCAAACCCACATGACAAAAGTCAGACAGGTGTCCTACGCATAAACACTGTAACTGGTACACAAACAACCAACTGGTAAAATCCATCAATATTTCCTACTATGAAGATGCAGGTTCTAGACAGGTGACAGAGATCGATATCCATACCTATTTTGAGAGGAGCGTCTGGTGCTGAAGTGGCATACAGGAGGTTCTCGGGTTTCAGGTCGCGGTGCACGACACCATTTTCATGCAGGTACTGCGAACAGAGACAGACGGACGTAAATATTCATCACGCGCAGCTGTTTCAACAGCTGCCTCTGTGACTCCAAGTTACAAACTCTTTAACCTGAAGGAATGATTAAAATTCATTAGAAGGGTGTTTGTCAGGTTGAAGTATCATTCAGGAGCGTGAACTCTGGGTGGGACAGACGGTATTCCTCTCTCCCATGCCAATCATCAGGATCAGCCAATCGTAGAAGTCTGTGAGCTTAAGTATACAGAAGAGGGCCGTTAGCATCCCCTTTCAAGTGTGTTTAACTGCCATGTGCCATTTTTGTGAGCGGGGTTCAAAACGTTTTGCAAAGATTCGATGAATGCATGTGTTCACTTTCACCCTTCCAGACAGATTTACCCTGATTCTTGGGTGAAATTATATAAACTGAGTGGGTTTGTCGACGATTTGTAAAGAATAATTAAAAGACGTATAAGATCTGATGCGCAAAGTAGGCAATAGCCATGGCAAGCTTGGATCTAAAAAAATGTAACTGAAACTGAAGTATAACGGTGATTACAAGCTTCCAAAAACTGTGTAGACATGCGTGTGTTCTGTTCATAAGATATATGAGAATAATAACGTTTTCACAAGCTCTTTAAACACTGCCAGTATCAGAGTGAGGCGAATCTTGAATATACAACCTTTATAAATCTTTATTTATTTATCTTATCTTTACAACAACATTACATTGAGTCGTTCTCAGCATGTTTCCGATGATTTACCTAAGGCACAATATTGGAAACCCTTCTTATTAAGACCCAGTAAATGGTTTTATTTTGTCTTCAGCTGGAAAAAACAGGTTTCCTCAAATGTAATACTTGCCCGTATGTCGTATCAATTTGTGTATTCTAAGAATTGTCTTGATCGTGCAACAGGCAAACATGCCAATGGGAACAGATGTGCTATTTTACTCACGTTTTTCATCTAAAAAAATGTTTCTTGTGTAATTAAGTTTGCACGTTTTTACACTCTCAAGCCTTTAGATCCTAAATTGAGAGAAAATATGCGAGTTAAACCCCCCCAAAAAGTTTAAACTTGTAATAAATTGTATTAGATTTACAAACAGAGCTAATGGCTTAATGATATGGCAACATGTAAAAACTTTTTTTTTATGGAATAAAGTCAGAAAGTGTAAGTGTGTTGTTCTTAACCATCCTGAATGAAACACAGAAAATCACTCATGTCAAATAAATAAAAGATTTTTTTTTTCTGAGGATAATTTCTCTTAACCTTACACACCAAACACAAATTATAACCAAGTATGTTTTGTGTGTGTGTGTGTGTGTGTGTGTGTGTGTGTGTGTGGTTAAAATAATACATTTCTGTAGTAAAAAATCTTTCAAATCTTGAATGGGTTGATTAGAACTTCCTAACACCCAAATTGGTTCTTTGGTTTGTTCCCATGGGGGAACCCTTAAAGGTTCCATGTAGAACCATACAACACAGGGTTTCCCTTTCAGAAAAGGTTCCAAGTAAAATATTTGAAAAGCGCTTGAACCCTTAACTACCCAAAGAACTCCGGTTTGTAATGTAAACTGGAGAAAACAGGCAAGGATCTAAACCAGGAAGTAGCACCATGAACCACAAAGAACTCAATGAGACAAAACGTACAATAAGACTTCACAACTAGACAAAGACACAACAGGGTTTAAATAGTCGAGGTTAAACTGAGAACAGGAGAGTACAATGAGGGAACATATCAGTCACAGGAAAAGGGGCGGAGACAAGACTCAAAGTCAAAACAAACAGCCCATGTTCAGACACAATCATATGACATAAATAAAACTCGAAACACAACATTAAAACATAGTATAGTCATAGTAGTTTTAAGTGCATTGTATGCCGATAGGGGAAATCTGTGACAATACTTAATACTTATGTCAGCTCCAGAATTATTGGCACCCTTGGTTAAGATCTTTAAAAGAAGGTGATGAAAAAAAATTGGCGTTGTGGTTAATTAGCTGAAAATATGACTGAGAAATCTGATTGGAGGTAATGAACATAAATAAGTAGCACTTGACACATCAAATTTCATGAGCCAGATACATATCTACTTCTTTTAGCCTTTTTTTTCCCCCCTGCTCTCCTCTCATCTGTCTGTTGATCCTTTAAAATCTCTTTTCTGGCAGCCACTTTAACCTCGTTACAGCCTCATTTCCTTCTTTACACATAACCAATTGGATGTAATCGCCTTCTCGGCTTTCTGCCGCCTTCATGGGCTTTCAGAATCATCATTAATTCTAGATTCGTAATGAAACGTTGCACAAGAACGTCCCTTCAAGTCACAGCTTCAAGTGGGCACATAGGAAATCATTTTGTTTCTTGAGGTTCAGACTTACTAGTGACCGAGTAAGTAAGTCAGCGTCAGACAGTAGATGATAAATAGAAAAAGCGGGCGCATTATGTTCATTTTTACAGGATGTGTAAATGGAAGATACCATAATGGATTAGGGCTGAGTTTCCCAAACGCATCAGCATAAATGGTAGCGCGAGCATCACACCGAGCACTAGCTCTACCAGATGAGATGATCCTGAACATAAGATGCTTTGGGCTATGGCTAGTTAATTAGCTAACACAGAGACTTTGCAAAAACATACAAGCTGATGTCCTAACACGGCGTGCAGACGATTCTATTTCGTCTGAACAAAACGGTATGTGTTGTCCAATCTGCATGCTTATCTTAAATAATATATGCAGTTTGGGGGCATTTACAGGACCGAGTCAATATAAATAGTTTCAGTTAGCTCCCTAAATGAATTCAGAAACCATGTATTAACCATATATTTTAATAATGAGAAGGTTTATCAAGATGAATCCTCAGATTCTCAAAGTGAGAGTCTATATATTTACATTTAATGGTTTTAACCATCATTGCTACTTACTCTTACTAATGATTATTTAAGTCTCTTTTTTTAAGTAATATAATTTTACTTATTGTAATGCTTTTGGCTAATCTCCCACTATAACAAAATGGGATTTAGCGCCTACCACAGAATGTAAGACACTAAGAATTTGATCCACTCTTTTGTTTTTTTCTTCACCTAGACTACTAGGACCTAAAACCACAACAAACAGGCAGCTAGGTTGTAGTAGCTAGGACATTAATATATCCCATTACACTGGTTTTGGATTACCTGTACTGGTTTCCTTTAGTACTTACAGCTGTTTGTTTTGGGTTTTTTTTAACATCTTTTAATAGTGCAGCATCGTTGTTCCTTCCTGAATGCCTAATAATGCCCGGCTAATGTTCCTAATCACTCTTTAAAACAGGAAATTCTGTCCATCATGTGGTGAAGCAGTTATTTGTTATTAATCACCAAAGATCTGGAACACAATTTGTCGGGATTCCCTCCATCACTGATTTAAAAAAAAAAAATGGAGAAAAAAAACCCCAACTTAAAACTGTTATTGTTTTCATTGTAGCATTCTACCTTTGTATTAATTTAATCATTTAATATTTTGCTACTTGCGTATGTTTATACGACATTATTATAACCTGCCTCAAATGTATTTTCTACTACACCTTATTTCTTCTTTCTCTGTTCTGGTTTCCAAGGCTATAAAACAAAGTCAAGATGCAGCAAAATGAAAAGTTCTGGCCAAAAACTAAAATCAAAAAACCAAGACTCAAAACAAGTGCTGGATCTTTTTTTTTTTTTTTTTTTTTAAATACTGAAAAAACATTTAAAAAATTTTCATTAGCTTGTTATACTGTTGCACATTTTGTTTACTTTTTTTTTCTTCTTTTTATTCTTTAAAAATCAATAATTGTACGTTAATTAATTAATCATGAAAACTACAACGTAATGAAAAAACACAGTAATTAGGAAGTCCGTCCATTGAATTTAAAACTATTTAAATGATCTCAAACCAGGCTAACCGATTCAGTTGGAAAATTTAGTGACCGAAATAATGTATTAAAAAAGCGTTCTCTATGGCGTTCTATAGGAATGTGACAAAGATACTGTTTTATAAGCAACGCCTCGCGGTAAGAAGGTTACCACGGAAACTCATTAAACACAGCAGCGTGGACCAGCAGAAGTCTGCCTGGTTACAGTAGAACCACATGCGGCTACACACACACACACACACGTGGCTCTCAGCCGGACTTAGCTTCTTCATCATGGTTTGCAAATCAGAAGCAAAATGTTAAGTGAGCACATAATGCAAATGATATGTTAATTAGCCTTGAATTATGAAAGCCCTGTACTTGACATGGGATTCAACTTTTGATTTTCAGAGACAAGCGTTGCATGTCAGCCCAAACAGTGTAAGTGTAAACATATAATAACCATAAACACAAATATGTCTTATGCCAGGCTTTATCTGATATAAAACAGTGCAGTTTTTTCTCTATCCTCACTAATTAGGCTGACATGTGTGAGTGTTATCTTTGTGCGCTATCCGAGGGGAATTGTTCCTGTGCAATGCACAGTGGAGCTGACATACATACTGTATCTCATATTCTTTCTTATATTCTCTCTCTCTCTCTTTCTCTCTCTCCTTAGTCTGAGGTCTGTTTATCTCGGTTAATGGACCAGCGCAGCTCATCAGCACAACAGAAGCTGCATGTGAACTCTTATAAACTCTGTCAGGGCCACAGATACAGGAAATCAGAAAACAGTAAATGCCGCATTAGCTCCTGGTACTAGATAATGCAATACATCAACCCATCCAGATTTAATTTAACAGCCCATGAAAGTCTATGGAGAGATGTTGGACTACCCTGAAAGTGTAAAAAAATATCACAAGCAGGTACAACCATAAATAATGACTACAAGAGTTGGTGGGATTGATCAGTTGATTCTGGAGTGCCAGGATTGCTCAAACATTATCCAGGAGTGATTGTGATTGGTTAAACTTTCTCTGGAAGCAGTCAGGATTGGTGAAAGTTTCTACGGTAATGGGATGGATTGGGGATTCAGGAGAGGTCAGGATTGGTCAAAGTTTCTCTGGAAGCAGGCAAGATTGGTGAAACTTACACTGGGAGCAGGACGGATTTGTCAAACCTTCTCTGGGAATGGATGGGATTGGTTAAACTTTCTCCTGGAAAAGTAGTTACTAGTCAAAGCTTCTCTGGGATTTGGAGGAATTTGGTCAGAATTCCTTCAGGAGGAGTGGGGATTGGTCAAAATTTCTCTGGGAGCAGTCTGCATTGGTCAAAGTATCTCCAGTAACGGGATGGATTGGGTGTTTGGAAGAGGTGGGGATTAGTCAACCTTTCTCCAGGAGTGGTTAGAATTCCTTCGGGAGGAGTGGGGATCAGTCAAACTTTTTCTTGGAGCGGGCCAGAATGGTCAGACTTTCTCTGGGAGTGGGTGGGATTGGTCTGAATTCCTTCAGCAGTTGTCAGAATTGGTCCAACATTCTCTGGGAGCAGTCTGCATTGGTCAGAGTATCTCCAGTAACAGGATGGATTGAGGATTCAGATTGGGATGGGATGGACTTGGTCAGAATTCCTTCAGGAGCAATGGGCACTGGTCAAACATTCTCTGGGATCCAGCAGGAATGGTTAAACTTTCTCTGGGAGCGGGCAGAAATGGTCAAAAGTCTCTGGGAGCTGTTGGTATTGGTCTAATATTCTCTGGGAGTGGGTGGAATTGGTCAGAATTCCTTCAGAATTTGTCAGGATTGGTCAAACTTTCTCTGGGAGTGGACAGAACTGGTTAAAAATCCTTCAAGAGCAGGCGGAAGTGGGATAAAAAAATAGCAATGATGCATCGTGGGCTTCCTTTGGCAACTGGTCAGATCAACGCAGAGGTGTTTCTCTGGAAAGAAACACATGCACACACACACACACACACACACACACACAAACAGAATGTGTGGAAACTCCCAGCAGAAGTACACACAGGGCAAAATTGTGTGGTGTGATATTAAAAAAAACAGGCGACACTTCTAAAGGGGGCGGCAGCATCAAGCTCACTGTTCTTCCACCCGGTGAGATGTGGAGAGTCTGTGTTTACTTATTGCAGCCTGCCAACTCTCTGAGCTGAAAGCCATGCATGAGAAATGTGCCCACCGTCCTGCTATCTCATCTCCTTGGCAACATCTCCTTGGTGAAATGAAAGCCAAGAGGCGAGAATACACTTTTTAAAAAAAAAAAAAAAAAAAAAACATCTAAAACTACAGAAGCTACTGTACACCCATGAGGACAGACCCTGTTTCTGCGACGTGACATCTGTCTCAGTTACTTAGCCGGTGCGATGGATGGAGCGGTTGCCAGATTTCGTGTTGTGGTGACTGAAAAAGATTCAATAGGTGGCAGAACAGTTCTGATAGTAAACACATTGGGGGGGGACAGACTGAGAAAGAGAGAGAGGAAAGAGAGAGAATAGAGAATAGCCATCTGTGACCTCTCTGTGGGATCTCAGTTCTCCTGCTGGCTTTAAAGTAGAACGGTGAAAGCAGTAAATCTCATTTCAAGTCTCTCTGGAACAGGATCCAAAAGTACACTAAAGCCCTTTCATGACCTGAATAAATACCACGACTATAAAAGTAGATTTGTGTCAAACATATGGAGGAAAAAAACGGATTTTATCCTTTTGAACTTGTCTCAATAATTACTACATAGTAATTATTTGATTGTAGCTGATGTTTTATAGAAGGAACATTTAATATTTGTATATTCCTATAGAATTAATAAGTTGGGGGGGGGGGGGGGGGTGCTGTTAAAGGGAAAAAAATTATATTCCTCTTATATCACATGTATTCACCACTGATTTTTTAAATTATTATTAATTAATGAACAACACATTGTATTTTTTATCCATGTGTAGTTACATTTAATGTTGTGGAACATCCACAAAACAAGTTAGTTCCTGTTATCACATTATAGTAGCTATAAAAAATTTTTTTAGCTTGTCATGTTACAGAGAAACTACAAATCACAAACTCCTCTGTCCTGAAGACTTCCCCATGGTGGAAAACTTAAAGTTACAGCTTTACCACTGACACTGGAGACTCCTTCCAAATATGATCAATAATTGTCTCCTTACAAAAAGTTAAATCATATAAATTTTTCATTTGTTTATAATTAATTAGACTTCGGTTATGTGCGACATTAACCATGCAAGTCCTTGTAAATTAGCTGTTTCTGTAACAGGTATACAATAGTAACACTTAAACAGTACTGGTGCAGAACAAATACTGTATCCATCCAACTATTTTCTGTACCGCATATCATACACAGGGTCATATGGGAACCTGGAGCTTATCCCAGGGGAACCTTAGGGGCACAAGGCAGGGGACACCCGGGACCGAGTATCAACCCATCGCAGGGCAAAATCGCACACACGTTCAAACATTACAGACAATTTAGCGATGTCAGTCAGCCTAACACCACATGTCTTTGGACTGGGGGAGGAAACCGGAGTACCCTGAGGAAACCCCCAAAGCACAAAGAGAACATACAAGCTCTGAGCACACAGGGCGGGGGTGGGAATCAAACCCACAACCCTGGAGGTGCGAGGCAAAAGTGCTAACCACTAAGTAATTTTAACTTACCTCAGACATCATACAGTATTTTACTTTTTAAAGAAAACTAAAAATTTTAATGTAACTTTCTGAAGGTTGCCAGATCTACTAGGGTCTCTGATTCCCAGCCTGTTAATAGGAAAGGTTCCAATCTGGCAACCCTGATTTCTATATAAACCACTTCTCTACAGGTGTGTGATGCTGATCATTTACACTGATCCTAACTTTGTTGGTTTGACATGAAAAATCCTGATATGTCCACAGCAACAGTGGTCATATTAATCACAGCTATATCATATAATGGCATGAATCCAAATGGGATGGAAGAGCGATGGCAGCTTCACAGATGGGAAGATCTACACCTGATCCAGCTCAGCTCATTATTCATGATTGTGGATTTCTGATCGTCATTTCTGACTCAGAGCCAAACTGGATCACGTGGAACAACACAAGCCAGTAAATCAAACTTAGCAAATGAAGACTCACCGCGACGGCCTCCAGCACCTGTTTGATAGCATCTGCTGCATCTCGCTCACTGTAGTAGCCCTTCTCCACCACCCTGCAGGACGGAAAACCTCATCTGTTATGTTTAAATGACGCCACAGCGAACAGAACGGGGGCACAAAAAAGAGTTGGCTGATAATTAGCGTTTGATCATTTTCACTCTATGGTTTTCTAGCATTAGCGTAAGCTGGTGACTCATGTGCAACTTGGCGCACATAAAGAGGTGAACAGAGACACTTCTGCTGATTAGACATTGCTTACGGGGAAACGCCTTTTGGAATAAAACAGACATCATATTTCTGCTATGAGCTGCAGCCTACGAGAAAATGAAATAACACTGTGGTTTCGGTTGAGTAGCACAATTCAGACTTTATCGTTCATAGGCAATAAAACACTTAGCGGAGTGGTGATAATGTTCAGTAATCAATGAACCTCAAAATTCCTGTAAGAGCAAGTATCCAAAGTGTTTTATTCCTCATACACAAGAGCAATTTGCCAATGATGATCATTTTAAATTTATTAACAACTAATTTGGCTGTCAAGTTAGCTCGTGTTGTCATTTAAAATGTAACAGCTTTAAAACACTTATTCCTTCACCACTCTCTCTTTATCAGTCTCTAGAAGTTAATAAGACAGCAAAAAGCATCTCGTCACGTTACCAAGGAACTCTTAAAGCACAAAGTCCTGCATCGCAAGGCGGAGAACTTTCCGGAAGAAAACTTCGCCAATGTTTATATGATTTTCTCAGTGAAATAACAGCATGTTTTTAATCCATTTATCGTTAGACTTAGACCTAGACATCTTTTGTGTTGTGTTCACCAGCAGATACAAGTCCCTCTGAATGAGCTGTTACTATAGAAACAGTAACGTATTAGAATAAGTGCATTAATACAGTATAAACCCGACCGATCAGATTCGAGAATTAAACAGCACCGTGCTAAGATATATCAGTCGTATCATCCAGTTCATTTGCTGTGTTCGATCTTGCCATATGATCATTCACGACTTGTGTAGACAGAAATCATCGGTGTTAGTACAATCGATAAACCAGAATTGCACTATCTGAGCGATCTGATATTATTATCTCTACTGTTAAAACTGTTTATACACAAGATCGCGAAATCGCTAGAGCGTCAGATTCTCAGATGATAAATATTACCGCCAAACACATCTACTGACCTGTCAAATAATTCTCCTCCAGTTACAAGCTCCAGGACGAGACTGATCTCTGACGGCGTCTCAAAGATCTCCTTCAGCTTGATCTGCCATGTAATGAAATGTGTGTGAGAGAGAGATGAAGCTTAACTATGGCATAATTAAAACAACTGTAATAAATAAGGACTGCTGGGAGACCATTAACCAAAGCTGTACTTTTACACCAAGCTCTGAAAGCACAGCCATTTGCGCTGAAACCCTTAACTCACTCTTAAAGCAAAAAGATCCAATTGATTGGGTCTTTATTTTTTTTGTTGTTTCACACAGGTTCTATAGAAACCATAAAGTAGTGGTTCTACCTCTACCCCAACCAGAGACCTACAGTATTTGAGTGTAAATAAATCATGGACACCCTTATAATTACAGTACAGATTAGGCACATTAGATACATCTGTAGCATCCTGGATCATTATTTATTTCCTGGAGCCATGACAGCTTTTTGAAGTAGCTTTATGAAAAGTGCAGTTAGATTTAAGGCGATATCATCTCCTTGCTTAAACCCATTCGATTTAAGTAATCAGTAAATTAGGATTCTAACTATGAAAAATAAATAAAAGAGAAGCACGGCTCTACACCGTAATCTAAAGTGGTTAGTGGAGACTGGTGTTTGCGCTGTGTAATATTCAGGGCTCTGATAGTCAGTGTATTCTCTTCACTGCAGGTTACCATAAGCGGAAACTTTTATGGACTTTTACATCCTCCATAATCCTGAACATTTAGATGTTACAATGTGTTTTACTTCCAGACGTACTATATTTGGATGAGAGAGGCGCAGCAGGACTCCGATCTCTGTTCGTACAATCTTCTTGTCAACCTGGCGGGAAAAAAAGCAGGAGTTATTGTTGAAGATGAGCGAAAGGATGTGGATGTGGCTCAGTAGAGAAGTTCAGCATTTTAACCGTCTTAACTGAAAATAAAAGACTACGATGTTTGTGGTTCTTCTCTGACTTGTCACTTTAGAAGAAAACGTCACTGCAAATCATTACAAAGTTCTTCTGACTGATCACTACGTTGAAACGTCTCTATCCCGATGGGCGTGGTCTTTTCCAGGATGACTCCGCCCTTATTCACAAGGAACGGGGGCTCACTGAATGGTGTAACGAGGATGAAAATGATTTGAGTCATATGCTATGGCATTCACTCTTACCAAATCTCGATCCAATTAAACTACTGGAGATTTTGGAGCATTGTGTTAGACAGCGCTCCCTACCACCATCATCAACACACCAACTAAGAGAAAATATCAAAGCAGAATGGTGTTCATCGCTCCAGTACAGTTCCAGAGATGTGCAGAATCAACATCAATGTTGTGGCTCAAAAACCTTACTAACACAATTTATGTTGGGTTTTTTTTCCCTTTCATTTATAGCTGATCTGTATACGTAGTTGAACAACAATGACCAGCCATCATGTCAGAGAGAAAAGCAGGGAAGTTCTTCACATTCTCCAGTCCTAGATTGGGAGAAACCTGATCAACTGTGACTTCCCAATCCAAGAAGAAATAACAAAGAAGAACAGAACAAAACCTTCATGTTCGACATCCAGATTTCTAAAAGCAGACTCACTGTTTTCTTCAGCTTCTTCACAGCGTAGGGTTTCTGGGTGCCTTTTTGCCGACATCGAAACACCACTGACGTGGCTCCCCTGGAAGCAGGAGAAAAATCACACATTAGTCATGTGTTATGAATCTTTCAACATATTAGCGAAAAGCTTATGTACACACTACAGTATAAAACGACAAATATAGTATATACAGTATCTCACAAAAGTGAGTACACCCCTCACATTTTTGTAAATATTTGATTATATCTTTTCA
>JANDJT010000167.1:14987414-15001165 GCA_024331685.1 Stegophilus panzeri
TGTCACATGAAAAGATATAATCAAATATTTACAAAAATGTGAGGGGTGTACTCACTTTTGTGAGATACTGTATTTACTGTATGTTTCATTTTACAGTAGCTCATTAACCAGCAGGTCAGTATTTGCTATACTTCTTGGACTGTATACCACATCACTGTTGAATTCTCAACTCTTATTGGTCAGAAGGTGTTGATTCATTTTCTATAACAGCAGCTCTAGCAATCACGCTGGCTGTAATTCAAATCACAGGATTATATTAATGCGCTTTAACGTTCTAATGTATTATCGATTCGATCGTATGGCGGTCGTGCCACGTAAACAGATTTAAAATCAACTGCAATTGCTCATATGGTGAACTTTTTAATGAGGAAACAATTTTTTTAAAAACCTTTTTGGAAGGAGTCTCCAGTGTCAGGAATTTTTTCTTCAGGTAACTTTAAATTTACAGACATGGGCAAGTCTTCAGGACAGAGGACTCATGAAAAGAACGTCTGCTTATAGCTGCTATACAGTACATAATGTAATGCAGGGATAACAGGATGGATGTTAAAAAAAAAACATAAAAAAATGTAAGTGCATGGATAAAAAGGTATACAGTGCCAAATAATTGTAATTACTGGTGTGATATATAATAATCCACTTCACATGACCCGATACCCATCGCATCACTGATTATTTTCTCATAAGAGCATGTCCCATAGTGTTTTATTCCTTACATGGCCTATATCTTGTGCCAGGTCCCGCAACACAACAGATTACTTCCTAATTTACATATAAACATCAAGTGAGCTTGAGACCTAATCCCACTGCTGGCTTTAAGTGTCCAGGCCCATATTTGGACGTCGTAAAAGCTCGGCTTATTTTCAACCCATCAGCATCTTTTTTGTTTGGTCCTTCAGTCCACCGCATAATCAGCTTAGGCCAGCAATCAGACCAGGCCTCAGGCCAGCACAATATGCCGGAGCACAATAAGCCTGCCTCAGTCGGGCATCTCAGCTGGACATTGTGCAACGTGTAAATAAATGAAATGTAGGTAATGCAATAAAAGCGGATCGGCTACCTTATTGCTCTAGGAGCACCGTCTTGATTTTTGGCTATGAACTACACTCTGCTATACACACACACACACACACACACACACACACACACACATCGTAAATGTGAACAGACACCAAGCAAGCATGAGTGCCAGCTCAACAATCTGCTCCTCATAATTACTATATCCCGGAAAACCGAAGTCCACCCCCACCCCCAAACAAGAGGATTTCACCAAACAGTTACAATACAGGAAAACATTGTTATACGAATCAGAAACCATTACATGAGGAAATATTTGGGGGGAAAAAAATCCCTTTTTTTATATAGATATTGTTTAGAAATGTCTCTCTGTCTTAAGCCTCACCTTGTGATTGCATCTAGAACGCCCCATTTCATTTGCTCATTAAATGTTAATAGAAGGATCTATATTAATGAGGAGGCTCTGTAAAGTGTGATGAATGAGAGGAAATGGGAGGGACCCTTTTGCTACAGCACTGCAAATTGTAAAAAATCATTCTGTCGTTATTTTGTATTCAATATGCCTTCTAGTACTTTTGAGGAAAAAAACTGATAGCAAATTTAACGGAAAAAAATCTTCTTTTTTTTCTTACATCATTGTGCAATATACAAATCCATCCATCCATCCATCCATCCATCCATCCATAATGCTTATCCTACACAGGGCTGCGGGGGAGCCTGAAGCCTATCACAGGGAACGCTAGGCACAAGATGGAGGACACCCTGGATGGATGTCAACCCATTTCAGGGCACAATCGCACACAAAGGACAATTTGGAAATGCCAATCAGTCTGCAATGCATGTCTTTGGACTGGGGGAGGAAACTGGAGTACCCGGAGGAAACCCCCGAAGCACAGGGAGAACATACAAACTCTGCGCACACAAGGCAGAGGAGGGAGGGATTCAAACCCCCAGCCCTAGAGGAGCAAGGCAAACACCCCCTTCAGGTTTAAATCCGAATACATATACAGATATTTGGAGCTCTAAGAGATACAGATACAGATAATGCCATTCCATTACACCCCTAACACACACATGGTCACCTATCCCCACTCATATACTAAATTTGAGATGGATTTTCCATTTCTGTCCCCACATGCAAAGTATTTAGCATTGTTTTAGCTCTGTTTACCTCCCGGACAATTTGGCACATTGTTTGAATTCTTCTACGGCACTGTGAGGAGTCGTTTTATTTTAAGGCGGTTACATAACACACATGCAGTGCGGGACTCAAGGAACAGTTCAACCCCGATTCCAAAACAAGAAAAATATGAACACTTAATACAGGTCCAAAGCATAACACAGGTCCAAAGCCACTGTAACAGAAACTAGATATTTGCTCTCAGGAAAATGAGACAAAGTGAGCCTTGGTGGCATAATAATATTAAAAAGAAAAAGTAGAAAATACAATCAGCTAAAGAGAAGGCAGATGGGTTCATCGTCCAAAAGCCAGACCACAACGCTCTACTCATCACCAGTAATGCCCCAAATCCAATCAATATTCATCACAGTAATAATATTACATTACGGAAATGAAGTCACACATAAACACACACACACACACACACCAGTGGCTCAATCCTACAAAGGCAGATCAACAACAATAGTTCAAATGAGGCAATATTAACATTAATGGCACTCACAAGGCTTCCATTAGTGAATTTGACCAGCATCGGCTTATTTATCTAACCACTCAAATCACTACGGTAAAAATGAGGTGAAATTTGACGTGCATTGATCAAACTTAGTAATAGGGAGTGTAATTAGTTTTTTCTGTGAGTACAGAGTGTCCCAAAAGTCTCCATACTGTAGGGGACTGTGTTTACCAGCACCACGTCGGTTGTGCCTTCATCCGTGGATGTTCGTGGACGTCCACGTATACTCGTTCGGTCCGCAGCACTACGAGTCTTTTTGAATTTGTTAATAAGTGTCGTGTGTGTGTGTGTGTGTGTGTGTGTGTGTGTGTGTGTGTGTGTTGTGCTTGCCGTGTTTCCTGTTAAAGTCCATCGCAACCTTGTGACAGCTTCCCGATCCAGCCGTGAGAATGATTTCAATACGTTCTTCTTTTGTCAAAGGAATTCTTCAAGTCTATCTGCAATATATATATATATATATATATATTATAAACTAAGTATGAAAAATTTTGGAAGACATTTTGTGTTAATTTGACCATGGGACTGTTGGGACACTCTTTAATAAAAATGGGCCGGATTTGCAGTATCAACTAGCCATAAACTGAGTCTAATAAAAGCAGATTATTTATCAGGAAGGTGGATTCTATAATCAGGAGATTTTATCAGGAGTTCTGTCTTGTAAATACCTTTTATTGAATGAAGGCAGATATTGCTGTGTAATCAACTCCAGGTTCAATTTTGCATGACCATTCTATTGATTAGTGTCACTATGAATAAGCATTAATAAAAAATTGTAATGTTAACTCTATTTACAAGTAGCAGATGACAAGGCAGAACCAATTACACCCATTTTTTAAATTTATTTCGCCACGATTTGCTCACAGGCCGATTCCCAACCACCAGCCAGCTCTCAACTATCACACAACAGCTACCAAATGGCAAAGGTGAAGTCTAACACATATCAGACGACCATATCTTTTCAAACAGGGCAGCATAACACACTTGGAGGAAAGCGCTATCTACCCTCTTCCACATACATGAGCTCAAAGAAGGCTGTGATTGGCTAGTGTCGTTCTAACTGACAAAGGGGGTCGAGTTTCTGCTATCACTTGCTTGCAAACTTGCTTACTGCTTTTACAGCTAGTCTAATGTTAGCTAGTTTGCAAGTTTTCTCTGGCCCCAATCCAGAGAAAGTATTGAATACGGTTTAAGTATATACACCGATCAACCATAACATTAAAACCACTGACAGGCAAAGTGAATAACAGTGATTATCTCGTTACCATGGCACCTGTCGAGGGAGTGGGATATATTAGGCAGCAAGTGAACAGTCAGTTCTTGAACTTGATGTGTTGGAAGCAGGAAAAATGGGCAAGCATAAGGAATTGAGCGACTCTGACAAGGCCCAAACTGTGATGGCTAGACAACGGGGTCTGAGCATCTCCAAAACAGCAGGTCTTGTGGAGTGTTCCCGGTATGCAGTGGTTAGCACCTACCAAAAGGCCCCACCTCTCAAATGACCAGACTTAAAGGATCTGCTGCTAACATCTTGATGCCAGATACCACAGCACACCTTCAGAGGTCTTCTGGATTCCATGCATCGACTGGTCAGAGCTGTTTTGGAGGCACATGGTGGACCTACACAAGATTAGGTGGGTGGTTTTATGTTATGTTAGGGTTGATCAGATTTGGCTGTGATCGTGGCCATGACTCATGACACCTCAGACCACAATCTGATTGGCAATCTGTTTCTCATTTGCATAAAGTTGCTAAATCACCAAAAAAACCCAATTCCTTCTCAGTTCGCTGCGGATCGCCTGCTGTTCTCGCCACACACAATGTTTGTCTGTCTCCATAAAAAAAATGAACGGCTCAAACACTATTTGCGCTGTGAGAATATAGCTCCATGTGAAATCTAATTGAGTATCCATGTTGCCCAAGTAATACTTTGCGTATTTATTGGAGCTATAGAGCTTTTAATTTCTTAAACTGTATACCAACTCAGCACATTAGGTCCAAGATGGCATCATTTATAGGCTTGCTTGTTTTGTTATTTTTTTAAGTTTGGTTGAAACCCATTCAATTAACGTTACCAGTTAGACAGTCTAATTACTATAAGAACTCAAAAATAAATATAACCACTACGATAATAGTGGGTTGTCATTTCCACCACTGCAACAAGACTGCAACAAGGTTTATTTATTTATTTATTTTTAAATTGTGGATCTCCTGGCTATGCTTCACAAACCCAACTTTAAGAACCACTGCCTTGAGGCGTTTCTCAGCAGTTTCTTCCAGACAGATAGCTCCGCAGTTGTACCTGTAAAGCTCTACTTCTGAACATCTTCTTGTGATTCTTCCTTCATCAATCATTCTACAAACCTAATATAACTTTTGATGATTGTACAACATTTGCTTAGATAAAAGCTTGGCGGAGTAGCTAACTCAATAAACGTCTATCATGGTCGCCACTTAGTGATAATGGATTTCCCAGCTCTATTGTTTCTATGCACTTAATGCACCGTTGACGGGGAGAAGAAGAGGAGTGCGGGAGTGTGTGTTACCCAAGCTCTTCGCTCTTCGCTTCTGTTTTCTGCTTGCCCAGTATTATATAATCGCAGGCAAGTAAAAGAGATAGAGCAAGGTACTCTCCCTGGTTTCATTATAGATTCACCTTGCTTTGCTGTATTTGGGACCCGAGGGCTTTACATTTGGCACTGCTGATGAGAGCTCAGTGTTCCTTCCCTTCCCAGGCTTTCTAAGTGATTCATCACCTTGTGCTCAATGATATATAAAACCCTGCCATGTTATACATGTAGGCCAAATATTGAACACTGTAGCCAATAAATAACCGCTTTACCAACAGATACGGTGCATTGAACTAAATGTATTTCATTTTTACCAACGTGTGGATTCATTGCAAATCCTAAATAAATGAACGTTCCACAAATCGCGCGGTCAGCAAGCCTCATTCCTGCAGATTTCTGTTGGCCGTCCTGCCGCCATATGGGAGCATTTCGCTCTCATTTCTGATTATTCAACGCACTCGTTCTCTCGTTCTCTCTCTCTCTCTCTCTCTCTCAGATGAAACAGCTCTGATTATAATTATAATCCAGTCTGCCAAACCTTTTCAGTTCACTACAAAGCTTCAGTGGAATAAATGCATCAAAGCCACTCTGGAAAGCAACACAAATAGAAAATTCACACTTACTCACACCATATTCACCAAGCGCAGTCTTAATTTAACTATGACTGAACCCCGGGACCTGGAAAATCTCGATAAAACACAGGCTACTACTGGTGTCGCACATGTTCGACCTTCGAGTATTAAGCTAACCAATTGGATAAAACGTGTCCTAATTTTATGTACCCTAGGTCACTGGTTCCATCCTGAGCTCAGGTTACCGTCTGTGTAGAGTTTTGAATGTTTTCCACACTCGATGTCTGCCTGGGTTTGCTCCTGGTTCTCTGGTTTCCTCCTTCCTCTCAAAAACATGCTAGTACAGGAGGTGGATTTGCGACAAAGTCTAAAGTGTGAATGTAGGGGTCAGTGGTAGCTCAGTGGTTAAGACGTTGGACAAAGGTCGTGAGTTCAAATCCCAGCACCGTCAAGCTGCCACTGCTGGGCCCCTTGAGCAAGGCCCTTAACCCTCAACTGCTCAGTTGTATAAATGAGATGAATGTAAGTCACTCTGGATAATGCCGTGCCCTAACATATACTGCCATTTCATTCAGGGGGTATTCCCGTCTCGCACCCAGTGCCCTGGGTGCGGATCCACCACCAAGATAAAGCGTTACTTCAGAACAATTCAGAAAAATCTCAGCACTCTGCGATGTGGGATTCCACCATTTTGTGATTAATGCATGCTGGAATTTAAATATTCCCTTATTTATGCTTTCATGGTGAACATCTCACCTTGTCTTACCATCTGTTTTGAAATAGCAAGCAACAAGGAATCACCCGATCCCTTTTCTTATTTTTATTTTTCATTTTTCATGACTGATATGAGCTCACACTGTGACGTCCTTCCTCTCAGTGGCCCAGTCCACAGCCCATTTTTGCAGCATGTCACATACTGTACATTACGTCAACACGTGTTACAAGTTCTGTCTTGTATTTAATGCATGAGTTTTGATTTGAATGAAAATTTGTTGATATTAAAAGAGATGACGTGTCATTTGCATAAAGGCAAAAAAATTTTTTAATGGATTCCAATACAAAAAAAATCTGAAATCAACTGGCAAACATTTATTGTGATATTGTTGGGGTTTTTTAGATACCCTATTCAGCTGTTTCACCTTAAAGAAATAGCTGTTTCCTTAGAAATTAACTTCTGATTTTCGAAAAAAAAACAACAACATAATATTGCATAATATTAAATATTAAATAGGCTAATTTCATTAGAAATTAACTTTTGATTGCTAAAAAAGAGGCATGATAAAGGTATTTAATTAAAAAGAAATAAAGAAAGAAAGAACCTTAAAAATATGGTAAACTCATTCAAAATTAGAAATTAACTTCAGATTTTTTTAAATACATGTAAATATGACAAATGTAACGTAATTATGTAATGATATTTAATATTTTTTCATAACTGATATTTAATGTAATGATATTTCATTTAAAAAATTACACATAAAATAAAATACAAATAAAAGAAATAACTTAATTTTGTCAGTCTCAAAGAAAAAGATGTGATAAATGTAACAATTTTTAATTTTAAAAAAATAAATAAACAATTAAATAAAATTGTAAAAGAAATAGACTTAAACCAATAACTGATTATCATTAGAAATGAACTTTTCAAAAAGGAAACATAAAAGAGTAACAAAATATGAAAAGGTACAATTAACTAAAATGAAATAAAATAATAAAGATATAGCCTTAACGAGTTCGCCTGAATTCATCAGAAATGAGAAATCAACTTCTGATTTTCAAAAAAG
This sequence comes from Stegophilus panzeri, assembly GCA_024331685.1. NCBI lineage: Eukaryota > Metazoa > Chordata > Actinopteri > Siluriformes > Trichomycteridae > Stegophilus > Stegophilus panzeri. The sequence goes on from JANDJT010000167.1 coordinate 14,995,049, forward strand.
TGACATGATGAACAGAACAAAAATATTTAATTCATTTTTTAAAATTCTTTAAAGAAATAGACTTCTATTTAATAGAACTTCTGATTTATTTTAAAGAGACATGCTAATTTTATTATAAATGAGAAATTAACTTTAAAAAGAGACTTAAAGGAGTAACATCATATTTTTTTTTAAATGTATAGAAATAAAATAAAATATTTCAGAATACATTCTTCTCATTTTAACAGATGTGTATTTATCTCCCGCAGTGCCTCAGAGCTGACAGCTGAGGGGTACTGAAAGGTACTGAGGGGTATTGAGAGGTACTGAGAGGTACTGAGGGGTAATGAAAGGTACTGACAGATACTAAGAGGTACTGAGGGGTACTGACAGGTAGTGAGAGGTACTGAAAGATACTGAGGGGTACTGAGGGGTAATGAAAGGTACTGACAGATACTGAGAGGTACTGAGGGGTACTGAGAGGTACTGAAAGATACTGAGGGGTAATGAAAGGTACTGACAGATACTGAGGGGTACTGACAGGTATTGAGAGGTACTGAGGGGTAATGAAAGGTACTGACAGGTAGTGAGAGGTACTGAAAGATACTGAGGGGTACTGAGAGGTATTGAGAGGTACTGAAATCTACTGAGAGGTACTAAGGGGTACTCACCGTCCCAGTTCCGACTCGAGCTCGTAGAAGTCATCCAGCGTCTCTTTCTTGGAGCCATCAATCCAGTATTCCGGAGCTGCGCCTGGCCTGGAGCTGATCATACTCACTTTGAGCATCTCAGACGCAGTGATCCTGCGCTCCTTGTCCAGCTGCGGTGTGACCTCCCCGCTTCAGTTCAGTGCCAGGCTGCGGAGCGCGGAGTTGCCTTTCCGTTCCCGGAGGTGCGGTTCACAGAAAACACACACAGCACGCACTGGCTCGGAAAACTGCCCTGTACACGGGATCGACAGGAATACTGAGCGCAGGTTTGGTGTAAAAGCGCACGCAGTAGCTACGTAAAAATGTGCGTCTCTGAGGTGAGCTGTGAGGCTTATACACCTTCACCGGAGCTCATCGCCCACAGCAGCGCATCTCTCTCCCAGTGTGAGGGGGCGGCCGGTGGGCTTCCACTGGGTCTTACTGTCGCTAATGTACCGGGGATTCAGCGCGCGCGCCGCGTCACAACACCGGCGTTATGTAACACACCGAGCTGAGCAACACTGCTCTAATCTCATGCACATGTAGAGTTCATCCTAGCAAGGCAGCATCATAACAAAAACAACAACAACAACAACAACAACAATAATATGAAGGATAATTGTTATAATAATAATAATAATTATTATTATTATTTATACAATACAGAAATATATTCTACATCATATATTATATTTTAATAGCAATAATAATCACAAGTCATAATAATATGAAGAATTATGTGTTATTATTACAATATATAAATATATTCTACATCATATATATTCTATTTTAATAATAATTATTATATGATGTATACAATCTATAAAGATATTGCATCATATATTATTTTAGTAGTAATAATAATAATAATAATGTGAAAAATGCTTGCCAATAATACAGAATTAATTAATAAAATAATTCATTGTTATAAATACATCATTCTTTTTTTATGATAAAAATGATAAATGTGTAATCACTGTATTACAGTTAATGTTGCAATCAAATTCTCATATTTCAGATTTAACATATCAGACCAAACACTAATGTTTTATTTGTGTGCTTCTGTACCTCAGAGCATTTCTCTGCAAAATACACTACTAGGGTAATTTATGCCAGTTCATCCTGTCTAAATATTTTAATGGTTTTTACATTTAGAGTCATTTTACAGAATCACACACACACACACACACAGCTTCCACTTTACCTAGCAGTTTGAGTAAACACTACTGAGAACAGGCTTGAAGCTTCCCTCCCTTTTTGGACTCTAATCTTTCTGGGCTTGGACGACTGCTCTGGAGCTTCCCCACACAGTGCGGCCCATCTGTTGTAGAACTGCTCCTTACCAAATATCAACCTGCACACACACACACACACACACACACACACACACACACTGCCCCAAGCTGATCCATCCACACACCCACATATTGGTTCTTTTTTTGGAATGTGAATATACAGTTTGCTTTAGTTTGCTTAAAGGAATACTTCAGTGCTTTGTTTTTTTTTTTTTTTTTTTTTTTTTTAACCTAATCTTTCTGTAGCTTATGTGCAGTTATAAGTAATCTTGATGTACAAGAGGAGACACATGATCTGTCCCCTCTAACAGGTCAAGCACTTTCTCCGGCTCCCGCATGAGGACAGTCTGCTCTGCAATTAACCGCAGGTAAAGAGCAAGGGAAATAAAGCGAAGACAGGTATAAATAATGACATCAGAAGACAGTACGATTTTCATATGATTTCAATGGACTGTTTGGGGAAAAAGCTGTTCAGAAGTTTACTTTCCCACTACAAACTGCAATTCATTTACACAGAAGCACAGAACGAAGTGCAGAGATCAGATATCAACTTCAAGATTCTGAAGCTTGTGGCCAGAAAAGTGTACAAAAGATATCTGCGGCATTGTGGCCAACGGTCGCTTTCATTTCCATAAACGGAATGTAATCTCGATCAACTGAATCTGTAGGACACGTACAAATGCCACAGACAAGAATGAATGTTTATTTGTAAGAGAAAAGAAAGGAAAAACCTCCGATCTCACATATAACGAGGGTCTAAGGGCAGCTGTTGAATCTGGTCAATAAAAAGTGAAATAAAGGCCATTTGGTAGAATGTAATATGCTAGAGATTTCTGTATTATTAATTCTTTATTCGAATATTTTGAGATACTGAATTTCCATGAGCTATAAGCCATAATCGTAGAGATTAAAACAAACAAAAAAAAAGGCTGGAATATTTCATTTTATGTGTAATGAATTTAGATTATATGAAAGTCCCGCTTTTTTTGAATAAAATTACGGGTTTTGGACCTTTTCCACGATATTCAAATTTTTTGAGATGCACCTGTAGATTAATCTAATCTTAGTTAGGTTGCTAGTGTCATTGTCTGCTGGTTTATACAATATAGCATCTTAACTAGCTTGAAAATGGCTAATCACTTTGGCCCCTGGATTACACAAGCTAGCCTGATGTTAGTTAGTTATCATCTGCTGGCTTCTGGATTACACAATACAAGTTAACCAGCTGTTTGTTAGCGTTCTAGTATCCTTGGTAATATAATATCTTAATGTTAACTAGCTTGCTAGTGAAGTCAGAGAGCTACAGCTGGAGAGGTAGCATTAGCTAATCGGAGTACTTCCTGCTGTTGTAGCCGACTAGCTCGCTACATAAGGATGCGTCAATGAATTCTCTCTACTTCAGTTTCATTGCAGAAACAACTCCAAACCACCAAGACATTTTTTATACAATGTATTTTAGCATTTGTAGTCATACAACGCAAATGTAATACGACAACAACTGCACAAGTAATATTATTATTAACACTTTTAAAAAGTAAAAAACAAAACAAAAAAAAGAATCTATTCGAAGGCAGCGGAGGAAGCAGGTCTCTACAGCAGAGCACTCTTGATGTACGACAGGAGACACATGTTCTTGTTAAGGAGCGTCTGTACGGAGGTCCAAGTCCCCTCTAGCAGGTCGAGCACTTTCTCTGTCTGCTGCATGAGAACAGGCTGCTCTGCAATTAACCGCAGGTGAAGCTAAAAGGAAATCAGATAAAGACTGGAATAAATCACCACCAGAGAAGACTGTATTTCTATATTTGTATAGACAGCTCAGGAAATAAAAAACGTTCCAAAGTTTGCTTTCTCTCTGGAAACTACAGAACGGTGGAGAGCCAAGTAGATTGCAACCTTCAAAATTCTGAAGCTTGTAGCCAGAAAAGCGTAACAAAAGATATCAGACGCAATGTGGACCACGAGTGGAGCATCGGAGGCTGAGGCGAACGTTGTTCTAACATTTTTGTGGAACGATTATTGAGGAGTAAATAAAGATTATTTAGCTAAATCAGTAACACAATTGTAGAATATATAGAAGAAAGTAGTAGATGATATAGAAAATAAAGTAGAAAATATCATAATGCTTAATTAAACTCTGCTGCCATCTGCTGGCTGAGTCCAAAAACTCATTTGTACATGCTATTGACAGGTCTTATTACCAGTCCATACAGAATCGAACAGTTTCTTTGAGATTGTTGCGGCCAAAAATGCTTGATTTTGTTGGTTCTTTTGTTGAAAACTACCTCAATTGGCGAAATTGCATGAAATAATTTCTGCACGGTTTTTCGCTGTGACGTTTGTTGGTAAAGGAAACCCTTTTCGCTGTACTCGTGTTTGATGCACGTGAATCGAAGGCGGCTTTGGCTGCGTTGTGATGACGTGACATGACGCGTCTTGGCCCAAATCTGTGGAAAATCTGCAGTAATTTCGAAAAATTGCAAGCTTCTCTGAAAATTGCGGAGTTTGCTCGATTTTGCGTTTAATTCTTCTATTGAAAAATGGCAGAATCCTGGAGGGACTGTATAACGTAGTCGGGGGATTTAAACATAGTTTGGTAGGAAGAAAATGGATAACGGATGCCTGCATGCTCTCTGATCCACAGTGTAGTAGCTTTTTAAAAAAAAAAAAAAAAAAAAAAAAAAAAAAAAAAAAAAAAAAAAAAAAAAAACACCATCGCCACCCACACACACCTTCAGGAAGAGCGCTAGATAGGCCTGTGCCAGGTCGAAGTCTTGCTTCAGCTTCAGCATGCTGCTGATCATCCTGAGGAAGCTCTGCATGACACTGATGTCTCCACCCATGTCCGGTGCCAAGCCTCGCAGTTCCGTGTCAATAGCAGAAGGGCCTAACTCCTTCAGGTGCCTCACCGCTGCCTCGTCTGAAACAGGTGCAACGAGATAAACCAAAAATGCCATTAGCAAGATATAGCAGGAAACACATTTCATTTGGTTACGTGTGCAGAATTGAGGCAGAATCATAATGGAGGTTATTGTCCTTACAAAGATTGCTGTCCAGCGCTTCTTCAAGCTGGAGGTAGAAATTGGACTTTTGGGCCAGAACTCCAAAGTTGAACACCTTGGACTTTGAATGAGAAAGATGATTAGTGGGTGGGTGACAAGTGACGAGTAATGAATAAAACACTGACTAACACCTAGGAAAGTGATGATCCGAGCATTGTAAGAGTGCTGTGGTCGTGTGGTTACCTGTTTTTCCGATGAAGGATCAGGAAGGGCGAACTGAGGTACGAGTCCCGGAATAGTAGGGATGAAAAAGGGGGCTGCTTTGGGCACTTTAGGGGGTTCTTTTGGCTTGTTTCTTTTCTGTGAGCACAAAACTGTGTGTTAATTGTGACAAACAAACAAACAAACAATCAAGAGAAGAATTTTACGGTGCACGCACACCTTAATAATGTCCAGATGGAGAAGATTCTTCCAGCGTGAATCCGGCAGCAAAGAGAGCGTGACCAGCTGTTCATCCAGCTGCACAGGAGACATGTACTCGTCCATTTCCGAGCTCTCGGCTTCCAAGATCTCCTCTTCGTCATCTGGTCATACGAGCCACGAGTTTGAGTTCAGCGTGTGTAACGATAAGGTGGAATTTTCTCGGATGTGTGCGGATATGGAGAACGCGCTCACCTTTGCTTGGGCAGGTGCCAGGCAGCATGACCACTGTAGGCTCGTAGTCTGCAGGTAGAGGGCGCAATGACACCAAACTACACAACGTGGTGTTGGACCTGGAACACAAAGTCGCTTAGGTTTTGAGATCATTTAGAGAGAACCAGAAATCTTACAACCCTAACGGTCTTTCAAAGATATTCATTTTTAAAATGCACACATTAGCACAGTTTTAAGGTGATCCACAGGTATCCATGCCGGGCCCTTAAATGTTTACTTTTATAGCTTGTTTAGTTTACTATTTAAACAGCGACAACAGCAGCAATTATGGTCACGTTATTAATAAGATTAAGTGTTTAAATTAAACCAGATGCAAGTGCGTCAATACATAAGATATCTAGCTAGATCATCATTAACGTTAATCTCTGTTATGTTGGAAACATGGAGATTGAATCTGCCTCAGTGATGAATGTGAGAGTTCATCCTTCTCGTCTATATATA
>JANDJT010000167.1:15014262-15036625 GCA_024331685.1 Stegophilus panzeri
ATATATGTTTTTTTTCAGATAGCATTTAATAACGCCTTTGACAAAAGAAGACCGTATTGAAATCATTCCCATCGCTGGTTCAGGAAGCGGTTGCAAGGTTGCGATGGACTTTAACAGGAGACATGACAAGCACATCATCACACACGACACTGGTGCCAAACTTTTTAACAAATTCAAAAAGCCTGGACGTGTTGCGGACCGAACGAGAAGAAGTAGACGTCCACAAACATCCACTGACGAAGGCACAACAGACGTGGTGCTGGAAAACACAGTCCCCTACAGTATGAAGACTTTTGGGACACTCTGTATATATAATAACTTTGATAATGGTGGGTTGAAAATTCCACCGCTTGGACCCCTGGCTATGCTTAATAGACCCCTGTGGATCCCCAGTACCCACTCTGAGAACCACTGAGCTAGGGAGGGAAGAAAAAAAAAAAAAAAAAAAAAAGATCCTACGATAAATCTGGTGACTCAATAACCTAGGACCAAATACGATGATAAGATACCAGATATGATGAAAGAATAAGGGAACAAGTCTACTAACAGGGTCGAACATCAGGACCAAACAGGAAGAAGCTGCATTTTAGCTATTACACTACTCATAACTGGAATCATCTTCCAGAAGACCTAAAAATTTTTGGTAAAAGTTAAGTCAAGGTTAAAAACTTTTCTTATTACTCATCCCCCCCCCATTGTAAAGCATTTTGAGTTGCCTCAGTGTATGAATTGTGCTATACAAATCAACTTGCCTTGCTTTACGGCATATAATGTCTCTCCAACTCCTTATACATCACCTATGATTTTATGTTTAAGCTTTTATCATTGTTAGACTTGTTAGAAAGGATGTTTAATAGCTCAGGATGTTATCTACCAAGTGTAATCTCCCAGCTGCTGAGTGCTACAGTCACATCAGCAGCATCTAATCTTTCAGTCTGTCTACATCGCACCAAAACCTTTCGTCTGGTACCCAATATAATCTCAGATAGGCAAGACGTGCGCGTAGTATTGCAGATAATATCTGTAAAATATATTTTTATATACCCGACATAATTGCTGTGACACATGCTTATCTTTAGTGTAACGTTCCAGAGTGAGAAATCTGCCATTTAACACCACCTTGTTGAGGTCATATCCTATCTGAAGTTTAATGGGATTCCAGATTTAAACATTTGGCATTTGAGTCACTTCTATATTTAGTACTACAGGATTATCTGAACTGACTGACTTGGTTTTTTGTTTGTTTGTTTGTTTGTTTAAAGTCTCTGAGGGACTGTCAGTAATAATGCCAATTCTGTTATAGGTTCAGAATCAGCTCCCAAATGACCAGGTATACACACAAGGACACGATTCAAATATGAATTATTTCCAAATTATCGATAAAACGAAAAGAAAAAGAGCTTTTCTAACTAACTCTATTCAGTGTGTGTGTTTGGAAACAAAGAGTGCGCGCGCACCGCGTACTGTTTAAACCTTCCGTGTGGAACACGCCACGTGAGCAAAACAGAGCTGTATTTTGAAGCTCTCGACGTTCAGTTTAAAGCCAAGCAGATATGAAGTGCAGGGCAATCAAATACACGGTTCTGATTAACGGTTCGAGTTGAAACTAACGGGTAAAGCCTGTCAGGAGTCCCCCTGCAACGTTAAATATAGTTTAGCTATTTAGACTTTATCACAAGCAATATTTCAATACTGATTTAGCTTGTTGATGTTATTATTATTTCGTTGACTTACATTGTAGGTGTGGAAACACTGGCCAACAGCTGTCACCACATAAAACTCCCGGTGTTTCTTGTGGAAACGGACCACGTGTGGAAGATGGCTGGAGTAAAGCCCGAGTGCTCTAAATCCAGAGAAAATCGCGCTTCCTTTTTTCCCCACCACGGACATCTTGTATGTGTATGTCTAAACCCTGGCTTTCAGTATTTACAACACATTCAGTTAAAACATGTCTAAAATATCACACAGCTCCACTGCTCCTACTACCTAAACGAGCGTTGATGCGGGGAGTTACACTAAAAAGGTTCCGGGTTGCGCTTCAGTTCCACAAAGTCAGTTCCTTCTGACAAGCATCAGTAGGATGTTTCTTAAACATAATTGCTAAAAAGTTATTTTTAGTTTGTTAGGTTTTTTTTTTAATTAAAGTATTTTTCAGTTCCACAAAATCAGTTCCTTCTGACAAGCATCAGTAGGATGTTTCTTTTCTTTTCTTTTATTTATTATTATTATTTTTTTATTATTATTATTTATTTATTTATTTATTTATTTTTAAAGATAATTGCTAAAAAAAAAAATTTAAAAAAAGGTATTTTAAGTTTTTTTTTCTGAAGTATTTAAAATGTTTGGTGGGGAAAAAGTTGCTGGGAACGACATATTGTGCACGTTTTATATGTAAGTTTATTTCTTAAAAATAAAATAACAAATCAACAAAATCACTGAAATAAAGTTAAAAAAAAAATAAAATAAACAATGAAAGTATGAAATGTTAAAAAAAAAAAAAAAAAAAACTTTTACAGTTATTAGTCAAAAGAGCCAAGGTTAAAATTCATGTTTATATCACAAAGTATAAAATTAGGAATAAATAAAGGCATTAATTTGTAGTCCGTAATCCCAGGAACCTACAGTCCACAGTTTAGTGTTTTCACTGCATTAACACACAAGAACTCAGCCAACAGCTAATGACCACAACCTTCATGAGCTGAATCTGGTTTTAAAGCCGAGGTCACAAGAGCAGGTAAAACACTGATCGGAGTAATTTGCAGTAAAAACCAGGCAGGTCATATCATCGTTTCTATAAATCCACACCAACATTTCAGGAACCTGCTCAAACACTCATTACGGTTGCAGATAGTGCTTTGGTTCCGCTTCATGTTAAAACACTTGTCCGTACGCTGCATTGTCAACTGAAATGAAATGAAAAATGCTTTAGTGCTTGTCATAAAACCACAAACTCCAGTAAACCACAAAAGTTGATAGTGCCTTACCATACTTCTTTTTAGGAGGGTTGATATATTTTTTAATTTAGTTATATCCTCAGATTCCTCAGAACTTGTATAATTAACGTCCATCCATTTCACAATGCAATTAGTCCTATTCGAAATCTGAACCTTAAAAAAAACAACAACAGAAAAACAAATTCAGTATACAATCCTATAGACGTTCAAACTTCAATATAAAGTTAACACCATATAATTCATGTTAATGTAAACATTAAAATGATTTTATATTCAATGTTAGAATAGAATATGCTAAAATACCCAATGAGGCTTACCTTGTTTTCAGTTAAGTGATAACATTTCATTGAGAGCTTCTAAAAGAAATTGCAAATAATACCAATTGATTAACAGTATACATATAATACTCACAGTACATATACAAGCAGTTTTTTTGTTTTGTTTTGTTTTGTTTTGTTTTGTTTAACATTTTATTACAGTTTCTCCACTATGGGCAGTGTTCAGTGTTCATATTTAAGGATTTCGTCATCATCCAATCTCAGATTCTAGTGGGAATAATTTAATATTTAACTTAAAACTAAACAAAAAATGTTTGACTGGCAGTGTAGATAGTATTTACACATGACAATCTCATACATATTGTAGTTACAATACAATCGAAATATTCTGAAAACTGTTAAGAACTCACCTCCACATGAGGTTTGATGATATAATGTGCGGTATCCTGCAACTTCCGAAGACAGGAATTCTTCTGACTGCTCATGCCTGACTTTATGGCCAGTAGTACACAAATGAGGCAAAACACTGTCAACAAAAGAAAACATATTCACAAGTTCAGTACAACTCCAAGCACCAAAACAAATCCATTACTTCTGAACAAGGCTTTCATCTCTTACCAGCAAACCTGCTCTTCTGCATCTTGAGCATCTCTTCATCGTAACTCGAGGTGACTGCTGGAGGTTCTTTTATACCAAACCCAGTTCGGATTAAGTGCTCCAGATTATCAACTTGGCTTATCTTTGTTTTGTTTTTTTTTTTGTTTTTTCCTTTTTTTTTTGTGGCATCAGAGAAGTGCTTACACATAACAGACTTACTATATTTGATGAGTCAAAACCCCAAAAGCCCACACGTTCTGTGCAGTTGACTTGACTATAAGTGTTTCACAACGTAGTCACAGAATTATTCGAAAAAGCGATGGACTTCAGAATTTTATTGTAGGTGTTAAATAACGATGGTGACTCATAAAACTATCAAAAGGATAAGTCACTATAGGTTTCACCACATAAAAGAGATTTGTTCTAATCAGTTCTCAATAAATTCTGGTGAAAAAAATGTCACAAAAATGACCATCTATTAATTTTTTTTGTTTCATCTTGACCTTAACTTGAAAGTGTAACTTTGATATATTCTAGGTTCTTTACACATAAAGTGAAATATTTCAAGCCTTTTTTTGTTTTAATTTCGATGAGTACGGCGTACAGCTCACAGAAATCAAAAACCCAGTATCTCAAAATATTAGAATAAAGAATTTATAATACAGAAATGTCGACCTTCTGAAAAGTATGTTCATTTATGCACTCAATACATGGTCAGGGCTTTAATCCTTTTGCACGAATTACTGCATCAATGCGGCGTGGCATGGAGGCAATCAGTCTGTGGAATATATATATATATATATATATATATATATATATATATATATAAAACACTCACTGTGTTTATGGATAAAGATTCCTGCCTTATAAAATGTCTCAATATAAATTTATTACTTAATATCAGTAGCTCTGAGAACAGTTATGCCTGCAAGGTTTATATTAATTCACTTTATTTTAATACAATATCACTTTTACGTTAACAGCTAACACAAGGAATTGGGGGAAAAAATATGATATGGTGAGGAGACATTTATGTAACATATATGAAAGGAGTCTCCAGTGTCAGCACTTTGTAACAGTCAGAAGTAAAGCTGTAACTTTAAGGGTTTTCAGGATGGAGAACTTTGTGGTTGATACTAACATGACAAGCTGCATTGTTTTTAATTTTATTTATTAAAAGCTATAGAGAAAAATAGGCTGGTGAGTGAACACCTATGTAAAACTGATTAATTGTAAATGTAACTAATAATAGGGCACACGGTGGCTTAATGGTGAGCATGTTTGCCTTGCACCTCAGAGATGGGGGTGCAAATCCCCATCTTTGTACGTTCTCCCCATTCTACAGGGGTTTCCTTTGGGTACTCCGGTTTCCTTCCCCAGTCCAAAGACATGCGTTGTAGGCTGACTGGCGTTTCCAAATTGTCTGTAGTGTGTGTGATTGTGCCCCGCAATGGGTTGGCACTCCGTCCAGGGTGACCCACGCATTGTGCACCCTGGGATAGGGTTGGGAAGGGATTGGGATTGGGAAGTTCCCTGGGATAGGCTCCAGGCTCCCCCGAGACCCTGTGAAGGTTAAGTGGTATGGAAGATGGTTGGATGGATGGATATAACTGAGAACGAGTTAAAAAGTCTCATTTTAGTCCTTTTAATCAATACAAATGGGTAGTGCTGAGAAATTTCTATGGCATAAGAGGAATGAAACTTCAGGACATGCGTTTATAGGAAAATAATGAACTTTGGGGTGGTGACAGTAACTCTGCTGCATCACACCAATACACTGTTGTTTATTTCCCTATAACAGCATGTCCCAGGTGTTTCATTCCTTATTTAAACAAGTTGGTAAATAATGAAATGTACTGGATTCTGGTCTTGTCCCTCATTTGCATTGAAAACTCAATCAAAGTGCAGTACACAGAGAAGTCTGTGATTCTATATGATCTATTGAGGACTATTACTAACAAAGACACAAAGTTCATGTCTGTGTTTATAGCAAAGATCATAAAAGATCATAATCAATCATTGTTCCCTTCCCATGTTCCCTGTTTCAGAAAACAGATAAACATTGTTTGATGACAAATTTACTTACTACGTTCCTCTACTTTGTTGGTGTTACATATCTAACAAAGGTGGATGAAGCATTTTAGCATTGTAAAGCCGGTTCCTCGAGGACTCGAGATCTTTCTAAAGCAGTTCTCAAACTGTTTATAGCCAGGAACCACTTTAACTGTAAAAGAAATGCCACTGACCCCCCTCAGGAGATTTCCATCCACCCATCCATGCATTTTCGCTTATCCTACACAGGGTTGTGGAGAGCTTGGAGCCTATCCCAGGGAACTCGGGGCACAAGGCGAGGGACATCCTGGACAGGGAGCCAACCCATCGCAGGGCACAATCAATCACACATTCACACACTACGGACAATTTGGAAACGCCAATCGGCCTACAGCGCATGTCTTTGGATTCGGGGAGGAGTACCGAAGTACCCGAAGGAAACCCCCCACCCCCCCGAAGCACGGGGAGATGTAATGCAAGCTCCACACACATAGGGCAGGGGCAGGATTTGAACCCCCAACCCCGGAGGTGTGAAGCAAACGTGCTAAGCACGAAGTTCTAATAGGATATTTCAATGATATTCTGTCTATTTATTAGTGCCGTAGACTTTTTTTTTAATCCATTCCCACTGACAGAACACATTCTACATTATTTATAGTTACTAAGGTCTGACTTAAAGCCATTCAATTTAAGTGACCGGTCAAATAGGCTAATACGTATAAGTTATTAATCCATCCATCCATCTTCTATACCGCTTAATCCTTTTCAGGGTCACGGGAAAACCTGGAGCCTATCCCAGGAAGCACCCGGCACAAGGCGGGGTACACCCTGGACAGTGTGCCAATCCATCGAAGGGCACAATCACACACACATTCACACACCCATTCATACACTACAGACACTTTGGACACGACGGTCAGCCTACCATGCATGTCTTTGGACTGGGGGAGGAAACCGGAGTACCCAGAGGAAACCCCCGCAGTACGGGGAGAACATGCAAACTCCGCACACACAGGGCCATGGTGGGAATCGAACCCCCGACACTGGAGGTGTGAGGCGAACGTGCTAACCACTAAGCCCCCGCGTTATTAATATTAAATATTTTTTTAAAAACACAGAAAACCTGGCTATGCTCCTTGGACGCCTAGGGATACCGATTTGAGAACCACTGTTCTAAAGGCTAGACACATAAAGCCTTTTCTGAAACGAAGCTCTCCTGTTGTAGACTTCTGGTTCGAACAGCAAATAGTAAAGACATCACAATTAATGCCACAAAAAATTTTGTAATCAGTGTTAATACTATATTGTGTGTTAATATAACAATGCTCCACATATTAAAATGACTGACATTAATCCCCCCCTCCCCCCCGACCATTTTATCAGAAAACCCCACTCATTCATGCACTTATCCAATCACCCAATCATATCGCAGCAGCACAATGCATTAAATCATGCAGATACTGATGATGAGCTACATGTAATGTTCACATCCAACATAAGAATGAGGGGACAAAAGTGATCTCAGACTGGTTTTACCTGGCACAAAGGTTACAGTAACACAAAATAATCACTTTACAACCATGGTGAGCAGAAAAGCATCTCAGAAATGTCAAACCTCAAGATGGATGGGCTACAACAGCAGAAGACCATGTCAGGTTCCACACCTGTCATCCAAGAACAGGAATACGTTGCTACAGTGGACACAGGATCACTGTTTAACATTATACAGGTATGGCTTCGACTTGATCCAATCTTCAACCCTTCAGTTCTGATGAACTGTAGCCTCAGGAGTAGAACCTGGTGTGATCTTCTGCTGTTGTAGCCTATCCAGATGCTTTTCAGCTCACCGTGGTTGTTCAGAGAATGGTTATCTGCATTACCATAGCCTTCCTGTCAGCTCGAACCTGTCTAGCCAGGTTCTCCTCTGACCTCTCTCGTCAACAAAGCGTTTCCACCCACAGAAGTGCCACTCACATTTGTGTTTTTCGCACCGTTCTGTGTAAACTCCAGGGCAGTGGTCACCAACCCTGTTCCTGTTGATCTACCTTCCTGAAGAACATCATCGTGCCCACCTGAGCATCTAATCACTGCCTTAAGAAGTTCTCGATCAACTAAAACCGGCGTGTTAGATGAAACCTGCAGGAAGGTAGATCTCAAGGAACATCCCCCTGAGATCACCTCCAAATTCTGATGTTTGACGTGAACATTAACTGAAGCTCTTGACCTGTACTGCATGATTTTATCCATGGCGATGCTTCTAAGTGATTGGTTTATTGGATAATTGCACGACTGAGCAGGTGTACAGAACAGTGTGTATAATTCCACAATATATTACTCATTTTCAATGAACAAAGAAAAATTCAACACGAACACGATTCCATACATTTTATTCGCAATCACAGTAGCCGTTATTTTATATATTATTTTTTTTTCCTAAGTGCAGCTAAAACATTACATTTGCTTCCAAACAAAGTGCTGCTGTCAAAATTTGACACGATCACTATAATCAGTGCTGTTGCGATATGGCGAGTTATACTGTACCCCTCGCAGTGAGGTGGCAGAAAGCAGATGGAAACGGTTTCACCAATTTACACATCATTACAAATATTCACCAGGGTGCAAATGACTAAATAACACTTTACAATTTGTATATCGTTCATGTACTATCAATCTCTAGACACTGGTCCTGAAGAGTTTAGCAGTTGACTTTGCGAAACTTGTGTGTGTTAGAAAACAAGAAAGCACATCTATGCAAGGCTGTGGAAATCCAGGATCTGAGTTTGTACAGAAAATGCTGTACTGTAAGCAGAGTGAGAGGAATTGTGTTCAACAAGAGTAAAGACTACATCAGTAAAAGAGGACAGTGAGAGTAGAAAGCTACACACACATAGCTGTGCTGATCGAGTAGAACAAATGACGTTTAGCTATTTATTGAACAGCAAATCCTCAATCTAAAGGCTGCTTTCGCACTAGGCGTTTTTTTTTTTTCCTTCTCTCGACTTTCAGCACGTTTTTCATACACGATTCAACACTCGCTACACTCTTTGAAAAAAGGATTATTGATATTTATTTCATCGTAGCTTTTTAAAAAAGTTCTAGCTTGGAGTTCCAGTTTTGGTTCAGAGAGATGACAGAATTAGATTTTTTTTTTTTTTTTTTTTTTTTTTTAAAGTTTTATTCGTTAATGGTCTGATGGAAACCATGGTATTTTTGGAAACAGGCAATCACGTTTGGGGCTCTCCCTTAGACTTCTCAGTCCACGCATTTTTCACTTTTCCCTCAGGGCGAAATGAGCTGAACGTAATCTCTAATCTCTGTTGTAGTACTTATGTCAAAAACATGCTGGAAACTTTGTGTACCAGACTGAATTTTTTTTTTTCTACTATAAATCAAATCACATCAAGCAAATCAAGTTTCATGGTGGAAAAGTGGTTCATTCAGTCATCTAATTGTGCTCCAGGGTCATACTGACGTGAGCAGAATAAACAGATTAAAAAGCACTGCTGCTGCAGAGATTTATTTTTCCTCCATCACAGTGGCTGTGGAAAAAAAAAAAAAGAAAAAAAAAAGAAGAAAAAAACCCTGCCCAAACCAATCCAGATGCAGCTTGTGGGGCAAACAGACATGTAGGACAGAGTGCTTGTAATGTTCTTATGTCATGTTCACACTAGAGAGAAGTTTCACTTGAAGTTTCTCTTGTGGGTGTGTCCCTGTTGTCGCTTTTGTTTAGTCTTGATGAGATTATTAATAGCTACGTAGCTTATAAATCGAATTATTTAAACATATAAATAAAGCACTATAATCTGTGTTAAAACTGATGGATCGATTCACGTTATGTGTTAGACGTTCGTACTATATCCGTTGACAGATTAGAAAAAACGGCCTCGTGTTATTTGCTTATCTATACTCGCCAGAAGCTATAACGATCTCTACTGAGCTTTATTTTTCTTTGTAATGTCCCTATACACATTTAACGAGAGGAAAGACTAAACGTGAAACTAACTGCATGTAGAACTAAAGTCGTGGGGAAAAAAAATCCATGCGCGTTATAGGACTGGGTCTGAGGAATCACTTTACTGTGTCGTATGTCATTTGCATAGAAGTGAGAACATCTCAGTTTAAATGTCGGTCTGTCGCTTGCGGCTGTCGATGAAATCGCAGCACGTATGTCGTGTGACGCTTCGTCACTGCTCGTGTGAACGTAGAGTAGGGTTACTGAGAGAATGAGAGGAGGTTTACGATTTACAATGTCACGTCACATTTTACCGTTAATACAGTCTATACAGATAAGCTAGCAGATCAGTCTATCCAATCAGAACACAAAGGGGCGTGGCCAGCACTTTTTCTGTGGGGGGGGGGAAGCACAATGTGAAAGCAGCCTAAATGATATGTCATGCAAGCGCTTCCTGAAATAATAACGCAGTGTGATGTAACGAAGTGAGAAGAAAGGACCCATGCATGGCGTATTTTAGATTATCCCCCCCCCCCCCCCCTCCCCCCTCAGGCATTTTGCAGCAGAGTTGAGTAAATCATCTTGGTGATCTGCAGCACTGTTGCGTGTAGCGAATACTGGATCACGATGGTCCCGAAGCCCTTGTAGAAGCCCAGTGGACCCTCCTCGCGTCGTATCGCGTTTATGCAGTCCCTCATCCCCTCGTACTGAGAGTTAATAGGAAGCACCTCGAAGCCCTGGTCAGTGTTATCGATGATGGTGCGAGTTCCCTGAATGTGCAGCCGGTGCAGCACTGTCTCTAGAGGAAACAGCAGCACGTCAGCACACAGGTTGGCCACGAAGCTAGCGATCAGCTCTGGGAAATAGGCGTCTAGCATGTTCTGGACTGTCTCCTTGCCCAATTCAGTGCGTTTGAGTGACGTGTCGGTGCTGCCGCGGCGACGGAGCACGTACAGCACTAGCTTCTGCACACTGGAGCTTATGATGTAATGTAGGACGCCGTGCAGGACGGTAGGGAAGACCAGCGTCAACAGGGGAAGGAGGCGTTTACTGTGGGGCACGCCCAGACCCAAGACACGCCCCACACCCTCCTTGACACAGTCCAGGATGCCCGGGTTGTCCCGAATGATCTCACTCTATAGGGAGGTGAAAAACACAACAGAAACTCTTAAAATAATTAAAATAACAAGAAAACGACACGGTGCTTTTTTCACACTCTTGAATAATTATTTTTTAATTTCACGGTCAAAACTATGAAGCAGAGGTATTTTATTTTAAACAACAGACATAATTAATCTAATTACTGTTGAAATATGTGCCAATTTGCATACTTAATAAATCCAGAAAAGATTTTCTTTTTCTTCAGTCTTTTAATGTTCTTAAAATTAGAATATGTATTATACTGTGCAGACTCGCAGAAGAGACGGACATTTACAGTAAAGCTTGTTCGAGAATCTTTATTGTTTAATCAAAAACATACCATGCATTGTTATTAAAAGTGATGTTACGGCAATGTTCGGTATATGAATATGGGAAGAAAAGAAAAACTTCATGAATGCATTTCAAATAGAAACTGAAATTCTTGCTTCTGAATATAGATTTTTTTTTTTTTATTTAATTTGAGGAAATGGTCTTAATAATGCGGTTTCCACTCTAGTAAATGCGGTTTATAAGGTTCATAAAGGAAATAGTTGTGTATCATAATGACAGATAAATTAATATACAGCCCGCCGAGCACTTTATTAGGAACACTACACTAATACTGGATAGGGCCTCAATTTGCATTTTCATGGCATGGAGTCCACAAGATGTTGGAAACATTCCATTGACATTCTGGTCCATGTTGTTTCCTGTGAATTTTTCAGGTGCTCTTTCATGCTGCGAATTTCCTGTTCTACCACATCCCAAACAGGTTCTATTGGACTCCGATCCGGCGACTGGAGAACACTAAACTCAGTGTCATGTTCATGAAACCAGTTTGAGACTGGAGACTTTTGCTTTGTGACCTGGTGCATTATCATGCTGAAAGTAGCCATTAGAATATTAAACATTCCCCACACCATTACACTACCTCCACCAGCCTGGACTGTTGACAAAAGGCAGGTTGCATCCATGGATTCACGCTTTTGGCGCAAAATTCTGATCCTACCTTGGTAAATGGTAAATGGTCTGCACTTATATAGCACTTTTCTCCAAAGCGCTTTACACTGTATCTCATACATCAGTTCACACACACACACTCACACGCCAATGGTAGCAGAGCTACCACGCAAGGCGCTAACTTGCCATTGGGAGAAACTTGGGGTTCAGTGTCTTGCCCAAGGACACTTCGGTATGTGGAGTCATGTAGGCTGGGAATCAAACCGCCAACCCTACGACTAGTGGACAACCTGCTCTACCACCTGAGCCACAGCCGCCCTCAGCAAAAATAGAGATTCATCAGACCAGGCCACGTTTTACCAGTCTTCAACTGTCCAGACTTGGTGAGCCTGTACTCACTGCATCCTCAGCTTTGTGTTCTTCACTGACAGACGCAGAACCGACATGGTCTCCAGCTGTTGTAGCCCATCCGCCTAAGCGCTCGACGTGATGTGTATACTGACATGCTTTTCTGCTCACCACAACTGTACAGAGTGATTATCTGAGTTAGAGTAGCCTTTCTATCAGCTCGAACCGGTCTGGCCATTCTCTGTAGACCTCTCTCATCAACAAGGCGTTACTGTCCCTCACTGGATGTTTTTCCTTTATTACACCATTCTGAGAAAACTCTAGAGACTCTTGCGTGTGAAAATCTCATGAGATCAACAGTTATAGAAACACTTAAACCAGCCCGCCTGGCGCCAACGATCATACCACGGTCAAAATCACCGAGATCACATTTTTCCCCCCATTCTGATGATTGATGTGAACATTACCCGCAGCTCTTGACCTGTATCTGCATGATTTTATCTGTTGCACTGCGGCCACATGATTGGCTGATTAGACAATTGCATGAATGAATGAATTAGGTGTTCCTAATAAAGTGTGCAATGAAGATATATGATATGGTGTGACTGTGACAAGCGGGCAGAGCTTAAAGCTTCTTTAAAAGTTGCTAAATTTAAGGTAATGCAGCAGTCATGAGTGCATATAAAAACAGCAATTTTTAATATTCCTGATAATATGAAATGAACATATTTTGATATTTTTTATTACTATAGTCTAGAAGACGATATGATACAGATGCTTTTTTATTTTTTTATTTTAAAAATCTGAAAAATGATTTGTTTCCATCTGTATCGGTTCGATTAAAACTGTAAAGATTTATACAAGATCATATACAAAGAAAAAACCTGCATATCATTAAGCCTTGTGTTTGTGTTCAATGCAACTGAAATACCAAAAATATATATTACAATTTAAATAAATAAATAAATAAATAAATAAATAAATAAATTTAATTTAATTTAATTTACTCATCCTTGTATATGCAACTTAAATGATGTATTCTAAATCATTGGTAACTCTCATGCACATGTGTTCATGCTTATCACTTAATAAATCTAGATTTAAGATTGACACTGACCTGGACAGTTTCAATGAGGCTTGCTGAGTAAAACGGCAATGCGACCACATGTGTTAAACTGAAAAAAAGAAGAAGAAAAAAACACACTCTTGCTCAAAACCATTAAACAGACAGAGATAAGAGGTCAAGTGCTAGAAATTCCCTCTGCACAAACTCAACACTTGACTAAATCCCAAACAAGTCTGAGCAAGTGAGTTTTCTTTAGAATTTCACACACACAGAAGGCAGGAAAGTGGATAAGCATTAGTACAATAAATGATTTTTTTTTTAAAAAACAAAAAAACATGAAGCAGATAAGATCAAAATTTTAAAGTCACCAACACCAAGTGGTGAGTGAAATGGCTAAATTCTTACGATACAAGATCTGTTATCATGGGGAGTTTTTAATATTACACTTGTGATATAACCTAAGCTATTTTTGGTCGGTTTTTTTGACGCTCGGGTGCATCGTCACACTAACTGGAACTCTGTGCATGTATTAGTCACATCAGTGCTTTCATCTCAGCGCAGTTTACAACAGAAAATGCTCTAAACATACGCACTCGAGGCTGAATGATAAGGATAAATCCAGCGTAGACCAAAGTTTGAAGGAGGATAGGTCACGAACGCAGAGGTGCTCAAAAAACAGGTCGCAATCTACAGCTAGGACTTTTACGGTCCGAGATTCTCGCAGAGTCTAAAATGACCACTATTTCACAGTACCGCTTATTTTATTTAAAGGAATATTTATTACAAAAACAAAAGATTCCTTGCATGCAGAATATAAAACAAATGAGACGTATGGATTTCGTGCGTACTACTTACACTTCGTTTGAAGAAAAACTTATTTTGTCCTTTATTAAAAGCAATTGCCGTGGATATGCTTGAACATTAGTAGGTCACGTGACCATAACTTGTAGATACTGTAGGCTTTACTTGTGCTATGAATTGAATTACGTACCTAAAACGCCCAAACGTGTTGCTTCTCTGACAAGTTCTTTTAAAGTCTGCCGTGTGTACAGTATATTATTGTTCAGCGTTTAAACGTGACCAAGACTTGGTTTTGAACACTTTCTCAGTGTCTCTAGACTGAGGAAAAACCCCAAAACAACTTTTCCTACAGGATATAATGATTTTTTTTTTTTTACTATTATGTCAGTTCAGATGGGATATACAGTGGTGCTTGAAAGTTTGTGAACCCTTTAGAATTTTCTAGATTTCTGCATAAATATGACCTGCAACATGATCAGATTTTCACACAAGTCCTAAAAGAGAACCTAATTAAACAAATGAGACAAAAATGTTATACTTGGTCATTTATTTATTGAGGAAAATGATCCAATATCATACATATGTGTGAGTGGTGTATAAAAGTATGTGAAACTTTGCTTTCAGTAGCTGGTGTGACCCCCTTGTGCAGCAATAACTGCAACTAAACGTTTCCGGTTATTTTCTGTCGGTCACTCCTGCACATCGGCTTGGAGGAATTTGAGCATCAGTACAGAACAGCTTCAACTCTGGGATGTTGGTGGGTTTCCTCACATGAACTGCTTGCTTCAGGACCTTCCACAACATTTCTACTGGATTAAGGTCAGGACTTTGACTTGGCCGTTCCAAAAAAGAAAATCCTAAAGGGTTCATAAACTTTCAAACACCACTGTATATTTCCTTGTAGTGGTCATTTTATAGAACTTAAAATATGGTGTAATCTTTACTATGATAGGACTAAAATCCCAGAGATAATAATTACATTCCTCCACCTCCTTGTGTAAAACTAACTAGAAAGCAAATTTTTGGGATGGACATTTGCGTAAAATCTCTTATACTGTCAGTATTTATCATATTGTTGTTATAATCTGACAGAGAGAATGGACGGCAATGCCGTCCACAGGGATACCTTCACCACCAACGAGCAACAAGAAATAACCTTAAAATATACTTCAAACAGGAAGGAACTTCAAGTTCAATCTAATCAATTCATCTGATGGTTACAATGATGACTCCATATCAATCCTACAACCATTCAACCACTCGTTCTTGAGATATCGCACTAACGAGATTCTCGGATTGGCACGCAGGTGGACGCACATCCCGAAAACATATTAGACAGGAAATCAGTCATCGGTGATCTAGACATCTGATCAGATGCCATGACTAACTGTGCACCGTAAAAAAACCCTACGTACAGAGTCAATCTTAATGTATTACAATTCTCCCAAAGATCATATCAAAATGTTAGAAGTGATGAATTATGTATTTGAAATACCTTACCCTTTCAGAATAAAGTGGCCTGCGATTTGTTTGGGATTCCATCTGTGTGGCAGCTCCCTGTGTGTGTGGGGGAGGGAAAAAAATTAATCTTCAGTGTCTCCACATTAGATAAAGTTAATGTATTAATCTGTAACAACTGTGTAAATATTAAAATTCAGATTTCCTTAATATAGAAACGAAATAAAAGACATTTCCGCAATAAACAGTATGTCGTATGTTATATACAGTGGATATATTAAAAAAAAAAAAAAAGTCTACACACCCCTGTTAAAATTGCAGGTTTTTGTGACATAAGAAAAACCTGCAATTTTCACGGGGGTGTGTAGACTTTTATCTATCTATCTATCTATCTATCTATCTGCTGTAGTTTTGCTAACAACCTGCCAGCAAAACAATAGTGTTGTGTTAAGAAAACACGTCATTCAATGTCAACAAAAAACAAACAAACATGTATTTAACACTAAAAGGAGAAAAATATTGCAAAAAATAAACAAATCAACATAAAAAAAATTCTATCACAATATCCACAACATCTCAGAAAAGCACATTGTGACATAATTCATAACGATATGGATATTATAGCATCGTATCACCTAGCCAAAGAACGTAAACTGATCACGATACCCGCAAGTTGCGCACATCAACAGTATGTTCGTTATGGTGGATGATTTTGGAAAGAACGTAGGGGTAACGTTGTTTTCCTAAGATGTGCGTCAAAATAAACTGGGAGGCAAAATTTGTTACGTTATAATAATAAGCGGGTCCTCCATTTATTTATTTATTTATTTGGACCATAGAGACCACAGTCCCGCCCACTTGATTTCTGTTGGCTTACAAATCCAAGATTTGCAAAGTCCCAGGTCAAAGTTTACCCAGAACTTTCCTAATTTCCATGTCCTTTCCCCTTCAAGTAGTCTTCAGACGTCTCCTGTATTGACGTAGCAAGGACTCAAAAATGTGTAAATGCTACAGATTAAACCGTAGATGTTAGAAATGCCAGCACTGTCAGTATATTTTATAACAAATTTTGTTGTTTTATTTCCAAAATATAAGCAAAACAGTAGCCTATTTTAAAGCATTGCGGCCTTGACCAGGCAGTTACTAAAGCTGCTGTAAATGGACGTTCCTGCACACCTCTAGACTCAACCAGATACCCTGTAAACCTTTTAAGCAAGCTTTCTGTAAAAAATAAATAAAAATCACACACAACCACATTACAGTAATACCTCAGAAATTGTGGTCTAGTGCTATAATAAGGAACCTGTAGAATTCAGGGCCTCACGTATGACACTCTTTATCTGACTTGCACACTTCCATTTGACTCAGCATCAGATAACCACTACCTAAAAACAAGGTGGGGGATTCCTGAGGTGACACACAGATCACGAGAACACTACAACAAGGTGAAAAACAGATATTGCTTGCCTTGGCAAAGGGGTGCACTCGCTGATGATGCCCTCCGTCCCGAGTGTCACTCCCTGGACCACGAACGTGCTCCCCATCCCTTTCCATAAAGCCTTTGGACCCTGCACACAGAGAGAGAGAGAGAGAGAGAGAGAGAGAGAGAGAGAGAGAGAAGGACTGAGATGTTACCAATTCTTCACGTTTCAGATCTCTAGTGCTATCAATAAAGTTCAGGTTCCAGAGGCTCTTATTAAAGATAACAGTCAGGAACCGTACTATCATCAGATGCATTGTGGACATACTGAAAGCCATCATGAAGCCTTCATTACCTGAGTTTTGGAGACGTTGTACATCACATTAAGAGCTGTTAATGGCGACAGGTGGTAACATCTGGCGTGGTAATTCACCTGAGACATCATCAAGAAAGCAAAAAAATAATAATTACAGGCTTTAAAACAAAAGTTTGCACACCCTTACTTCTAGGTGATGAAACCAACAAAACATTTCATGTATCACAGAGGCATAAGCTTTAAGATATTACACTGCAAATAAATGACAGTTTAGAAAGTGAAATTCTCTTGAATATGGTCAAATTTATCCAGTATTTCCTATTATAAGATTACAATAAACCTTATATAAGATTACCATGTTATTAATGTCTATTTCTAGATCTTTTTTAAGCTTGATAATTATGGCACAATGCACTTTCCTGGCATAGAGCAGGAATCTTAATATTCAGTACTTCTCCAGTATAATCCTGTCTCCGTTATTAATCACAGAAACTAGTAGCTAATCTCAATGTCTATTTCTAGATCTTTTTTAAGCTTTAAATTTTCTCGTTCTATTGACATATAATTTTGCATATTTCTAGACATTTATTGCTCAACAGAATTAGCGAAATTATCTGCCTTTATAGCAAGAAATTAGTTTTTAAAAAATGTCTAAAAATAAGTTTAATAATGTTACATTTGGTTGTATTGTAATCTTATAATAGGAAACACTTGATAAATTGGACTATATTCAAGATTATATTAAATAGATATTTTCAAATGATGTCATTTTAGGACTTTTTCAGGTTTCCTGCTATTGGCGTCTGCTTTATTTTTGTCTATCTGTGATATCCCTCTGGGGTTTTTTTTTTCCCAGTTATATTTCTTTCCTTCTCGATGTCATGTCTATGTGTAGGTGTTTCTTCCATTTCTGGTAGTTTTCTCTGTTGGTACTGGTCGCCCCAAACGCTCTAATATCTTTTTATCTCTGCTGCTTTATCTCTGTAAAAGGTCAATATTCTGTTTTTTTATTTCCCCACAGGTCTTTAGATTCTTTTCCAAATCCCAGTGACTCTTACAGCAAGTTGATTCAAAGTTTAAATAAGACTTAAATGAGTTAATGTGCTGACTAATGTTCTTTTGTTCCGTAAGCAGGTTTTCAACAGGAAAACACCATTCATGACCACGCTTCTGGTTTGTAGATAAGCTGCAGAACAAAACAAGGGGCGTGCTAACTGTTTCCCCTCAACTATGCAATGATCACAAATGTACGTATTACATTAGTGCAGATCCATCATATAAATAAATAAATAAATAAACAAACATTTTATTTGTTTATGTGACGAACGTGTACTATTATCCATCTTTCTTTTCATTTCAGGTTTACCTGGCATTGCCGCCGAAACACAATGCACGGGTGGGCTAGAACATTTTCTGTAAAGAGGCTGAACAAAAACAAAACAAACAAAACAGTCTGTTAAAAAAAATATACTCTTTAGACAAACTTCATCACTTCATGACACTGTGTGTAGAAGGTATACACTACCTTGCAAGACCAATCCCAAACCCAGCAAATCTGTTCAACTGATCTGAAAGTAGAAAAGAAGAAGAAGAAGAAGAAGTAAATCACACAATTTGCGTCAGTATAAAAGACGTTGCCGTTGATTGGGAAGCTTTCACACAACAAGTAGCAATCACGTTAATGTGAAGGAACTTCCTAAAGTTCTCATCGACAACATTATTAAACGACAGTCGAATGGAAAAACCTATAGAGCTTCAGCAAAGAACGTTAAACATCCCTGTCAGTACAGCTATTTCCATAATATGCACGTGAAAAGTTCATGGAACCATAACTACTCGTTCTTCAGACAGGTGCGTCACACAAGATTTCACAGCATGCTCACAGACTAATGATCAGGATCAGACAGAAGCCTGCAGTCACTTGAAAGGAGTTGCAGGACGACCTGAAAGCAGCAGGAACAACAGTTACACAGAGAACAATGAACTGCGCTGCAATCATCTCCATTTCTACACCTCGCGCTAAACTCCTCGGCTACGAACGAGGCACGGAGATAGAGACGCACGCTCCAAACAAGCCCCGGAACAAAAGATGAAACAAAAATAGGACTCTTTTGGTAATAATTCTCCGTCTCATCATGAGGAAAAAGGGTTGCGCGTATGAACCCAAGAACACTATAGCTACAGTGAAATACGGAGGTCTGAGCTTCATGGTAGGGGGTTGCTTCTCTGCAAACGGTACATACGGAGACATTATGTATCATTGAAGGAAAGATGAATGGAGCGATGTACAGTGGCATATTAGAGGAGAATAGAACCTCATAGAGCAAGCAAGTGAATAGGGGCAGAAGATGGATGTTTAAACAAGACAATGATCCCAAACATACTGTACAGCCATAATTAATGCATGGTCTTTTTGAACTTGCCAATCCATCAGAAGGATCCTTGCAACCTTGAGGAGTTGGAGACTGTTTGACAAGAGGAATGGGCCAAAACTCATCCACAATGCTGCAAAAAGCTAATTACTTTCTACCAAAGACATCCTGAAGCTGTAATAGCAAACAATTGCAACTAATGTTGTTCATTTTTGATGTCTGCATACTTTTTTCCCACCTGTATCAGATTCATTTTTTTTAAACATATCTTTTATTTATGCTTATGAATACAACATAAATTTGAACTGAATTTGAATACTCCCCCCATCACTTTTGAAGAATGAGGAATGTTTGTGTGGAACAGCTGTGCAGATGTTTGCTTAAAAACAAAAGGAAGAGACGAATGTCTCCTCGCGACATTTCTCAAGATATTCTGTCCAACAACTGTTTACATTGTCCAACACACAGCTGGACTCAGATATTTATCTGGATGAGTCAAGCCTTGGTAAACATCCCATTTAAAGATTGAATATATTTGATTAAATGTCAAAAGGGCATAATAAAAGTCCAGAAAGGACATTCATTATTCATTATTTATATTCGGTTATCAAATTTCTAGATTTTATCTTATGTTGTATTTAGGTAAGAGTGCATGTTTTTAGCAGGAGAAACTCCATTCTGTGTAATAAAATTTCTCAGAGTGACTAATAATCACAGCACATCTTGTGTTTTGTGAATGTAATTATTAGCTAAATATGTACTTTTATATTGATCTATCCATTTTCGTGGTTTACAGATGTTCTTTCAGGCACACCATACACACACACATTTGCACCAACAGTGTGTAAAACCTGACTGAGCTGCGTTTGTTCAAGCCGACGTTCCTTTCGACCAGTCTATTGATGCTCCCATCAACCAATCACTGATCTCCACTGATCTCCACTGACCCCAACAACCAATCACTAATCACCAGTGCTCCCAATGAGCAATCACTGATCTCCACTGATCCCATCAACCAATCACCGATCACCACTGTTCTCAATGACCAATCACTAATCACCATTATTCCCAGTCACCAATCACTCATCAC
This sequence comes from Stegophilus panzeri, assembly GCA_024331685.1. Lineage (NCBI taxonomy): Eukaryota > Metazoa > Chordata > Actinopteri > Siluriformes > Trichomycteridae > Stegophilus > Stegophilus panzeri. The sequence continues at coordinate 15,035,067 of JANDJT010000167.1, forward strand.
CACTGTTCCCACTGAGCCATCACTGATCCCATCCACCAATCACTGATCACCATTGTTCCCGATTACTAATCACTACATCATTATTCCCAATGACCAATCACTGACCACCGGTGTTTCCGATGACCAATCACTGATCCCCAATGATCCCTTCGGCCAATCACTGATTACCATTGTATCCAATGACCAATCACTCGTCACCATTATTTGACCCACCAGCACACGACTTTCTTCTTTGTTTTAAACTCTCTTTTTCACTATAATTAGAATTAATAAAAGTGAGTTATGGGTGACACCGCAGTATCGGTGGATCGTTGCTCCAAATTGTGAACGAACGTGTGAACGTGTTTGTGAACAGTGCACAGCAATGTACTGGGAGAATTCTCCCACTTTCAGAACAGCGTTCCTGGGATAAGCTCCGGATCAACCCCGACCAGAATAAAGCACTTACTGAAGATAAATGAATGAATGACTGAGTTATTCTTCTTCTTCACAAAACCATTTTCATTCATATCTATATCTCTAATACTCACTACTTCATTTGGCCTCCTTTTGTTTGCCTTCTTGATAGAAATTATGGTATTTTCTAAATATATACATAAATAGTTTGTGGTGCCATGACAAAAAGAATTCTTCCTTCTATAAGAAATTATAAGTTATAATCTATTAGTTTCTATTCTGGTTCAACTCTACTCTATTCTGTCTTCATAAAATCTTCACTTTTTGATATGTAAATGAGCACGACGCCTCAATGAATATGCAAATGAGCCTGATCTAAGCCGGGATCTGTGGTATTTACTTATCGCACACAATGCAAGGGGAGCGTCCAGTCTTTCACTCCTGACATACCGGACGGTGGAGAAGCAGCTGACTGAAACTCGTCTCCGGCCCCGGGGGCTGCAGGAGCCGCTTCAGACTGCGGCGTGCTGTCCCCATAGTGCAGGTTTCTGCTGCCGGGGATGTCCGGAGGCGTGGTGACCCAATGCTGCAGATCAGTGTTGGATGAACTGTTAAACGACCTTCCCGAATAGCCTCCGCCGTATGACGGCTCCTCCCTGCCCCTGTACCCTAACCCGTCGAAGCTGTCTGGGCGTCGGGAAGTCATGTTTATGGGGAAACAGTGGGGTGAGCGGAAATAAATACGTTTGTCCTCTTTAACAGTTGTACAAACGAAACATTTCAAAGCTACAAAGATCTCCAGTGGTCTGGTGTTGTTCCCCTGATAAGAGCAGGGCTTCTCTATCAAAACAACTGAAGCTCGGGATTTAGCTAGCTAGCTAGCTAAGTGAACGGCAACCTTTGACTTTCTACGCTACTTCCGGGTGCGCGCTGGCCTTCTGGGATATGAGATCCTAGTGTTGCCAGATCGGTAGTTTTCTCTCTTTTGGGGAAAATATTAATCAGGTATATATAAAATATATACACTACCGGTCAAAAGTTTAGACACTGGAATAAAGTTGGTTTGACGTTGGACATTCGATATTTGCAGATATGCGGAAATTAAGGGACGTCTCTAAAGTTACATACGACATTGTTAAACACGTTTCTAACTTCAATAGCAT
>JANDJT010000167.1:15038619-15068242 GCA_024331685.1 Stegophilus panzeri
TTGTTTTTGTTTTTTCAGCAGGGTAAAGAAATCACCAGGAATACTATAGAAACCACTTAAAACCCTCAATACCCTAGGAACAGCTGGGATAACATAGCAACTAGTTAACGACATGATAGCAACTACATGAAATACCATATATAGTGACCACCTAGCAACACACTAGCAACCACCTGGAATAATATAGTACTAACTTAGTAACACACTAGCAAGCAGATAAAATACTATAGTAACCACACTATAAACCACATGGGATAACATGCAGTAGTAACCACGTTAGCAACCAGCTGATACTATACAAAGTGTATTATGTGACGTTCTTTAATGAATACAAATTGTAATTGTTGGTACTTTTCTTGTGGTGTAAGAGAAATAACTTTTGGGTGTGCTGTTTTAGGAAAATAACTTGAGAGTGGTTGATTATTTTATTTCTCACTTAAAATATTACAAAACCCATTCAAATGCAGACATGCGTTTTCCTCACACACACACACACACACACACACACACACACACACACACACTGTTTTTAATGCTTCTTTTTGTAATGTAAAACTTTCCTTTAAATGTTACAGTTTTGATATGAAGCAACGTATTTGAGCACGTATTTTGGGATGATTTTCTGGTCGCACACCTGGCAACCCTGCGTGATGTGAGAAATTATAAAGCTTTTTTTTTATTGTAAATAATTTGTCTCATACACAGTCACTCTCTAATACACTTTACATATATTTATAATCGAATAGAATTCGCACACAGTATAACCGAAATACAAAAATATATATAATTGCTTATATTATGATGCTGCACAGGTAGCTCCCCCCTCTAATGTCTGTCCTGTGCTGGCGCTTGTGTTGCCAGGTGATTGGTTTTAAATCGTTTTCGGGTCCTAATTTTTTCTTTCATTTCTTTTCATTAATTGTTAGCGTCATACGTAATAACACGCCTGTAATAAAAGGATGGTATTTATGATCGCGGTGAGTTGTAAAATTGCTGGTATAGCGCTCGTGTTAATTCAATCCAGTCGCTTTGTTTAAGACAGACCTGGCAACCCTGGCAGCATTAACCCTGCAACAACATTCATTCATTGATTAGTTGGAAAGGCTGCGGTAAGCAAGACAACGTTTCAGTGATTTTTATCAGTAATTACACAAAGGATATAATGACTTGCATAAGAGCGTTAAGTGTAAATGTGGTTTCATTATTTGTATTGATGGCTTGCAGATTGTTTTTAAATGGTAACGGAAAGAAGATTAGCCTTCAAGATAGCTAGCTGACGCCTAACCGTGATATACACACTGAGCTGTGTTTTTATTTTATTTTAAATATATATACTATTTAAAGAGCTGGTCAGCTTTTAAATGTTTTCTATACAGTTGCACAAAATGCTTTCAGATTCCAGGTTGTTAGATTAACCTCCCATATAGGACACTTTGTTTGTATACAGATAAACAGACTGGAGCACACCAGTCTGTGCTGTCCATTAGTGCATAGTGACCACCACTGGCCAGATGTTCTCTGGGTGCTGGTCTTTTCTCAGCACAGCAGTTAGGCAGACATTGTGCTAATATGAGTGTAGCAGGGATTTACTGGGATTTAAAACACCTCAGTATTTCTGGTGGAAAATAAATAAATCGCAAAACAAAACTACATTAGATATAGCTGAAAGTAGTGTTATGGTCAGAAAAGGACACAGATGGAGAACCATGGGGTCTCGGAGAACCTAGGGGTCCCTGAGGTGTAGCTATCCATCGCTTGTGCCTATGTACCGCTTGTCCTACACAGGGTTACAGGGAGCTGATCCTAGGGAACTATCCCAGCGCACAAGGCGGGGGTGCCAACCCACCGAATATATAAATACCAATCAGGACAACAATGCATGTTGTTGCACTGAAACCAGTGTACCCAGAGGAAACCCCCATGCAAACTCCGCACACACAGAGTGGAGGCGGTATTCGAACCCCCAACCCCGGAGGTGCGAGGCAATCATTTTAACCACTAAGCCATCGTGACCTTCGAGATGTTGCCAGAAAATCTGATTTTCTAATTTTGTTATCATGGGGGTGCAGATAAACTTTTTATAGCCTCATAATTCCAGGCTCAGCGGTCGTGTGCATGTTCTCTCTGTGTTTGCATGGGTTTCTTCCTGTTTCCTCCCAAAAACTTGCCATTAGGTGGACTGGTGACTCTAAATTGCTCCTAGGTGTGTGTGTGTGTGTGTGTGTGGTGCCCTGTGATGGACTTGTGTCCCATCCAGAACATGTCCCCACCTCATACCTAGTGTTCCTTGAATAAACTTGGGATCCACCACAACCCTGACCAGGAAGCTTCCTGAACATCTCTTTTTCTTAACAGCTTGCTGTCTGAAGGGTGCCGGATGTAGTTGAAGGACCTGTCCTGTGGTCCCCCCTCAACACTCCTCTCATATTCCCTGCACTGCATGGCTTCACCTGACCGTATCTCTCCTCCCGTCAACGTAGCCCTGATCCGGCAGCCCCTCATGCTTTGCACAAGGGCTGCTCATAGACTGCCTCATGACTGCCTGGATTGTTCTGCCAGTCAGCCTGTCGGCGTTCTCCATCACAGGGATATGGATAGTGTAAGTGTGTGGAAAGTTCTTGGGAAACATAAATGCCTGTCGTCCAGGTGCTTGGATGATCTGGATCAAAAGTATGGATCCAAAATGTGCCTTGTAACATACAGGGTAAAAGTTAGCACACCCTTTAGGACAAAATGAAGAAGACTTCGATAGTGTATTTGAATTTTAAACAAATAACAGTGGAAGAAGACCAAACAACTTGAGTTCAAAAAGTTTTAACAATACACACTGTAACAAATCAGCTTTACAGAAATCCTGATATAGATTAGCTCTTTAACGAGTTGACAGTTTGGTCATCGTAGTCTAATCTTTATGATTACAGCAACAGTTTTTACTAGGGGTGTAGACCACAGGCTTCCAGATAATACAATTTGGATTACTAAAGCAATAATTAGACATTTAATGATATCACTTGACTCGCTACGATACAATTTGATTTAATTATGATGTAAAGACGGACTATTTTATGTATCAGACTTACAGACATACAAATCACCTTGCTAGCCTATTTACAATTCAGTTTAAAAATATGAATGATTTTTTTTACACAACAGTTGTCTTCCCTGTGATTCATTTCAATCATTGCCTTTTAAATTGATGCATCAATACAAACCATCTGATCGTTACACACCTAGTTCTTATGTACAAGCCTACAGTATCCAGATGAGATTAGTTTGATTCTTACTTTCTGAATGTGATCAAAATGTTCCCTAATAACTCGAATGCACAACCTCTTTAATATCCTCTGAACAGCTTCTGAATTCTCCCCTAAATACATTGGCAAAACAAAGGTACAGTACAGGTTTGTTTCCACACAGAAACCATAGGGGCACAAACTTTTGCATTATTCAAACTGGGTGAACTGGTGAACATTCATTTCAGAGTAATTGTTTTGCCACTGTTATGATATCAGAAAAAATGCTGATAGATTGCTTTAAACAGTTTTTTTTTAGATTTGCTCATTTGCATATTTCCTGCTTCTCCAATATCAGTATTGCAAAACCCAACATTTCAGTTACGTTTAAGACCTGATATGTTGTACTTTTATTTACAGTCTTTATTTCCGTTTTTTGTTTTAAAAGCTGTAATTTACCCGTGTTGCGATGCCATCACACGAAGATGAGAAGATACCATCTAAGCAAATTATTGTGTTTCCCAGGTACGCCATGGCAGTGATGAACCACCATGTGTGTCCAGTCGAAAACTGGTAAGTCAGCAATTTCCATAAGCCTTCACATAGCACAGATCATTATTATTATATGTGTGGCAGCCTGGAAAAACCCTTCGCATGGTGAAATCTACTATACCGTGCCCTCCATTAATTTTGGCACCCTATGAGCAAAGAAGGCTGTGAAAAATTGTCTTTATTGTTTAACCTTTTCGTCTATTTGTTCAAATAATTCGCAAAGATGCTCCGCTCTCGTGGATATCAAACAATTGCAAACACAACACGGGTTTAATAAATAAAAAAAATTGTTGTTTAAATGGTTTTAATGTTGTGACTGATCGGTGTATATATCTACTATATATATATATAGTTCTGAAATTAAAATGCTTCTTTAGCATTCAGAAGTTGCCAGGGTTGCCAGGTCTGTCTGAAACAAAGTGACTGGATGGTATTAACACGAGCTCTATACCAGCAGTTTTACAACTCACCGCTATCATAAATACCATGCTTTTATTACAGGCGTATTATTACGCATGACCCTAACAAATATTGAAAAGAAAAAATTTGGATCCGAATAACGAATGAAAACCAAGCACCTGGCAACACAATCTGTTTTACCCAAAAGTGAAAATGTAGAAAATCACTTTTACTCCGAATGTCATGCAGGAGCATCACAGACATTTTAGCAGCTGGTATAAAAACAAACAAAGTGAATTGAGTATGCTTATGTCTGGTTCGCCGTGGCACATCTATCCAAAAGCGAGACATTTACTGTGTGAGGAAAAACACACTTCGCTAGCAAGGTTTTAGCCAGTTTTTTTTGGAGACTGACTCCCCCCACCACTGTGTTTGTTAAACTAGCTTCATACCCAACATGGTTCTAGAGTATGTTTAGGGCAGAAAAACCAATGCTGGCACACACAAAAAAAAATGAAACAAAACAAATTTTCATCTTCATGAATTGACAGAATCTAGCTACAGAAACATCCAACGGGTTTTTCCAGTCCGCCACACAAACACGGCTTGTGGAACATCATGGCCTGTTCTATCTCATTATCTAACACACTGTTACATGATTCACAGGACGTATAATGTGACTTGTAATGAGGAAACAGCTAAGAGGGGCTTCCCCAAGACCTGCTGTACTCCACAGGACATCCCTCTCATCAGGTTTTTCTCTTCCTACAGCCGGATTCTCGCTCTCAGATTTTCTGCATGACGCACGAACAAATCGTCAATTTCTGATGACGCCGTTTGTGATTTTTCTTTTTTAGTAAATGCGGCTGTTACCCACCTGAGAGCTGTCTCTTCAGTCTCATAGGCAACGTCGGGGCTTTTATGGGTAAATAATTATCTCGAGCTTGCTTGTGAGTGCTTTATATGTGTGAATTTGACAAGCTGGAAACACTGATAATGGACAACACTGTGGTTTTGATGGGTTGTTTTTTTTTGTTTTGTTTTTTTTACTTTAGATGTTTTTCCACCCGACTCTGAATTCAAGTGAAATTGATACTTTTGGTTCATCGGATGTTTGGTTTTACACTGAACGGAATTAAATAAAACTAAAAACTTTTGGCTGAAGAACATATAGAGCTTAAAATAGAGCTTAAAACATCCACGGGGATGGGAAAATAGGTGGGAAAAAAAACCCTTTACTAAGTGTGCGTAGAAATCACAAAAATCACTGAAGCGTGAGGTAAATAATTAGATAATTAGATAAATAAGTAACGTAAAACATCTTATTTGTCACATTCAACGTTTATTTTCTCTTTTTGTTTGTTGGTCCAAATCTCCAGACCACGTGGCATTTCTGCAGCACAACAGCTCTGTCCTTTAGCTCAGTTTGTGCCTTGTGGATCACTTCAGAAGCTCGCATCTGCATAAAAACTGCATGGCATGTCTGATTGACTTCCAGCACTTGAGTCGATTCAGAGTCGAATCACTTTCTGACTGCAACGGAAGCTAGGACCACCTCGCACTCTCAGTGGGTTTTCACACCTATTAGTCTATTTGCCGAGTCCGAATCAGAGCTAGCTTGATATTTTAGTTTTATTTGCTATTCAGTCCCTCCAGGATTTCGCGATTTTTCGATCGCAGAAACAAAAGCAAAATCAAGCAATATTTGGAGGAGCTCGCAGTTTTTTTTTTTTACAAAATTACCACAGATTTGGTCGGTCATGTGACATCATTCAGCCAAAGCCCTCTTCGATTCACGCATGTTGAACATGAGTACAGCTAAAAGGCCTCGTTTAGCAACAAACATTGCTGCGAAAGACTTTGCGAAACAATTTCGTGCAACTGCGATTTCGCCAATTCATGTATTTTCTGCTAAACAAAACTCCACGAGTTGCATCGGACATTTTTGGGGGGAAAGCCTGCAGGAAAAGCAAACATTTTTTGTTTCAACAATCACAAAATAACTCCTGTACGGACTAGCTACATGCTATATGCTCTTTTGCAAAAATAAAAAAAAGGGTGGGGGGGTGCAGGGTTGAGGTTGTGGAGTTGGGTTGTAGGGCTGAAAATGCCCTCGTACTTTTATTTGAAAGGAAAAGGTAAACAAACAATAACTAAGCGCGCATAGAAATGTCAAAAATCTCCCGAGCGTTAAGGTTCATTTGTAGTGAGAAAGTGATTCGATTCTGATTCGACTCGGAACCGAGTCGACTGCTGGAAGTGAATCATACATGCCATGTATTTTGGTCTGCACCCTCAAACCAAATAGCAAGCGGACCAAACGTATCGATTTCACTCTGATACAGATTCGCTCATTAGGCCACTCATTTGATATTAACACTAGTTAGCCTATTTCTTGGTTTATTTGTTTTCAACCATATTATGTTGTTTGCACATCTCTCTCTTTGTCTCTCTCTGTCTCTCTCTCTCTCTCTCTCTGTAGTGGTGATGATTTGTATGTTGCGTTACGCTCATGTGATCGAGCACAGCCACCACTGCTGGGTCAACACCAGTGCGCTGGTGTCGGGTTGTGTCAACGCTCTGGGACTCGTCATGGTGGGCAACTTCCAGGTGAGCTGAGAAAGAAATAAATAACCATATCCACCCCTGAGATCCCTTTGTAACCAAATTCATGATCGTTTCCTCTGTCAGGTCGACCATACGAAGACTCTGCACTACGTGGGGGCCGGTGTGGCATTTCCAGCAGGTCTGCTATTCGTGTGTCTGCAGTGTGTGCTCACATACCGCATGGCCGAGACAGCGCTGGACTTCTGGATGGCCCATGTGCGCGTGGCTCTGTCAGCTGGAGTGCTGATCTCTCTCATCCTCAGTATCCTTACTCAATTATCAAGCTGGATCCCAAGGAATTTATTCCTAAATTGTTCGCAGGAGCGTTTCCACGAGAATCATGAAAATCCAGTCCGTTTGAAAGAAACGTTTGAATCCTATCCTGAGTAAATATAAATCGTATAACTGTATACGAATAAAGATGACAAGTTGAATTCGCTTATTTATTTCAATTATGCATATGAGTTTAAAGAAAATCTTGTCATTTCATATTAATGATATGAAGGAGAGCAATACAAAAGACAAATAAAACTCACCATTCAATTAGGACAAAAGTAATGGCACTCGATAAAAGAAGGTTAGTATCTTTGATAGCCGATGCTCTGCAGTGACTGAGCTGCATTATTGGAGCGCTTTCGATGTTTAGTCTTGAGTTTTTTATTGTGAGAGCTTCGTGGGCGTAGCTATATGGTAATCAGCTGTGCAGTGATCATGCTTGGTAATTTATGGCTGATTGGCATTTATCAAAAACACACACACACACGAGTGCAATGGCGATCAGTGTTACTGAAGTAATAAATTTGGCAGGAAGTTTTTGTTCAGTTTGATATACAAAGACATTTATGCTTTGACATTAACTTTAATAAAAGATTAAGTTGATTTAAATCAGAAGTTGACAAACTGGTTGGCTTACTTATTAATCATCAGTGTTTTATCTTAGGAGGGGGGAACACTCGGTGTTTATCTAAAATAAACACCGAGCATTTATCTAAAACTAGATGGTATTTTGGCGACGTACAGTATTAAAACAGTGGTTTCCAAGTGAGTTATCTTTATCACCCTGCTCAATCCTTTTGAATACCCATTGTCATGCTCTAGTTACTTCATTTAAATGCACCTCAGTACATTAGTACTCAGTACTAATGAATCAAAACAGTCATCATGTTTACTTTAGGTCTTTAGGAGGTCAAACAAACTCAAACTCTGAAGCAGTTTGCTCAAGCAGTTGAGATAAGAGCCAGTGGGAATAAAACAAAACAGCTAAGACCTAAAAAAAAAAAAAGAAAGGGAGGAAAGTAAATGGGGGGAAAAAAAAAACAAAAATCCAAACCAAACTGGTGAAAAATGTCAACTCTTAACATAAACTATTTGTCCATTGTAAATTAAAATATTAAAACCTACCTCACACTGCTTAGGGGTGTGCAAACTTTTTCACTCAACTGTATACATGGGATCTGTATGAAAATTAAAGCAATTTTTTTTTTTGTAGTTGAAGTAGTCCGTTATTTATTCTTGCCTCATAGATAAAAATAAATCTAAAACACAAAATGTGGATAATGATCAGGAAAGACTTGAAGCTATGAGTAACGCCTTTTGAAGATTTCCGGTTGTTCCTCTTTAACTCCCCGACCTAACCCAGGCGGCATCTTCTTCATTCACGAGAGCTTCGTGTTGCAGCACGCTGCCGCCATCTGCGAGTGGATCTTCACGGTTCTTGTCCTGGTCTATTACGGAACCTTCACCTACGAGTTTGGCAGCGTCAGCAGCGACACCATGATGGCCGCCCTCGTCAACGGCAGGCTGCACGACACCTCGAGCGCAGGAGTCATCGTAGGAGGCATGGGGAAAAGCGTGCCCATGGGCTGTGGTGCTCTCAGCATGAAGTCACCAGGAGGAAGCGGCACCTCCACACACCTCAACTGCACCCCTGAGAGCGTGGCCATGTTATAGTGAACGGAGGGGAGGTTAGGGCTCAGGTAAATCACGGATTTAAATCCTACCGATCCGTGAGGTGCTGGTAGAGAGCAATCGATCAAGTGTAGCGTTCATGCAAGTGAAATGCGCTGACAAAGTTATGTGTAATATGGATAATAATAATACTTTCTTGAAAGCTTATTAGCTTTCCAACACTAAATATGTATTAAAGAGGAAAGTTAAGGTCCTTTCTAGTCAACATTAGCTGTATAATATAGTTATAATAGGTCGAAGAAGCAACAGGTTATTAGAATAACCATGTAGTTACTCCATTATTATTATTATTATTATTATTATTATTATTATTATTATTATTTTACATTTATCTACATTCATAATGCCTGGGCCAAACTTCAAGATTGATAGAATGTTAAAAATGTAAGGGACCCCAATTATAATCACAGATTTCACAGATCATCCAGTTATCAAACTTCACGCTACAGTATTTGCTCAGAAAAAAATCCGACACACTTTGAAGTGACGTGTCGTTCGTAATGAGTCAACTCTTTAAGCCAGCTCTTTTAAGGCAGCTTTACACTGTATAATTTCAAAAATCGCAGACAAATTTTTTTTGGCTGTGAGTTGAGAATGTGCTCACCAGCAGCTGATTTAGTGTCATTTTTAGCACTGAATCCAACATTTTTCAAAATAAAACGACGCTCATCTAAAAATCCACCTATGGGAGGACGGTATAAGAGTGCACAATACTCACGGAACAGCTGCAAATATGTTAGTGGTGATGACGAAACGGAAACGAAACATGCTAATGAGAGAAAAATCTCATTATTACCTCAAGCTCGTGGAGAACATTATCACACAGTCATGTTATAGAGTTCGATTTTATTTGGATCTCGTACAGTTTGAAGACAGCTGAAATTGCACAGTGTAAAACAGGCTTTAGTTGAACGTCCGGATCCGATTGGCGTACATTTTTTTTTTTTTTGGTTTGGAAATGAATACAAGATCCTGTGACGCTCTTCCCGAAAATTCATCAACCATTCGAGCGAAACGAATCGGTATCCAAGTTGTTGGGTTTTTCAGAACCTGACGGCTCACAGAATTTCTCCTGAACAAACTTCAGTGATGACAAACATAGCGTTCAACGTAAGAATTTAAATCTGTACAGTACGGAGAAGACGGCAAGCCAGGTAGAAAAGCAATCACACCTTCTCATGATCACGAGGACGTGTCGCGCTGAAAAGCGAAACCCGTCATCGAATTACTCTTATGTTGATCTATTTTGTTTTTCTTTCTTTTCTTTTTTTTTCTTTCTTTTTTTTTTTTTTTAAGAATGAAACACATTTAAATTCATGGAATTGCATTGCATTTCATTTTGATCAGTGGGTTGCAGGAGTGTTACACTGAAATGCAAGCACCGTCCAATCACCACAGCCCTAAACCATACTCAGGCAAAATATGAAGCTTTTAATTAGTTGTCTTAACAACAAATCGTTGGTCAGGAAACAAATCGATAAAGTAACTTATTATGGGATAGCTTTTCCCTTTCATTTCTTTAAATGCTTAAGCCTTGTGGGCGAACTCACAAACAGCTTCTTGTTTATTTATTTATTATTATTATTTTTACTTTATTTTAATTTTGTACACCCAGAACTGTACATCAAACGTTTTAATCATTATCATGATTTTACCTTCGCAATCAAGAAGACTATATAAGTGAATTTCCCTGTTTCTAACTTTTCCCCTATACAGTTCACTGCAGCAAAACTAAACAGCAAATGGAGGCACAGGAGGTCTCAGGAGTGCATTTGTTTAATTCTTGCTAATTTTCTGACCAATGATTTGTTGTTAAAAGCTTAATATTTTGCCGTTTTGGGCTTAGCCCGTTTCCCCCACCCCCCAGGAGTGTAGTCAGAGAGTTTTATCTGAGTTTTACCAGGGAACATAATAGTTTAAGACTAGCCTGTAAACACCTTTTGTCTCCAAATGAATCCGATTATCCTCTAGTGCAGCCCAGACATACATTACTCCAACGCAATATACATCAATACACTACTCAGTGATGTATGTTCATCCACAGCGAACTTTATTGTTATTTTCTATGATTAAAACAGCACACTGAATATTTATGGATAAAAAGAGTCATAAAAATGACTTAGTCTTGACTATAGCATGCACTCATGAAGCTGTATGTAATAGATGTTTCTCTTCAAGAAGCAAAAACAAATGCTATGTACATGATAAACACCACCTGGGGTAGGTTTCCTGGGGTAGTTATCCTCCTGTCATTTTCTTTTTAAAAACTAATCATGGTGCCATGCTTTTTGTCAGTTAACAGTTTATGAACCAAACATTCACATGTACAGTTTACACACTGCTAATCCAATTGCTTTCGCGCCACAAAGCAGTAGTAGTACTAATTTAAAGACATTCCTATTGACTATATTTTTCATGTTCAACCAATTCAGCTCATAAGATTTTAATAATATTCCTTTTAATTTGTTAGCAATAACTATGTTTTATGATCTGGTGCTAAGACGAGGTAGAGGTAGTCATTGAGGACGGTCCACACTGAATTTCTCGTCGTATCATCCTTGTACGTTTGGTAGAAAAACCGTTTCGCGCTTGTAAAAGAACGCGTTTGGTTGGGTGATTTATTTTTTTATTTTTTTTTAACTTTCCGTTTCATATCCTCCTCATGAACCTCACAACACTGCAGCTGTTTCTTGTTTTAAAGAACATAGTAATGATTATATAAGCTGACGCTACATGCTTCAAAATATTTTATAGTGTCAGAAATAACAGACCTGCTAATGTGAATCTCAAACATGTCCTGAGTCTATAGAGTATTTTAGTATTTGGTCAATAATGGAAGCGATGATGATGATGATGATGATGTATTGTAGGATGTTGTATGTATTATTAGTTTATTTGCCATTTCTGACACTGCAATAATGCAATATTGAACTGTGCCAAACTAGGGCTGGGCGATATGACGATATTATATCGATATTGTGAAATAACAACACGTTATTTTCGAAGTTTAAGTTCTAAGTCTAAGTTACTTTCTGATACAGCTATTTTTTTGTACTATCTGTACAAATTTTTTTTCTTAACGTTGGACAAAAACTAATGTGTACTTGTTTGCAAAACCTCAGCAAAATGACACACCCTGATACCTATAGTGTATCTTAAAGATGTCCAGAAGTATAATATGTATGGAATAAAACACTTTGATATGTATGTGCTATGTGTGTTTATATAGGAAAATAAACGACACACCACACTGAAGTTATTATTTTCCTATAACAGCATGTCACAAAGTGTTTTATTCCTCTTATACTACAGAAATTCTCAAACAACTGCAGTTTTGAACTTGTTAACAGTTTAACACGTTGTGTTAATGCTTTTTAACCATTTATAGTTACGTTTAATGTTGTGGAACGTCCGTGAGACAAGTTAGTTCCTGTAAACATTTACGATATAGCAGCTCTAAACAGTCAATCCTTCACCAGCATCTATTTTTTGACCAAAAAAAAAAAAAAAAAGTCTGTTGTGTTGCCGAGAAACCAGAAAGCACAAAGTGTCAGAAAACTTGACGCTAACACTGGAGACTCCTTCCATAAATGTTCATAAATCTCTCTTTCTTCATAAAAACTTCAGTTATAGATTTTTCTTTGTCAAATAACATTTTTAAAATTTTATTATTCGGCTTGAATTATGCAGAGCGTCTGCCATACAAGTCCCCATTAATATACACTAAACCTGTGATTCGAAATACAGCCAGCACTACTGTCCGAGCTGCTGTAATAGAAAATGAATCAACACCTTCTGGCCAATCAGATTCAAGAATTCAGCAGTGCTGTGGTATTGATATGATATATTGTGTATGCACGTGATATATTTGCCATATCGTCCACCCCTAGTGCCAACATACCTCTGTAAGAATCTCTACTAAACTACTGAAAGTTGATAATACTTAACTTTTTTCTATAATGGGCCAAATTCAGATGACTGGAATGAAATATACTCTTGTGACAGTAACAATGTTGTGTTATGATTATGTGGTTAACACTTTGGCTTCACCCTTTGGTCAAAAGATGCAAAGGGAAAGGTTGTTACTAATCCTGAATTGCTAATCCTGAAATGTTTAGTTAAATTTCAGATTTTGATCAGTAATGTGTTTTTATTACTTCTAATCTGATAGAAGAATAACTTTTGTCCTGTTATACGATGATTTACTTGTTGCTGTATGGAAGCATGAAGGCTAAATGAATGATGAAATGGATCACCACAGTGAGAGTGGAGTTTTTACCGAATAACACAAAACATTTCCATTACTCGCAAAGTATGATGATATTATGTAACAATACACTTTACCTATACACCTGCTCATTTATGCGGTTATGCAATCATGTGGAGGAAGCACAATGCATAAAATCATGCAGATACAGGTCGAGTGCTTCAGTTAACGTTCACGACAAACATCAGAACGAAGAAAAAGTGTGACCTCTGTGTCTAACCGTGGCATGGATGTTGGTGTCATATAGGCTGGTTTGAGTATTTCAGAAACTGCTGATCTCCTGGGATTTTCACACACAACAATCTCTAGCGTTTACACAGAATGGTGGGAAAAACAAAAACTATTGAGTGTGTGACGGTTCTGTGGATGGAAACGCCTTATTGATTGGTTCAAACTACCAGGAAGCTTATAGAAGCTCAAATAATCAGTCTTTACAACCGTGGTGAGCAGAAAAGCATCTCAGCGTGCACAACACATCAAACCATGAGGTGGAACAGCAGAAGACCACACTGGGCTATGAGACCACGTAATTATTATTCATTAATAGAATGGATTCAAATTATATTATTTGATTTTTTAACCCTTTTCAGTTTAAAGTAATTGAACAGTTTATCATCCTTTTTAAATGTAACACTACGGTTTTGCTAGAGGTTGCCAGATATGATACATATTGTGTATTGTAGAAATGTCTTTGAGTTTCATGATATGATATTTTTGTCATTTCTCCCACCGCTGTTTCTATTCTTTTCTTTACTTCTTACATTTATGATCCACATTGGTCAAAAACAAGAACAAAGAAGTCACACTTTAATTGCGTTTTATTTGTG
This sequence comes from Stegophilus panzeri, assembly GCA_024331685.1. Taxonomy (NCBI): domain Eukaryota; kingdom Metazoa; phylum Chordata; class Actinopteri; order Siluriformes; family Trichomycteridae; genus Stegophilus; species Stegophilus panzeri. Next base: position 15,052,473 of record JANDJT010000167.1, read on the forward strand.
TAGTGTTTATAACAGTAGACTTTGTCACAAAGCAGAGTTACAGAAATAACTTACTCTGTTTTTTGTTTTTGTTGACAAAACCGGCAATAAACAAACAAACCATGAAGCACTATGAGATTTTACTGGAAATATATATGAATAGACTGTAGGTTTGCTGTTTATTAATATAATTATTCATTCATTCATCTTCAGGAAACACTTTATCCTGGTCAGGGTCATGGTGGATCCAGAGCCGATCCCAGAATCAGTGGGAATGAGGCGAGAATACATCCTGGATGAAACGCCAGCCAGTGCACCCACACACATATTCATACATTTATTCAATCCTAGTCACCAATTCACTCCTGTTTTTTGGCAGTAGGAGAAAACTAGAGAACCCAGACAAAACCCACTCAGACACTTCAGTGAGACAGTAACCCAAGCTCAGGTTCAAACCCTGGAGCTGTGAACTGTCAATGCTACCACCACCATGCTGCCACTATTGTGCTGCCCAGATTTAGCTTCAAATACTTGAAGAACATTTTAGGAAGCTAAAAACCCTTAAGTATACAACGTCCAAATGTACAACACTGTTTCCGCTTCAGAAAAGGCCATTAGGATGCTAAGAACTCTTTACAGTTGAAATAAATACCTTAAAGTACCGTGTTTTCTAAGATTACTGTACTAGGTGCATGCATGTGTCCTGTGATTACACCAGATTTTGGTTTTCCTAATGCACATTTTGACTGATGGTTCTTTTGGTGTGGCAGAAACCTGAAAGATTATCCACAGCATATACGTTACCTTTGTTTGGAAAGATTTTTGTAGTGGAAAATGAATGCTCTGTTTATTGTGGCAACAAGAAATGAGTCAGGGTTGGAAATGTTCCCCAGGCAAATGTTCTTCTGCCACCTTTATATTTAAGAATATATATATATATATATTTTTATTATTATTATTATTATTATTTTTTCAAACATTTCAGGAAGTACTAATGTGTAGGATTAAAATAAAGTCATTTTAAATGTCCTTACTGTACCTCATATTACTGTACATACAGAGTGTCTTTTTACATTTATTTATTTTTTTTTAAAGGGCAGTCGTTGTTATCTTGTTCCCTCAGCAGAGTTTCACAGCTGTTCTGTTACGTTGGGGTTAGAGGTAACAGCGGCTCTCTGCACACTTGTGTCACTGGAATATCCGCTGCTGAGCATGATGATGATTATGATGATGATCACCAGCGCTAACACTGTCACAAGCGCGATCAGTCCTGCTTTACTCTTCAGATACTCCTTCCTCTCCTTCTGTTTCACCTTCTTCGACTGCTTCCGGAAGGTCTGTGACTAAATTCAAAATGGACATGTATGTTTTGAATAAAAAAGGTGCCATTACTTTTTAAGTCACTTGGAGGCAATGCTAGTTATCTATTCCCAATGATTGTGAAAAACAAGTGTGTTGAATTTCCAATATATCAATAGGGGTCCAAGCACCGTCGGTACTGGACTCTTACTGTTTTATTTATTTATTTATTTTAAATATGATATTATTATACTACAGCAAGCACTGTTGAATTCTCTAATCTGATTGGTCAGAAGATGTCGACTAATGTTCTGTAATAGCAGACTGTAGTCTCAGCTGTAATTCAAATCACATCCAACTACATCCATCTAGATGACAAGTTTCAATTCTAAGTAACTGTTGTAAGAACAAGCTACAAACAGCCCACCATCCTCAGCCCCCCCACACACGATACAGTAGCCGGGTCTTCTTCTTTATGTTTACAGATGTGACATGACCACGCAAAGACGAATGACGTCAAACTGACATTTCCCACGAAATCCGACCCGACAACTCAAATTATAAATCATTATTATAACTTTACCGTTGCGAATCGAGGTAAAGAGATCGATTTTTTTTTTTTATCTACTTGCTCAATAATTGATTTTTGTTAATTTTTAACCAAAAACATTTCAGTACTGCAGCTTTAATGGTTTGTCTGTATCTGTGTTTATAATAATCATTAAAAATAAATATTTAATGTCTGCATATTTTAATATATTTGGTTCTGAAAAAAATCATCTAAATTACACATGGAAATTAAACTAGTATGTCGTTAATCTTTCCTGGAAAATACATTTTAATCTGAAGCAAGTTACCGAACATATAAAAGACAGCATGCTCACTTTATTCAGTAACATGGCGGCCCGCTTGTCCAGATCGTCCAGTTTTTCTTTTCTTTCCTCTGCTTTATTCAGGTTGTCCATCATGATATCCTTTACCTCCTCCACATCTCTCTGAGTCTCTTCTAATTTGCCCTACTCATAATGACACATGCAAGCAAACAAGAGTTTACTGGCTGAAACGTGAGCGTTACAGCTGATGGCGTTGCATATCGAAATGATTTTAATTTCACTGTGCAAACTGGAAACCGAAAAAACAGCATGACGTTGTCTTAAGTCAGATAAAGAAAAAGGGAACCAAACTGTACCAATCCAGTCGCTGGGGCAGCACTCTCAAGGGTGCACCTTTTCTACCTTTAGCATGAGTCTTTAAATGTTTACTCTAAGGTAAAGGTTATATAATAATAATTATTATTATTGTTGTTTTTATTATTAATATAGAATACTAATGATAATCATATGTAGATTAATAATAATCAATAAAATAAATAGATAGATAGATAGATAGATAGATAGAGTAAAAGCTAAATGGTAAAAGATGTTAGTACATAATAGTGTAAGTTGGAATGTTAGTACATGCATATCCATTAATAAAGCAAGCCATATTTTCAGGTGAAAGAAACAAAAGTTAAGGGTACTGTTGAGCAGTTTAGTACCACTTTTTTGTTATCAGACTTTATAATGTAGTTTTAATGACGTCATAACACAGACTCTGCAGCCACTCATAATAGAGGACGCGCGAGCGGTAAACTGCCTCGTAAAAGTGCAACATAAAATGGTTATTACAGGTGTATTTTAATGAGTATAAGTGGTGTCGTAAGCTAAGTACGTTTTACCCAACTCTCAAAGCGAGGTTTCTGACTTTGCCGTGTCCTGAATAGCTTTATCAAACAGGTGAATCGTGAGAGTTCATGATTGTTCACCTGGTAACTCGTCCTGTAGGTCAGTGAGGCATTAAACAAAGACTAAATCCACCAAATAAAACCACAGAGCTGCCAGAAATACACTTACCATCTTGCTGGTGTATTGTTGATCGGCTTGGGTGAAGAAATGAGTGAGTAATAGGGGGAAGAAGGTGAAGTGAAAGAGAAAACGCGCAAAGTCCGTGTCCTGAAGCAAACTGCTCTGATTTTGCGCTTCCTTGTTGTTGTTTCTCCGCCAGAGGGAGATCGATTATAAACACACCGCGTTTACACCACAAGCAGGACCTGCTCTATTTAACTTCTCTGGAACACGACCGAGTTTTACGGCCTCTGTTTAAAACATACAAATACAAGACCTCGAGAATATAGTCGTAGCATTTTGAGGAAAAAAAATGTCATAATGTCATGCACCATCCATCCATTTTCTACACAGTTTATACTACAGGGTCATGGGGAACCTGGAGCCTATTCCAGGAAGCATGGGGGCACAGAGGTGGGGTACACCCTGGACTGGGTGCCAATCCATCACAGGGCACAATAAATACACATTCACACACCCGTTCATACACTACGGACACTTTGGACATGCCAGTCAGCCTACCATGCATGTCTTTGGGAGGAAACCCCCGTAGGGGGAGAACATGCAAACTCCGCACACACAGGGTGGGAATCAAACCCCCAACCCTGGAGGTGTGGGGCGAACGTGCTAATCTTAAATCTTAATACTGTTAACAAAATAAGAGGGATCATAAAAATCCCATGTTGTTTATTATTTAGTAGTGTCCTGAATAAGCTATTTCACATAACAGATGTTGACATATAGTCCACAAGACAAGATAATAGCTGAATTAAAAAAAAAAAAAAATTACCCCGTTCAGAAGTTTTCATACCCTTGATTCTAAATACTGTGTGTCGTTACCTGGATGATCCACGACTGTTTTTTATGTTTTGTGATGTCATGAGTCCCTTGTTTGTTTGTCCTGAGCAGTTAAACTGCCCACTGATCTTCAGAAAAATCATCCAGGTCCTGCACATTCTTTGCTTTTCCAGCATCTTCTGCATATTTGACCCCTTTCCAACAGTGACTATATGATGTTGAGATCCATCTTTTTACACCGAGGACGACTGAGGGACTCATACACAACTATTACACAAGGTGCAAACATTCACTGATGCTCAAACGGTAACACGATACATTAAGAGCCAGGGGGGTGTAAACTTTTGAACAGGATGATCAGTACAAATTGTTATTATTTTGTTAAAATATCTTTTTGATTTATTTAGTACTGGCCTTCAGATGCTTAATAAGATAGTTGCACATCTCCCAGAAGACAAAATGCTAACAATTTACACCAATCATCTTGTTCAAAAGTTTACATCCCCCTGGCTCTTAATGTATCATGTTACTGAACCATTTATAGGCCTGCTGTAATGTGTTTTCATTTAACAATTGTTTTGCTTTCAGGTCACAAATATGTTCTGAGTCGGAAGTCAAACTGCCTCGTTGAATGTGCACTTAAATGAAAATAAAAACCCTTGAAGGTTGCATCTAGAGCCCTTGAGGGTTCTTCGGTTTTCCCTATTTTCAGCCTACAAATATTGTCCAAACTAGAAACTAAAATGTTTTGACTAATGTACACTTAAATGAAAATGAAATAACCTGTAATGGCTTGTAGTTGTAATGGTTAACCTGTAAGATAAAATTAATAATTTATATTAGTAATTATAATTAAAAATAATTATTATTTGACACCGAAAGATCCTAGTGTTTAGGTAGATAATTGAATTTGATCAATAATGAATGTGTTTGGTCATTTGTTTTTGTGTAGCCTATTACAGTTTTACATTGAATTTAATCCAGAAAGTCCTAAGAAATTCCAAGAAAAGCCAAGTTCTAAGAAAATTAATTAATCTATTGTTATTATTATACTATTATTATTTAAGCGTGAACACCGAACAACCAATGAGCTGCGACTCCTGTCTGAAACCAACCAATGGGAGACGAGCTACGAGAAGACCGGAAGTAACGTTTTGCTATTCGGGACTCCCATTTCTTATTTGTGCAATGGGCTGATAAAAATTACATGTAATTTAAAGTGCTTTTGAAGTGCGTATATGAAACGAGACGCGAAATTATAATAGTTTTAATGAAGAAATAAGACTTTTAAATCGCCATTTTACCATCCACCAAACCTTGGTCGTGTGACGCCGCCGGAAACAGTTGTTGCGATTTACATCCAGCAGGACCCAGGGATGGATCAAGAAGTAATCAGCGAATTTAAAGAAAACATCTTGTTACTAGAGTTTGCACTGAAGGACTGAGAGTCGTTGATTGGCTGTTAATTAAGGTATGCTGCAATTATTTTGTAAACAAATCCTCTCATGTTTATTATTTATTATTGCTGACTTTCATTTGTGAAGCCAAGTCATCCTGTGCAGTCTCATAGTATTTTTAGTTCTTGTTTTTCAACCTACTGTTGAAAAAGCTGTTGTATTTCAGAAACATAAGGACAAGTAAGATCCCAAGTCATGACTGCATCCAAATGCTGATTTAATTTATAGACTACAGAATTGATAGAACTCGCTGGAAGGCCAGAAATGCATTGTTTGGCAATAGCATTGCATACTAAAATTCAGATGTTTGTCATCTGGTTTAAAGAGAAATGTATGGAGTGTTTAGAAATCTTTTCAATCATTCATTGATTAATTCGTTCATCTTCAGTAAGCACTTTATCCTGGTTAGGTTCATGGTGGAGCACTGGGTGTGGAATGGGAATACACAATGGATGGGAAGCCAGTCTACTGCAGTGCACACACACACATACATACACACACACACACACACACACACACACACACACTGACAACTAAAGGCAATTTAACAGTCAGTCCACTTACTGGCATGTTTTTGGGAGGTAGGAGGAAACCGGAGAACCCTGAGGAAATCCATGTGAGGAAACTCCAAATAGACAATAACCCAAACTCAGGATTGAACCCTGGAGCTGGGAGGCAGCACCACAACCTGATGCATCACCATGCCAATCAGAAATGGCTTCTGATGCTTCATTCATTCATTCATTCATTTATTTATTTATTTATGGCTTAGAATGGCATATGAGTTATTCAAACATAGAGATAAATTGAGCTGAATATCAGTATTGGGCTGATAAAGATCTGGATAAACATTGCATTCAGATTTCGTATTTGACGACTCAGTTGTCTGATGTATTTTATGGTTTTTATGAATGTTTGTAATGTTGACTGCCATGACACAGGTTATGGTTGAGAACGCAGGACACAATTTGTCTTAAATATGACACAATAATGCCACAGACATTTGCATAATTCGGCAAGACAGTCTTGTAGATCGCAGACTTGATTACTGCGAGGATGTCAGCATTGGATCAGTATCGGGTACTGAAATGGGGGGAAATGAGATTGGTGCAGGTTGGTAGGGGGTGTGGTGGTTCAGTGGTTAAGTCTTCGGGCTATTGATCAGAAGTTTGTCAGTCTAAATCTCAGCACTGCCAATCTAGCCATGTTTGGATTTCGAGTGAGACCCTTAGGCCTCAACTGCTCAGTTGTATCCTATCTCAGTTGTAGGTTGCTTTGGATAAAAGCATTGTTTACACAGTGCTATGATTATATACGAGTATAATATTTTTCTCACCCCAGAGTTCCTGGTCCATCAGTCCTTGAAGATGTTATCCAACCCTTTGGCCGACCCTAACGAAACACGGCAGGTTTCTTCGACTGGTCCCTGCCCACAGTCTGCACTCTATCAAGACCTGTTGGCGATGGCCTACAGAGGAACTGCAAAAGCAGAGATTGGGAAGGAAGATAATATGATGTGTTCAGTTCAGGAACCTCAGACATCAAGTTTTGCTTTCCTGGACAATGATAAACAGCTGAAACAGACTTCTTCAGAGCTGAATGGTGATTTGGGAAGCAATAGTAATTTCAAAGCTGGCACAGATGAAGGTAATGGATGTACTTCTTTTTATCAAGTATTAGAGCAGTTGCAAACATTGTATTGTTTTTTTTCTATGAATTAAGCAGCTCCGCTTTCAACTTATCAGTAGTTCATTATTGTAGTTTCTTTCTGTTTTTTAAAAAAAAAAAAAAAATCATCTTCATACATGTCTACACATGTTATTACCATGCAGAAGGTGACAATCATTTTCCATTCATCTTCAATGAGAGGCGAGGGGGCAAGCAAAGCAATACAGGCACCAAATAGGCCTAACCCTGAAAAAAAACAACAACCCAGGATTGCACAAGATAAATACATGCCCGCACACCTCTTTTTATTTTTATTTTTATGAGGTTGCTTCATATGAGAATAAAATGTACTCGCAGCATGTCTTCTTTATATCTTGTAAGTATGGTGCAGTCTAATAAGTTTGCAGTCATTATGATGGAGGCTTTGTGGTTTTTATGTTTGTTTGTTTTTTGTCTTATTAATTTCAAGAGAGAGAAAAAAGTGGCTGGTGAGGGAACAGTTATTTATAGCTTTTATAATCTAAGTGATAAATTTCATGGGCGATGCATTACGTTAAATGTGATGTATACATGGATAAAAAGTACAATGTGCCATTTGTTAATAAATAAATAAATGAACTGACAAATTGCTGCCATCTAAGAGGAATAATATACCTCAGGCTGTGCTGGTATTGGAAAACAGCCAACTTTTGGGTGGAATGAGCATCACATCAGAGAATTATTGATTATTTTCATATAGCAGCACACCCTGTTGTGTGTTATTCCCTAATTAAGTTTTAGCTTAGGAGTTTAAAAATAACCATGCAGTTCACGTTAGATAAGTACTATCTGTGCTTAGCATTGCTGTTGCCATGGTTACCACAGTGGCGTGGTCAGCAGTCTCCTGATGTGTGAAAGCCCTTAAACATCATGATGAAAAAGAGCAGCAGTTATAATTTGATGAAAATCTTCTGTTGTTTGTCATTTATTGTTCAAAACTACAGAATGGAAACTGCCATTGACCTTGCCTTCTGAACGTCCAAAAGGAGAGCAACTCGGTTCTCTGGAGCGCTTTCTTGTGGCCCATCAAACTGAAATGAAGCGCATGCTGACAGGCACGCTCGGTGTCCTGAGTCAGCGGCTTGAGGCAGTCGAGCGAAGGATTGAGCAGCTGCATGTCCAGGGCACTGCACATGGCAAAAGTCTAGCCCTGCTTCACAGCGAAGTTAGCCTCCTGGGAAGAAACATCACTGCTGGCTGTTCAAGCACGCTGACTTCTCCGAGTATTCCCCTTTCCAGCACTTATGGTATAAATATTTAGTGAAAAGATAGCTTTAGATAGGTGAAATGATCACTAGGTAAAATCAGGGATGGGTACTTTTAGAACTTTTGCTATTCTAATATTTGCATCTTTTAATTTGCTCAAATATCAACGCTATATTCTTATGAATCAAAATAAAAAAAACCCACAATTTAACAATGTATTATTAGCTGCAACTATGATGCAAAGCCGGTGGTATAATTTCTAAGCACAGCTCCTAACTACTGCGTTTTTGCTCTAAGACCTCCCCCTGCATGTGATTGGTTCAAATATCTAATATAAAATGTACTGGCCCAATATAAAAAGGACCACCAGTTTGATTTATGGGTAGACTCTTGATACATTTACTACTATGGCTTTTTTGTGATTGTGGTACAGCAGGACAAATATGCCACTTACCTCCCTGACACTTATCAGGTTGCCATGCCTGCTTTAAATGAGTTTTAATACAAAATGCGTTGTTATAAAAAGTAACCTCATGTAGTTTAAGTTTCCTGCAGCAACTGGTCAAAAAAAGGGTTTCAAACTGACTAGGATGTGTACTGTGGCTTTAAGACTCAGTCAGGAAAATTCTACCAAAGATGTCTAATAATACATACCAATTGCAAGTAGCCAAAACATAACCCAGTGTGTTGTGTCTGTAATATAGCAAATAGCCAAAATAAGCATCAAAAAGGATAAGCCTTGCCTTTTCATTGTGTTGATAAACCACCGATCAAATGCAGGATTGTTTAAGATATCTGATTAGATAGATACCAGATATTCAAATATTAACATCCAACCCTTTCATGAAATATATTAACCATACTTTGTCACATAGAATAACTGAAGATACGTAAATAAGTATTGAAATATCATAGTTATAATATAATACAGTTGATGTATTTCATTGTTGCATTCTTACAGAAAAGCACTCAGTGGAGGAAAAGGAAGATGGTGACATATCCAAGATATCCTCTCAGGGATCAGTTAGTCATGGAAGTAGGGACACTGTGTACCAACCATTGATTGATTCAGGGACTGCGATTGATTTCTCAGCACATAACTCTGATTGTAATCATAACACTAAGGTCTTGGACCCTCTGGTGCTTAATGGAGATTCATCCGGACAGGAGAAAACAGCTTTTGGAGCTGGTAACTACTTACGGGTTTCGGCTTTTGAAGACTTGAACATGGAACAGGATGCGTTGCTCGGTAAATCTGACAAGAAAGACAGCCAAAATGAGCCACCTTGTTATCCAAAGCCCCAGTCTTCTGAGAGCTTGGATGCAGGTATGCAGTGTCACTCTACTGATCAGTGTTTACATGAATCAGCACAATTTAAGGTGCCTTCTTTCAGTAGTGAAATTCTTAAAAGTTCAGGCGAGGGAAGCTCGTGCATGAATCATGGTCCTAGTAGTGTAAGTTCAGATATTAAAAATTGCAAGTCAGAAGGAAAGTCTGTCCTGTTGAGACATCCCTCACCAGACTTGATGGCAAGTAGGTTGCACTTAGTCGGTCAGTCTAGTACTGCTGACAAACCTGAAACTTGTCCTGCTCCCTTGATCACAACTCTGTCCACAGAAGGTCCTAGAACAATAGCCAAAAAAGATGAGTGGCCATTTTTTGAAGTTGTATCTGTTCCTACCTTGTTCAAAATCCCATCCCTCTCAGAGATCATGCCAGGCTCAAGCAAGGATTTACTTTTAGAAGATGCTTTCAGTCCAGTTAATGATGAGATGACAAATCAATGTGGTAAGGGAAAGGAGAAACAGTCAAAGGTTATAGGTTCCCAGTCTTCTTCAAGGAATGGAGCATTGGCCTGTGCAAGGATAAAATCTTACCCTTATTCTCATCACACATTAGTCACCCCTGTGGTGCTACCTTTGGACTCTTACAAGGCTTGCCTTTCAGATGTGGGATTTCTTTTGCAGTCGACTGATTCAGAAGTGTCCGGTGCCAAAAATGGGCTATCGAAGCTGCGTCATACAGGAACACAATCTAACTACAATATGAGCAGTCTTCTAAATCACCTGGATGACATTGCCTGCTGCTTGCTTCCTAATAGACCCTCTATCAAGAATGTCCTATCTCTGGTGAGATACCACAGAATTGCATCTAAACTCAAACACCACCATCATAAGGACCATTCATTTTCTAAGTGGTCTCCACTGAACACCAGTCAAGTGCGCCGTCTACCCCTTCCAAAACTAAAAATGGATACCTGGGGGCCTGTTGTGAGACATGAAAACAGTGTTCACCCACTTCACTCAAAGCAGAGTGGAGACTTGAACCTCCATACCCCACCACTCCATCTGCTAAGTATGGCACAAGCTTTTCAGATTCCCACATATTTCCCCATGTCTATTGTGAGAAAAGGGAGCTTCTCTAGGGCAGGCCTGAGCACAGTGTTGGCCATGTCGTCTCCGGCCTCTTTCAGACTGTGGTTACGCCACATCCTCCCCCCTTTTTCCATCACATCTTCGTCATCTTCTTTGGTCAATACTGTGAAGAACCAGATTATAGTGCAGACCAAATGTTCTCCTCTTCGGCCCTTGGCTGATTACACTGGCCCTCCAGGTCTGGATAATGATCACAGGTGAGTAATCAAGTTAATACTTGTCATCTTTTATTTATTTATTTTTTTAAGATGGAACAAAGCACAACATAATCCCTGTTTGGGATTCCAAGTATGGAATAAAACACATAGGGCTGTGCTTGTCTAGGAAAATATGCTTTGACATTATTTACTGTTACTACCGTGAAGTTGAATATTTTCCTATAAACGCACGTCCCGAAGTGTTTTATTCCTCTTATGCCACAGAAATTTGCCATTTTTAAATTTTTTTATTAAGTCGTTCCCCCACTTTCCCTTGAAGTTAAATAAGACACAAAATGCAGCTTGTTATGGAGAAACTTTTAAAATACCACATCCTTCAATTTTCCCATGTGGGAAAATACCCTTACCTCCGACTGTTCCAAAGCGCTGACACTGGAGACTCCTTCCATCGATGATAATGCTAAATTTGTTAATAATGATAACTTTTTTTTAGCTGTTTATTGCTAGCTTTGGTTAGATTATGTGGTGTTGCCACCATAAGTCCCTGTAATTGAAGAATTTAATAGGAATGATACAGGAATATGCTGTGAAAAAGTGCAAGCCTTGTGAATTCATGGTTTTTCTTGTGCCTTAAATGGGATTAAAAAAGGGGGGGGGGGGTCTAGAACACGTTGTTGTGCGAGACAAGCATGCGTATGGAATTTCATAATGTGTCCAGGATGTTTATTACTTTAATATCCATTAAATCTTGTATTGTGAAAGAACCACCAGGATCAAATTATTAGTCAAATCAATGGCCGAAAAACAAAACAAAACAGTGATGGTCATATTTCCTTCTGTCTCATTCTGTGTGCTGTTCAAATTCAAAATGGACGTCTGTACATTGCATTTATCTGACTTTTTTATTGACCAGATTTCTTGTAAAACCTCTACAGTTAAAGGGATGCATCTGGCTAAATCAGCCACACGATATGTACTGAAAGTACTATGTAGGTTCTGTGATTCTTCATGGACTTGTGCCTGCATGCTGCTTTGAAATGTAAAAAATTCTGACCTATTCCTGATTGTCTTCTCTTTTGCGCGAATAGCTATGCTGACCGATTCATTCAAGATTCTCCTCCCAGGAAGAAAACCGATTCAGTGCGGTGGGTCTTCTGTTAATAGATATCTGCTCCCATCTTCTTTTCAGCTTTTCTAATCATATTCTTTTTAATCAGGAAAGGGATTATGTTCCAGGTTAATATTTTGCACCTGAGTGAACAATAGAATAGCACTTTTCTTCTTTGACTTATTTCACTTTAACCAGTAAATCTTTAGAGTAAATAAAGTCAGCACAATGAGAAATCCATGATTATTCTAAATCATGGATTTTAAATAATAATAACCCCAGTTGCAGTCCTTGGGGGTTTAACTTTATTTGATTTCTCTGTTGGATTCTGTATCTCCAGAACTGGATTTGAAGAGCTAAATTCTTGGCTTAAGTCCAACGAATACGATGTATTAGCCTTTTGCTAGATCATTTCAGTTTATTGTTGTTTTTTTTTAATCTATACAGGAAATCTGGCTCATCTCCGTCCCTCAGCCCAGAGAGGAGCTCAGATATTACTGCACGATATAGCCCTAGTGTCAAGATTGTGAGGTTGGAGGTGTGCCCCGCTGAAACTTCGTCCATTACTGGTACAAACGTTAAGAACCCTGAACTGTACAACCTGGAAGCCTCTGGAGAGGACAAGCGGGTATCTCCATCACTTTTACAACAGGATTTGAGTCAATATAAATGTTATGTTATTTTCGTATATATATCTATCGTATGAATTTCCTCTAGGTGGGGCTTCATGAATCGAGCTCTTCGTTGCAACCAGCCAAAAGGGCTAAAAGGGTTTCTCAGATTCGCATCCGCAAGACAGTGCCCAAACCAGACAAAAACCTTACCCCAATGGGGCTCCCCAAACCAAAGAGGTGAGCCAGTCAGTATCTGACTCTTGTTTTTATATGGCCTGGTTAGACAAAAGTGAAAATAAACCAACATGTTGTTGAAAGATGTTTAAACTAAGAAGTTCCAACGTTATGAAATACATCTTGGACGCCATTGAAGATCACTTGTTAATGAATAGATTAAAGGATTAATATGTGCGTATTTTTTCCTTTGGGTCCCTGTTAAAGTTTGTTGCGTCTTATCTGAAAACTGTCCTCAGATTGAAGAAGAAGGAGTTTAGTCTGGAGGAGATTTACACCAACAAGAATTACAAATCTCCAACTCCAAACAGGTCTGGACTCGTTCGTTGCTGCTTGTAATCCAATTTTATTTCATATCGATTGCATGGTTGGAATTTAATGGGTCGCGTCTTTCCCGTTCTCCCAGAAGCTTGGAGACAATCTTCGAGGAGCCAAAGGAGAAGGACGGTACGCTGGTTTGCATCGGCAATCAAAAACGAAAGCGAGTTTTAGATTTCCCAGATTTTACCCTACCACGCAAACGCAAAGCCAAGGCCAACCTGGGTTCTCTTCGGTTAAAGGGATCCCGTAGAGCCAAAAATAAAGATGCAGACCTGAACGTCATGCTAATCCAGAGACTTCGTGAACTGGAGGACTACTTCTCTCACCAAGGACTGGAGGACTAGTCAAGCTGTACGTTACTATCAACACAATTCACAACTTGGAGATTCTTTTCTTCTTCACTCATCCTATTCAGCTCAAATCCTTAAGGGTTCTTTGGTACGTCTCTCTGGGGGAATCCTTAAGGGGTTTATATAAAACCCTACACCAGAGGGTTTCTCTTTCAGAGAGATTCTGTAGAAGTAGAAGCAGTTTAGGAAGCTAAGAAAGGTTCAAATTCTAAGAACCCTTGAGGAACCTGGGTCGTAGAACTACTCTGTCTTGGGGGTGGTGGGGGGAGACACTAAAAATAAAATCAACAGCAAATCTCAGCTTTGGTAATTGTTATGCTGCCTTGTATTTCTGTGTTTTATGGGGGGGGGGAAATCCTCTTCTTGCTTTGAATGACTGTAAAATTGTTTTATTTGCTTAATGCCGGACCTCATCTGTGGTGTGAAAAATAAAGTGTACGCTGCTAAGATCCAAATAAATATACTACAAATATGAATCGTTACAAATTTTGTAAAGAGTCTTCTTTGATGAGTTAAAACAAAAACTAGGGAATGGAGAGGTCATGCACAGATTGAAATATCCTGTAGAGTTGTGTATGCAGCTGGATAAGGTACATCACAGCTGAGCAGTTCATCCCTGGACTCACCATGATGTAGGAGAAGATGAGAAGATATTTCCATCACTCCTATTTGAAATGGCTCACACACTGGCATTTCATTTACTAGATAAAAATGGCGGTTGTAGTTTGATGGTAATGTTCATCTCATCATATAGGAAGAAACTAATTTAACGTGAATAATCACATGATTCACATTTGCTGTTCACGTTTTTAGGTATGTCACACGTTTCATACTTTTTTTTTATTTTTTATTTTTCAAATTTAGACTTATAAGATCACGTGGTTTTGCACATGCAATCATTTATTCACATGATGTTTACTTAATACAAAAGGTGCAAACATTCAGAAAGTAACACACCACATTAAGGGGTGGGGGGGGGTAAACTTTTGAACAGGATGATTATTGTAATTTGTTATTATTTTGTTTAAAGATTTTTTTTTTTTTTCATTTAGTACTCCCCTTCAGCAGCTACATAAGATATTTACATGTTTCACAGAAGACAACATAACAATTTACACTAATCATTCTGTTCAAAAGTTTACACCCCCCTGGCTCTTAATGTATTGTGTTGCCTTTTGAGCATCAGTGAATGTTTGCACCTTTTGTAATAGTTGTGTACGAGTCCCTCAGTCATCCTCAGTGTGAAAAGATGGATCTCAACATCATATAGTCGCTGGTGGAAAGGGGTCAAATATGCAGTAGATGCTGGAAAAGCAAAGAATGTGCAGGACCTGGAGGATTTTTCTGAAGAACAGTGGGCAGTTTAATTGCTCAGGACAAACAAGGGACTCATGAACAACTCTCACAAAACATAAAAACAGTCGCTGATCATCCAGGTAACAACACACAGTATTAGGAATCAAACGTGTGTAAACTTTTCAACTGGTTCATTTGTGTAAATTCAGTTATTATTATGTATTGTGCACTATATGTACATGTGAAATAGCTTATTCAGGGCAGGACTAACCCTCTTATTATTGTTTTTTTATTGTGAGTATGTGAGCTTACGTCCTCAACTGTATCTCATCAGCTAATTATGAAGCCCTTCAGCAGTTGGATCAGGAGTCTCCATAATGTACATAATGTCGTACCTAATTTTCGACACTAGGTGGTGTTATGTGAGAAATGGCCATGCTCCCAGACAGCAGGTGGCGCTGGTGCTTTTGTGATTCTATGTTGCGTGCTTTTAATGCAGCGCAGATGCAAATTAACTGATCTACAACTTATAACGGTGAGACACTTCCTGGAAACGTTGAAATAAAGATCAGTGAATCTGTGCCGACGTCCTGGAGATCCTCGTGGACTCGAGGAAAAATGGCAGCGTCCTTGTGCAAGATGTGTTTTTCCAGTGTTCCGAGCGCAGTAAGAAAAACTGGGTGAGTTATTATTGTCAGGGCAAATTGTATGCGTTACGCGTCTGTCTGGCTGTTTGATGCAGTAGAGTATGTCTTGGTTTAGTTTAGGCAGCTTTAATTTAGGGCATGTAGTAGACTAAAGCTGGTGCGTGAAGCATACCGAGTCGAGATGTCACGTCATGGCGTGTTTTAAAAGGTAATGTAATGAGGAAATTGTTTGTGTGTTGTTCAGTTACACTGAAATTGGCTTTTCAGTGATGATGAT
>JANDJT010000167.1:15074641-15092952 GCA_024331685.1 Stegophilus panzeri
AAAATAGTCTTTAACAAAAATTATATTCTAAGCAATTTTTCCTCAAATAGTGATTATTTGTAGATACACCATCTCTAATTTTTGTTTAATCACAGCATGTCTGAAAGCATTATTGATGTATAATCCATGTATAGCACTGTTATACTAGTGCAGAGCTCATAGACTTATCCACCACTGAGTAAAATAGTTTGTCATGACGTAACGTTGTTTCGGTCTGCACAGAAACAAGCAGATGAGTTGACCTCTATGGTTTTGGATTACTGCCTTGTTGCACGATGTAACTGGATTTCACTTCTTTTCAGTTGTAGACAAATTGTCCAACTGGGGGTGAAAAGAAGAGGGGGAAAAAGGAGGGGGAGAAAAAAAGAAAAAAAAAAGTACCTTCTGTGACTTAATTAAATAAATAAAAATCGATCTGAAAACCATGCTGATCTTGAATCTCGAGTCTCTCTTCATAACCACGGTAAGCAGGAAGTGAGACCCTTCACTCATTGGCCTGGCTGATGATGTGGGATGATGATGACGACATCACTGTGAGATCAAGTTAAAGGGCGTCCTCAGCTGTTCAGAGTCCAGATGAGTCACATTGAATAGTGTTTAGTTCCCTCCTCTCACAGGCAGACAGGAACAGGGGTATAGACTTCCCGTAACTCACTTTTCACCACAAGTCAAAAGATTGCCAGTAAAAGTAAGTTTAAAAACGATTCGATTTTATTACTATTAAAAGAGAGTGTTTTTTAAAAAAAAGAAAAGAAAAGATTTTAAATGAAAACACATTTGTTTTTCTAATATTTGTGTTTTAATATTAAATGTTAATGTTAGGCTGCGATATGTGTAGGTAGTGTGTTAATATCCATTTAGGAGAAGAGATGTTTAGGATGGAAATTAAATAATCTGTAATTAGATGTCATGTTATGTGTTCTTACATGAAATGATACGGATGTGTATATTTGACAAGCTGTGAGTTACTCAGCTAGTTTCAATGCTGAAGCTCGTGTTACTTGCGTTTTTGGACTAGAAGGAAGCAACTAGCCATGTGTTGTCGTATAAGTGTACTATTCAGAAAATCTGACACTTTCACCATAATCTCTTTACTAATACAGTATTTTGAAATATTTGAAGAATACAGTCCAGTGTAAAAGTTAGTATACCCTTAAGACAAAATGATCTTTATAGAAACAAAACCTTTTTGTGTTTTCAGTTTCATAGATGTTCCTTCATTATGAGAGGTCATGGAATATGATCACATAATGTGGGGTTTCTCAAACGTTTTACAACTTTTAACTGTAATTAGCACAGACCGCCTTAGCACAAACTGATTTCATGAACATAATCCAACTTCTCAAATACTCGGCTCATCATATAAAAATGTACAATAGATTGTGGCTATTTGTTGGCACCGGAGAGTTGTGGGTTTTTTTTTTTTTTTTTTTTTGGTTTTTTTTTAAATTCCTGAACTCCTTCATTTAAACTCACCAGTTGAACAGACTTGTAACTATAGGACTCCATAATTAATATAATTGCTTAGATAATGGTGAGTTATGATTTCCATGACTGTAACGAAATAATGGACAATTTATTAGCTCAACTCCTAACCGCGTGCTAACGGCAATCTTTAATTTACCCAGTAGATAATTGCTGGTACACATCCGGGTCATCCAAGATCCAAGATCTGAAATGTGAACAACAAGCAAAGGGAAAATATGAGTGGTTGTTGTTATAATGGTTATTGTTTTAATTTTTATTTGTAAAAATAAATAAAATAAAATAAACGAACATGTTGTACATGGACCAGATACAACCAGATTTCTTTTTTTTTTTTTTTTTTTTTTTTCTTTTTTTCTTTTTTTCTTTTTTTCTTTTTTTCTCCCCACCCCCCCCATGGGGATGAACTGTTAAATAGAGGCATATTTTCCTACTTTCAATTTAAACACGTTAGGGTGCACAAACTTTTGCACTCGGCTGTACAGATCCTGTAGGGCTACAGCTAACCATTTTAGTGTTTGTGTGTGTGTGAGAATTAGAGGTTTGTGTGTAATTGTGTAACAGCTATAGAAAATGACCTGTTTTTTAGCTTGAGATTTTTCTGCAGTGGTGCATTGGGTCAAACACAGGGGTGAGAGAGTTCAGGGTCAACATGCTTCACTGTATTGTCTTTCTAGTGTAGGGGGGGAAAACCCAAATTCACTCACCCCACCCCCATTTTCCAAACCACTATTTTCCCAGCAGCATCAATTCAGGAGCTTAACACCACAGGAGGCGGCCCTAGCACTCAGCCGGCCAATCACAGCCACACAGTGCAACCGGTGACCGACTCAGAGGGCTGGGCTTAGAGCTTGAGAAAAGCACCGGCAGAAGCAAAGAGAGCAGAAGGACCACAGAAGCATCGTGCGGTGCGCATCTCTCTACCGTGATCATGTGTCAGCCGAGCCTGAAGCAGCAGCGGCGGACCGCAGTAGGGAAATGGTGAGATGTTGCAGAGCTTTGCACAGGCCGTCCTCTTGCTACAATCTCCACAGAGTCAGGGTTGATGCCCGGCGCCTCCGATCGCTCGGCTCCTCCTCCTTAGCAGGAGCGGCAGGGGGGTCTGCAGGCTGCAGTAGAAACGCTGATGCCAAAGGCCCCGGTGCTCCGGGGGTCGTTCAGATCAGCCATCAGAGCCGTTTCAGGTACCACAGGAGGCGGATGGAGAGAGTGTGATGATGGACATGGAACGTGAGCCTGTGTGTGTGCGAGAGTGGATGCGACTGAAATACAAATACAGCTTTGGTGTTGATGGATGAAGGTTTTTGTGTTTAGTGGAATGGATGATATTGGAATAATGGATGATGGATAACAACAAGAGGCCCAAAAAAAAAGACAAAGCAGATGGGATCTAATGTAATGAAATTATGTCCCTGGTGACACACAATGCATTTGTGTGTGTGTGTGTGTGTGTGTGTATGATTGTGTATGTGGTTTGAATCTAATACAGTCCTTCAGTTCTCCTTCCTGTATTTGTGCTAATTGTGCAGTAATACTATTAAGATCTTGCCAGGGAGCCTGTGTGAACAATGCATGTGAGCTAACAAAGCCTTTTATTAGCCTTTAACCGTGCCTTAGCCATGTTCCTCATAACGAGCCGCTCAGTCAGTCATGCAGACACACAATCGGAGAAATGACCTCCCTAGAGATACCTTGAAACCCCCCCCCCCCCCCCCCCCCCCCCGCCCCCGGTTCCCTTTGTTTTTCTTTGTTCCATTTGCCATCGATTTCAGACTTCTAGGCCGAGCCAGCGATTCTCCCTGCGTTTTATTCTGTGGCATGAATAGCAAGTAAGCTGCAGTGCTCTTCATACCAGCGTACTCTGCTGTGCCAGACAGCCTGGGTGGGGGGTAGTGCACAAAAACCTTTTAACTTGGCATACCAAACGAAACGTTTATAACCGTACTCGTGTAGTGCCATTCATGAAATAATATTCTAGGCCGCATGACGATGACTGGACTGCGTTTATTTACCTGGGAAGTGAGCGAGGTTATGTAATATAGGAAAAACAAGAGTGGTACGTTTTTAAAAATGGCTACTGATAACCTCTGCAGTGCAGATTTAAAGCTACAGTGCCCTCTTCACAGAAATAAACAAGTCATCGCTGATAAAATAGTATTACCTATTATACTAAATATAGCTTTATCTAGCTATAGAGAATACTGTATGATGCAAGATTGACGTTTGTGAGACTTACTAATACCAAATTTTTTTTATAATCCCACTTCGCTATTGATCAAGTTTACTTCTCTTGTGGTAATTAAATTGTTTGGTTGAAGATCTGTATCTCTTTGTGCCAAACAGGCTCTATTGAGGTCGTGTTACAAGGATAGCGCAACACTACTATTTGAATCAATATCCTCAGGAAGAATCAACCAGCCCTGCCGACAATTAGGTCAACACTGCGTGGAAAATCATTCAAGCTCATTCAGGCTTTGCTGACATCTCTATTGTAATACAAGATGAAATGTTGTATGTGTGTGAACAACCACATAAAAAATGTGTTGCAGTCAAGACTGAGAAGGCCAGGTGCTCATGTCAGTACTGGTAAAAATAGTATGTAGGAATACTGTAAGTGTACACTTGCGTAAACTGTATTATTGTCAGTGAGTTTGAGGAAGCAGCCTTTATTTGTCATATAAACAATAAAGCACAGTGAAGTTCTTTTTTTTTTTTTTTTTTTTTTTTTTTTTTTTTTTTGGGCGTATCCTAGCTTGTTAGGATCTGTGGTCAGAGCACAGGGTCAGTCATGATATGGCGCCCCTGGGGTAGATAAGGTTAAGGGCCTTGATCAAGGGCCCTACGACATTCTGAGCAGTAACCCAGAGCCTTAACCACCCTACATAAACGTGAAGGTGTGCATGGGATTTTTAAATTTATTTTTTAGGATCCCACTTCCAAAGGAATTTGGACGAGTCCCATCCAATTTTTTTTATATTTATTTATTTATTTATTTATTTATTTATTTATAAATAGACAAAAGTTCACACCCCCTGGATCTTAATGTATCGTGTTGCCGTCTTGAGCATCAGTGAATGTTTGCACCTTTTGTAATAGTTGTCTACGAGTCCCTCCGTTGTCCTCGGTGTGAAAAGATGGATCTCAACATCATATAGTCCCTGTTGGAAAGGGGTCAAATATGCAGAAGATGCTGGAAAAGGAAAGAATGTGCAGGACCTGGAGGATTTTTCTGAAGAATTGTGGGTAGTTTAACTGCTCAGGACAAACAAGGGACTCATGAACAACTCTCACAAAACATATAAACAGTCACTGTTCAGATTAAGAATCGAGCGTGTAAATAATTCAGTTATGATGTCTTGTGGACTATATGTACATGTGAAATAGCTTATTCAGTGTAGTACTAAATAAAAAAATTTTTTAAAAAATGCAATTTTAATGATCCCTCTTATTTAAAAAATAAATAAATAAAATAAAAATTATTCTTAACATTTTGCAGATTTGAACTTACTATCTAAATCTGCATATTATCTATCTTTTTTGGCAAACTCTCTTGTTGTCACAACCTCCTGTTAATTCAACGCTGAGGATTTCTCTGTGTGTGACTATCCGTGTCCAGGCACTCTCTCTGGCCACATGGTTTCTCTGGCCACATACTCATGGTTTCATCCTGATTAGAACAGACAGTGTATTAGGTCCTATAGATAGCTTCCGCACTGCATTCCAAGTTGACCCCCGTACTGCTCACTCATCACTTTCAGTTCCAAAAATCCCCAGCTCACTGACATACTGAAGATAATCTTGTTTTAGTCTGCTAACATGCCCTCAATCTCCGTGCGCTCGCAAACAAACTACTTTTTATACCTTATCCCTGTCCAAGACATGTATGGCAGCTTTCTGGTGCTGCAAACTATGTTCATTTTTGTGTGTTTCAGAGCTGCCTGGATTCAACACACTACACCAGTGTAGTACTAAAGCCGAGGTTACGTACAGCTGTGCTTGCTGTTTACAAGGTCACATGGGTTTCATAATGTTCCAAAGCTGCATACGACTGATCCATTTTCAAGGCTCTGGTGGTGTTTAGCACTTAAATCCTTCACTGTGTAGTAGCGGTTGATGGATGTTGTGTTGTGTTTTTTTTTTTTTTTTTTTTTTTTTTTTTTTTTTTTTTTAAATGGGCAGTGCAGGAAGTGGTAGATCAGTGGTTAAGATGTTGGACTTCTGATCAGAAGGTCATGAGTCTAAATCCCAGCACTGCCAAGCTGTCACTGCTGGGCCCTTGAGCAAGGCTCTTAACCCTCACCTGCTTAGTTGTATAGATCAGATAATTGGAAGTCGCTCTGGATAAGGGCATCTGCCAAATACCATAAATATAAATGCAAATATTTAAGAGTATTTAACTTTTACCATAAAAGTACTTAAATTAACTTGATTTTAAATGTACTAGTCATAAACATTAATAGAATTGCTATAACACCTCTACAAACGCCAACCGTCCTCAAACACTGTGCACTTTACCAAACATTTTCTATAACATTCTCAGCTTCAGGTTGTAGTAAGTAACAAAACAAAAATAAATCACTTTTTTACATTATGCTATGATACACACACAGATGCTTACAAATGTATCGGTGTGTAAACTATAATGTTAGACTGCAATGCCATCAAAAGTGAAAAATTTGGTTTAGGTTTCTTTCTATTTTTTGTGTATGTTTATGTTGATTTTATTCCTTTCGTAGTTAGATCAAGCTACATACATCGAGACTAAATGCTTGTGTTCGACTAACCACAAAACATAAATAAATAACTTTGATAAATAATTTCTCACTCCAATCACATCTCCAACACGTTTTATACGTACGATTTTAGAGACGGGTGTTGCCCAACATGTCATCTTTTTTTCCATGCAGTAATAATGCAACGTATTTTCGTGAGCTTTCAGGAAGTGGTCAGTGATCTATTATTTGCCACAAGTTGCGGATATCTTAGTTTTTTGTTTTGGTACTGCTGGACCTCTGGAATACTAACACGATATTAATGGGCACTATCCGTTCAGAGAAGTTTAGATCTTGCTTGAAAGATACATTTTAAGTTACAAGTTATTTAGAGTTAACAGTGTCACTTCAGCACATTAAAAAAATGCAATACGGTGTCCCTCAAGGTTATGATTTAGGCCCTTTTTTGTTTTGTCTTTATATTTTGTATCAGACCTTAAACTCGATTCATAAATTACCTGTTTTAGCCCTAGAAAATTATAGTTATGATGCAATACTGTTTGTATTTACATTATTTATATTTTAAACTGATGAAATAGCTGCTACATGAATAACACTAACATTTGTTGTTTTAATCCTACTTGCTCAGGTCTTTCCATTATTGTAGTAATATAGTACTGTACTGTTTGCGCTCTGAGCCTCATTGGCTTCGTCATGCGTGTCGCACAGGTTGCAGTTCCCGCAGTTGGCTTTGCGGCGGCGCCTTGGACAGCTGAGCTGTATGTCCCGGCCCACTGCCCGACTGCGCTCATGGCCACTCTCCTTCCTCCACTACATACTGCCATTCGCTGTACTCAAACCCCTCGCCAAGGTGGGCTGGCGGCCCACGAGCAGAGTAAGTCTAGTGGAAGGGCATTATGGCCAAAAGAACAGATATGTGTGTATGTGTGTGAGTGTGTGATGAGCTGTGTATAAAATCCGTATCCAGAGACAACCTCAAATTCTCTTTTATTGGTTTAACATTTCAACATTCCGACCATCACCAATAGAAATCTTTTATAAACAGAAAAGAGTGCATTGAGTGCAAGAGCATGTAGTGCAGATGGCTGCTTGCATATTCACTCTCCACAGGCCAGCGTGAAAAGGCCCTCTGTCCTGCTGAGGTTCACTGAACTGAGGAAAGCTTTGTCCAGCTCCGCACCAGTGTGCCATGGCAGCTTTCACAGCATTGTTCAGTATCTGAAAGAATTCCCAGTCAGGCCCAGCCTCTGATACGGTTACAAATTGATTGTTTATTCACTGATATTTTATTTTAAGCTTCCATTTTATCATTTGAGGCTGTTGCTTTAACTTAATAGGGCATTTAATTATAAGCACACACTGTCAGTGTAGTATGAGTATTAGATTAAATGCAGCTGCTTACATGTGCTGCTGTGAACCGTAACCATTTCACTCCTTTTTTTTTTTTTTCTTCTTTTTTTTTTCTTTTTTTCTGTACACTAATTTTCCTCTATCTCTTTGTCTATCTGTCTGTCTACCTGTCTTTTCTGTCAATCCCTGTCTGTCTCTATAGCCTAGTTCACACAGCACCAACAGACCGACACCAGCAGACACGTTTGTCGGGTTTTGAATCAGATCAGTGTGTTAACCCTGTTGGCGTTGATCTGCATTTTCTTTCACCGAGTGAAATGAGTCGGGTCATGGAATGTCTTGAGCAGTGTGGTTTGATTTTCCAACAAACTCTGATGTAAGCTGACCTGGGCACAAACCGTTGCCATGACAGCCAGGCAAGCGTCCGTGAAACCCACATGGAGACAAAAGATTGTGCCTTTAGATGCTAGACGTGTTAAATTGTTGTTGTGGATAAAATGGCAGATTTCTGGATGAATCAGAAAGAAGGTGATCAATTATATATGGGTGTGTTGTTTAAATAAAGTTGTTTATTTTGACCCCTGGTGAGGATCATCTACTCCTGCGTTTTGGATTTAAATCGGGATCATCCGCTACCCGAATGCCATTTTCCGTATTATCGTTCATACATTTAAGAAGCGAAATCGCAACAGATGTTTAGAACTTACATTTGTGTCAAAATATTGCTCATAATGTATGATGTAATAATGGTCTTGGCTTACCGCGTAGACGTCTTGCTCGGAGTTGTTGAAACTGCTTGGGGACAAACCGAGTAAAATTTTGAAAGCTGTGCACGTCCTCTGTCTGCAGTTCTCTGCGTAAATGTAAGTTAGCGCCGTCTCTTACGTCGCAACGACCAAGACGTCACCCACAACCTATTTCGTTTCACTCTTTGTCTTTTCAGGCAAAGAACGATGCTTAAAGACACTAGTGAAAGTTTGTTGGTGTTGGTTGGGGCATTGTGAACTAGGTTTATCTTTGTCTGTCTGTGTGTCCGTCACCATCTATCGCTATCGGTCACTCTGTCTTTCTATTTAATACTATCTGTCTGTATGTATCTATAACTATTACTGTCTGTCTGCCTCTCTGTATCCCTCTCTATCTATCTATATCAATAGCTAGATATACACTACCAGTCAAAAGTTTAGACACACTCATTCTTTATTTTTAATTTTTTCCCCCCACATCTTAGAATAATAATAGTCACCAAAACTCTGGAGTAACACAAATGGAACTATGGGAATTGTGTTGTGGGGGGGGGAAAAAAAAATCCAAAATAATTTAGTATTTTATCAGCTTCAAAGTAGATGCCCTTTTTGCCTAGAATTTCCAGAAATGTATTCTTGGCATTTTTCTCAACCGATTTCTTGAGGAATTTCCATGAGATGCTTTTTAAACAGTATTAAAGGAGTTCACACCTACGCTGGACACTTATCGGCTGCTTTTTGGAATATTTCGCTCAAGTCGTCCATATATATAATTTTTTGTAAATAAAATATTTTTCTTATGAAAGAAACGAATACGTTGGCACGATTATATTTTTGTCTACAACACCGATTTCAAACATTTAATTCTACACCTTCAGATCAAAAGGTTTTTAAGATCATGAGAAACATTTCAGTCGAGTGTCCACAAACCTTTGACTGGTAGTGGAGACAGACAGACAACCACCTTTCCCTATTAGGATTTTGTTAAATACTAAAATTTAATCTGTTACAACAAACTACTTCATTATGATCCCCCCCCCCATATCCACACTTGGTAAAAACTAAAGTCCCTAAAATTAAATCCATAATTTACATCTCCAGAAGTATGCTGTAGTATTCAGATGTCCCTTATGTCCACTAGAGCTGAAGCTGAATATCATAATCTACTTGGAGTAAACACTTTGGGTTTTGGAGACACAGCTACTTGCTGTGTCTCAAATCGCACACACGTGCTAATTTTGACCCTATGTCCCTATATTATGGTTAGCTTTTGAATGAAAAAATAAAAATATCTCATGTTGTCTTTAACCCTAACAAAACATCTGTGCATGCCTCTTCTGGATCATCTACATTAGTAAATACTATAGAATGTAAGAGCATAGTTCCTTTCAATTTCATGCTTTTGATTGGTTATCATTTGGGTTATTTGTTATATTGCCTGACCTTTTTAAAACTATTCAGTAAACAGCCAGATACTTAATTGTCTGCCTTCCTGATTTAGGTTACCATATACAAGACCATACCCACACGGCTGCTCTCCAGGGCCTGGGGTCGTCTTAACCAGGTCGACCTGCCCGTCTGGTTACGGAAACCCATTTATAGTCTATACATATGGACATTTGGGGTGAACATGAAGGAGGCGGCTGTGGAGGACCTGCAGCATTACAAGAACCTGGGCGAGTTCTTCAGACGCAAGCTCAAACCACAGGCCCGGCCGGTGTGTGACTCGCACTGTGTGGTAAGTGGGCGTGTGTAACCAGTATGAGAAGGTCAGTATTAGAAAGTTGGTTTAAATGGGATTCTTAAGGCATGCACTGGCTTCTACAAACAACATCACATAATTGTGGAGCAAATAGACGTTTATCACCATATCATGGTATCGTACTTAGCAGCTGGATGAACTCAGTGGACGACCATGCCTGTGATTTGGTCACAAAAACAAGATGTGCCCAAGCTAACTTTTTCATGCTAAACAGGTTTCATGCTAAACACATGCTGAACTTGCCATCCTTGGCTTGTGTTAATTTCTCTCTTCCTTTTATCTTTGCAAATATGCAAGAAGTGCATTTCTTCCTCGTATTCGATCATTTCTGTATGTACTGCGAACAAATCGCAGTAATTTATGCACTTTGTAGCAGACAATCATCTTACAGTAATTGTTGGAATTGTCATGAAATCTTAAATAAATAAACGGTCACCGGTAATGGAGCTCTTGTAAGCGACGACCAATGCAAAACCACTGAGATTATGCAAGCTTGTAAATTTGCGAAGATGGCTTCCTGTTTGCGCAGCCTTCGCAGATGTCGTTTCTGCGTTAAGTATGCCGAAGTCGTTAGTAGTACTATTCATGGTATGTTACCATGTCAACTAATCAAACCCCATTAAAGTCCCCATGAAATCAAAATTGAAGTTTTGTGGCTTTTTAGATGAATATGTTAGCCTTAAGGTTATCTATAAGCTAGTGTGCACCAAAACAATGACAACATTCACATTTAGAAGAATATATATGCTTTACCATCTCTCTCTACGACCAATACCGATCAACAATTTGGATGACTGTTCATCATTCTGCACTTCAGCTTCTCATCAGATTTTCTGTCAGATCAAATGCTCTCTACAATCTGAAGTGTCCCGCCCCCAACTTCTTAAAAAATCTATGGTACTAACTGTCAAGTACGGCTTAGCCCGGGCTGCGAGCTAAGCTAAACGCTATCGGCTATTTAAAGAGGGGGCGGAGCCACTCGATATGTTTCGGTGGAAATGACATCAACACGTCGAATAACGCTGTGTGTTTCAAGGCACTTCACGGGGACTTTACGGTCATTAAGTGTCTGATTAACAGTGTTGACAGTGCTAGATAATTCCAAAGTAAAATTTTAGGTTTTGCCATCTCTCCCCCTCTATTGTTTATCCAGAATGAATGTTAATCATTAATCATTAGTAATGCTATACATCCTCAGATCAGTCCAGCTGATGGGAAGATCCTTCATTTTGGCCGGGTAAAGAACTGCGAGGTGGAGCAGGTGAAGGGCGTCACCTACTCCCTGGAGACCTTTCTTGGTCCATGCACGTGGGCCGAGAGCTTAGCAATCAACAGAAGTGAGTACCTTTTTATGCTTATGATTGTGTTATGGATTTTATTTTATTTTTTTACTGAGCTGTTTAATGTTTGTTCTAATATCCGTATTTTTGCGCGTGCCGTGTTTAGATGAGGATGATGACGGCAACTTCCAGAACCTGCTGGTGACAAAGGAGGGGAATGAGCTGTACCACTGCGTGGTGTATCTGGCACCAGGAGATTATCACTGTTTCCACTCACCCACTGATTGGACAGTTGCACACAGACGCCACTTTCCTGGTGAGGCTCAAGCCTTTCTCTAATAATAATAATAATAATAATAATAATGCCATTTTGTATAGTGTCTGAGCTTTTAACACACTTAAAAATGGACCGTGTATTATTGATTGACCTATAACAAATTATGGCCTGTGGATTAGGAACTGAATGGTACATCCAAACCCTGATATTTGGACTCCTGCCATGGCTGTGTTTTGCAGGCTCTCTGATGTCAGTGAACCCGGGAGTAGCACGATGGATTAAAGAACTCTTCTGTCATAATGAGCGCGTGGTGTTGAGCGGAGAGTGGAGACACGGCTTCTTTTCACTAACGGCTGTCGGAGCCACCAACGTCGGATCCATCAGGATCTACTTTGATAAGGTCAGAGTTCGGTTTTCTTTTAACACAACCCGTCTTTCTTTCCCTGTTTCCTTTTCTGTCTCATTGGTTTTTTTTGTTCTCTGTGTAAACCTTATTACTGTCATGCTGCTATTTAAGCAGATGGTTCCCTGGTGTTTTCCAGCATTTGCCTGTCCTCAGTGACACCTGCTGGTGATATTAGATGTGAAGGGTGAAATCTATTGTTCGTAACTAGACAGTGAAGTGATGGGTTCAGCATTGCATTATATCACGAGGTCTCTTGCCAGAAGCACACTTAAAGGCAGATAGGCAGCTGCATTTATGACTTCTATTTCAAGTCTCTGTAATGATCTACTGGTAATTTGTACTTTGATTGGACAGTGTGTGTTTAGTCTCTCTAGTTGTAATTTCTCATCCAAATGCATTTTGGGGGAAATAAAAGGATAATTGAGTAAATAATTCACCTCATTTACATTCATTATACCCACAACTGTATTTCACATGCGCCTTTTCGGTCACTGCTGATGATTGATGTGTTACGGATGTGTTTCTATCGGCCGTGTCACTCTGTGTAATCACCTGACACGACTGTCCCTGATAGGCTGCATGAATCTACAGTCTGGGCTAGAAAGAGATCAGCCCCAGCCTCTCTTCTCTCTTCACACCAGTCTGTTTATTTTTCTTGCAGTCATAAAGTACAAAAAATGTTTAATTGTTAGCAAAAATTTATAAATAATAATAATTCTTGCAAGAATGCTTTAAAAAGCATGTAAGCTCAAATACGTACGAAAGTGCTTGTAAGTAAATATGTATATAAATATGTTCGTAGATAAATAAATAAGTAATTAAGTGCGTAAGTAAAAGGGAAAGTACGCAAGTTAAAATTTGTGCATAAGTACTGTGCTGTGAAAAAGTATTTACTAGTGTATACAGTATATCCTGATTTGTTCTGTTTTTGTGTATATCTCGTACTAAATTATTGCAGAAGTTAAAACACAATCTAAGACAAAACAAAGGTGACCCGAGTAAACACAGAATACAGTTTTTAAATAGTAATGTTCTTTATTAAACCAAGTTATCTAATACCAACTGGGCCTGTGTGAAAATGTATTTGCCCCCTGTTACTAATTCCCCAAATCTATTATGAACTGCATTCATAATGGGGTTCAGCTGAATTAGACGCAACCAGGATTGATTACTGCAAACTCTGTTCAATCAAATCAGCACTTAAATAGAACTTTTTCAACAGCATGAAGCTGGTTCAAAGGTCTCACCCAGTAACACACTATGCCAGAATTGAAAGAAATTCCAGAAATGTTGAGGAAGAAGGTGATTTGAAATGCATCGGTCTGGGAAGGGTTACGAAGATATTTCAAAGTCTCTGGGACTCCAAAGAACCACAGTGAGAGCCGTTATCTCCAAATGGAAAAACTCGGCACAGTAGTGAACCTTCTCAGAAGTGGGCAACCTTCCAAAATTCCTCCAAGAGCACAGCAATGACTTATCCAGGAAGTCGCAAAAGAGCCAAGGACAACATCAAAGGAACTACAGGCTTTTCTTACATCAATAAAGGTCACTGTTCATAACAAAATGGCATCAGTGGCCAGAGGAAAACCACTGCTAGCCCAGAAGAACATTAAGGCTCATCTGAATTTTGTCAAAACACACCTTGATGATCCTCAAACATTTTGGGAGAGCATTCTGTAGATTGATGAGTCGAAACTGGAACTGTTTGGAAGACGGTGGTCCCGTTACATCTGGTGTAAACCAAACTCAGAATTCATACCTACGGTCAAGCATGGTGGTGGCAGTGTGATGGTGTGGGGATGCTTTACTGATTCAGCACCTGTGCAACATGTAATAATTGAGGGAAACATGAATTCTGCTCTCTACCAGAAAATCCTAAAGGAGAATGTCTGGTCTTCAGTCTGTAAGTTGAAACTCAAGTGCAACTGGATTATGCAGCAAGACAATGATCCAAAGCACAGGAGTAAGTCCTCCTCAGAATGGCTCAAAAAAAGCTAAATTAAAGTCCTAACGTGAACCAATTGAGATTCTGTGGCAGAAACTTAAACCGGCGGTTCATGCTCGAAAACCCTCCAATGTGAACTAAAGCAGTTCTGCAAAGAAGAGTGGGCCGAAATTCCACCGCAGCACTGTGAGAGACTGAACTCCAGTTATCGGAAGCGTTTGGTTGCATTTATTGCTGCTAAAGGTGGCACAACCAGATTTTAAGTTTAAGGGTGATGGGTGATTTTGATAGATTTTTTTTTGCTTCAATAAAAAAAGTTAAATAAATAAAAACGCTACTGTTTTACTCAGCTTGCCTTTGTTTTATGTTGTATTTTGTTTGAAGATCTAAAATTATTTATTATGAGAGATGCACAAAAACAGAAGAAATCCAAATACTTTTTTCACAGCACTGTAAATATGTACGTAAATAATAAGTTTGTAGATAACTAAGTGCGTAAGTAAGCATGTACAATATGCATATGTAATCTTGAGCGTGAGGTTTCGAAGATGTTGTGCTGCTCTACAAGGAGCATTAACCAAGTCGTTATCTTCCCTCTGTAGGAACTCCGTACAAACAACCCTCGTTACAATAAAGGCTCATACAATGACCTTAGCTACGTGTCTAAAAACAACCAGGAGGGTGTGAGACTGCGAAAAGGCGAGCACTTGGGCGAGTTCAACCTGGGATCCACCATTGTTCTGCTGTTTGAAGCTCCACAAGACTTCACCTTTAACCTCACAGCAGGCCAAAAGATCCGTTTCGGGGAACCTCTCGGGATGATTGAGACAGTCGCGTGCGTGGACACTCTGATCTGACGTGCAGACTTCAAGGAGGGTTCCACAGACTAACACACAGCGTACACCAAGGAACACGTGTTACTCGATGACGTGGACGGCTTCACGGCACTGGTGTTGCATTATTGTGATTAGAGTCACGTTTACTTCAGAGGTGTTTATAACAAATGTTGGTGTGAAAAAATTTGGTTTACTAGAAATGTTTTTTTTATGCTTCAAACGTTTTTTTTTTTTTTTTTTCTGTTATTTGTGAAATTTGTCTTTTTTGGCCATATTGCCTTTCATCATTGTTTTGAGGTGGGTAGAATTTTTTTTTATTATTATTATTTTTGAAAATTTTTATTTTATTAATGGGTTTGTAGCACTGACCGAGTTTTATACGCAACTGGAATATGTACACTTTGGCACTTTTGATTTTTGCTCCACAGTAAACAAGCCCTTATTCCATTTCTGATTTGATGTATGAAACTGGAAACCTGAGCAATAAACCTGCTATTAGATTTTAGTTCTGACCTTTTGATGAGATAAAACTGCAGTTAATGTAAATGATCCAAACGGTTGCCTCGAATTTCTCGTTAAGTTGAAGTGCTGTTCTCTGGAAATGAAACAGTACGAGCCTCCCGGACAAATGAACCCCTTTTGCAACAGAGCGCAAGTTTCTAAAATGAAAGGATCAGAGAAAATGTACCGCAGTTCATTTTTTCCTAACGTATCAGTAACATGACTATCATCTATGACTAACATCTAGCATTTATTTTTGAGAAGCTAGCAATGCTTTTAGTCCGAGATAAAGCGGTAACTTTACGTTTTCCACCACTGGAGCAGACTTCTTAGCGCTTTCTTGTTTCTCGCTAACGTGACGAGCTTGTTTGGGTTTTTAAACATAAACTATATGACCTCATTCGTTAATACGTTGCGAATTGTAATGCTTGGAAGATAGCTGTGGTAATGATCGCTCTCCTAGCAACATAGGAAAATATTTAGGACATTCTCTTAACTTGCTCTTCTAAAAAAAAAAAACAAAAAAAAAACTCCATTGTGAAAAGGTGCTCATTTGAGAAACATTATAGATCCAACTACACTCAAATATAGGATGGATTTTGTTTTCACATTAATTCCTGTTTTATCTCTTTTAATGTTCCTGTCGTGAAAATCAAATGGCCAAAACGTCCATGACCTACGGACAGCACGTACAGTCCCATATGAACACGTACACGCGTATAAACAAGAAAAGAATTGGCAAAGATTTCATATTCATTTCAAACAGAACACTACAAGAAACTGTCGAGTTGCTTGTTAATGACTCTGTGATCTGGAGAAGTCCACTAGCTTCACTGCCATACATTTAGCTTATATCTTTACTCTGTGTTCACACCAGCAGCGATTTATTTTTATTTACTTTTTTTATATTTTTTTTCCTTCCACCTTGCACCTCTACATTGGTCACTAGTGGGTGGTCCTATTTTTAGTTTAGGGCCTATTACTATCTTAGCCATATGAATCCATATCCATATAAATGATAAAATACCTATATTAGCTACAGAACGTATACAAAACTAGTCTTTTTTTTTTTTTTTTTTTTTTTTTTTTTTTTTTTTTTTTTTTTTTCGCCCCTTTGTTTATTTATTTATTTTAACTTTTTTTTTGTTTGTTTGTTTTTTTACCACAAATAAGGTTTAATGTAAATGTTTAAGCAAATAATGTTTGTGTATAAAATATACTCTTTCTTGCAATGTCTGCTGTCTATTTAACACGCTTAAATGGTGATAACTTTATGTAAATGGAAACCCTTCAAGCTTGTAGCAGCAGAGTGAGTTTCAGCAACTGTCTCGGGAGCTGCAGAACCAGAAAAAAACACCGTAATGGTTCTTAGTCAGGAGGGACAAAGAAACCGTCCATCGTTCACGTCGCTTGTCGTCAAATCGCTTGTCATTGGCTCGACTTTGTCCCGTTTCTCGTCAGGCATCACTTGATGTTTCTTCGCATACTGTCATCAGAATCCGCTAGTGCTAATTGAAAACGAACAATTTCCACATTGCTTTGTCACATTTGCGTCAAGTCGTTTGTGTCGCTTGTAGTTGAGTGGGTAACTAAATAAACGTCCAACCACACGCGCCATAAGATTGGTCTGTGGAATCGTTTGAGCTAGTTGTTTAGATTTGTCGCTTTGCAACAAGGTTAGAATTGAGAAAATCTCGATTTAAATGTCACTACTTGTGCTTTCGCTTCGTCGAGTGCTAGCGTGCACACAGAGCAACAGCTGGGAATCACCAGCACTCTGAAAATGACCGACTTCCCTTTGGGTTTCGCTGCTGGTGTGAACACAATGTTAGACCTGGAATGCCTTTACTTCAATTCCCCTTTAGTAAGGTAATACGGTTAATCTCGATTATTGAGTTGATGAGGAAAAAACTGGTCCAAGATGTGTTGTCATTTCTTCTGCCAAGGCTTGATCAGTTTATTACATGTTTAATATGTTTAAGAACTGTTTAATACTTGTTTATTACAGTGTTAGAGTGGCAGATTTACACAGTATTGCACTACTGTACTGCATGCCAATTTGTATGTAAAATACTTGAATAATTTGACTCTAACACTGCATAGATTTTAACTACAGTATAGATGAAAAATGTAAAACATGCCGTTAGTAAACATTTTGGCAAATTTGTAAAAGAGAGTTGTGTTGTCTGCTTTTCTGTTTTCGAGTTGTTGTTTTTTTTTTGCAAAATGGCTTAATAACTAGCCTAGGTTTTTAAATGTTAAATATATTAATATTTATAAAGTTTTAGGATTTATACATTTAATTTGTGAACTTGTGTGTTCGTTACAGCACATCTAAAAAAAAAAATTATTATTATTATTATTATTATTATTATTATTATTATTATTATTAATCAGTTTAGCATTGCCAAAATCCCAGTCATGTGGAAAAGCATTAGTTTCTTATGTAAATTGGAACAAAAGGCCAGACCGCATCTGAATAAGATTTCACTTTGGGTCATGGGTCCTGAGAGTTTCGCTGGTTTTGGGAAAGCGAAAGGCAAAGGCAGGAAGTTGGTTGTTTTGCTTTTTCCTTCTTAACTGGATTTCAATTCAATTAAATTTTATTTGTATAGCGCTGTTAACAACGGACATTGTCTCAAAGCAGCTTTACAGAAATATATAAACACAGGATACAGATTTGAGTTTATCCCTATTGAACGAGCCAGTGACGATGGTGGTGAGGGAAAAACTCCCTAAGATGATACGAAGAAGAAGAAACCTTGAGAGGAACCAGACTCACTAAGGAACCCATCCTCATCTGAGTAACAACGGATCGTGTCAAAAAAGTAAAGGGAAGTTCATTATGGTTTTTATATGAAGTCTGTTTGTTGAACTAGTCCACTGTTCACTAAAGGAGATTTGAGTGCAAAGTTGTATGTGGTAATTGCAGTCCTAAGGCCATCGCAGCAACCGTAGTCCCAGCAACCACAGCGAGAATGTCCATGTGG
>JANDJT010000167.1:15093052-15110337 GCA_024331685.1 Stegophilus panzeri
TTGTATGTGGTAATTGCAGTCCTAAGGCCATCGCAGCAACCGTAGTCCCAGCAACCACAGCGAGAATGTCCATGTGGACTTGAGGTCCAAAACCATTTCCGTACTACTTCAAGCAGTACCATCCTAAGCTTGTCTACTTCAGTAGAAAGTCTCAAATAATACTGAGATACTGTCGAATAATGTTCTACAAACCATAATCCTGTGTGTGTGCTGAGATTGTCTACTACTATCTCTAAACAAGGAAGCGGAATTTATGTGAAAAGTCATAAACCACCTTTAAACAAGCAAGTTCTATCTATTTACAATGGATTAGGTGTCTTGAGAGGCTATTGATTCATGCAATTTACTGATTAGACACACAAACTTGAGCTTTCCCTCTAAATACAGTGAAATATTACTTTTTTGCCCCATTAAATGAAAAGTCCACCCTGATACACATTAAATATGTTATTAATGACATATTTATGAACTATTTAGAGTTTAGAGGTAGTTTGTTGGTTGGTGCTGTAATTGTTTCTATTCCTGTGAGATGTTCGCAGTATTCAAGTTAGTCATATAATTGCTAGCATCGTTATAATGGTGTTTAATAGCCAAAAAAAAAAAAAGTTCTAATCAGGTTTTGGCTCCTAAAAACAAAAGAGCACTGGCGCCATTTCTTACGTAACATTTCCAAGAGATCTTTGAAGTCATGTTAATGAGAAATCCAGCCTAGAAACGAGTGGTGACGTTGATGCAAATATTTGGAGTTACAGCAGACACCAGGCTAGTTAGCATGAAAGTTGAAGCTTTGGAAGCTGATTTGTTTGAGTGGTGTGTACAGATGAGGAGGTCTGAGATCTAGACCTAATAAAGGACTAAATCCCCGCTGCATCATTCTCTTTAGATCGAGATGGAGTGAGGGCTGAAATCCTTGGCGCCACTATCCGCATGGCATCATGGGTAATCTAGGAAACTAAAGTTTAAAAAGTTCAGCATGTCCATGAAAGAATTTCATTATTAATAAATCTTGTACACCATTGAAGATCACATGTTGACTGTAGAGAATAATATGCAAGTCATTCAGGGTGGATTTTCCCTTTAAACTTCATACTTAGGTCACGACATGACAGTGCAAGCACCGTTCACTTGGTTAGAATCATAACCAGTCAGTCTAGTATTCGGACACGACATTCAGCATTTCGTTCCAGGAAACGCAGCCGCTCCCTCATATATCCAAACCGGTTCTGCTGCTGCCAGTTTGTTTTCCTTCAGGTTTGATCTCTGTGTCGGAAATGCTAGAGCTGAATTTCTTAATTTAGAAACATCTGTAGGCCTTTATATTCTTATATATATAAATAACTATGAGGTAGCTAGGAAGCATAATCATCAAAG
This sequence comes from Stegophilus panzeri, assembly GCA_024331685.1. NCBI lineage: Eukaryota > Metazoa > Chordata > Actinopteri > Siluriformes > Trichomycteridae > Stegophilus > Stegophilus panzeri. The sequence goes on from JANDJT010000167.1 coordinate 15,094,424, forward strand.
AATGATGGTCAAAACCAGGCCTCGTTCAGCAGTTGTACTTTTAATACATGTGGATCCACAGTTTTAAACATGATGTCATTTTATATTTAAGATATAAAGATATTTAAGACAAATTATATGTATATATAACTTACCAGATCAAAAGAAAATACATTTTTGGAGAAAATTGGTATAGTAGCTTCAAACATAACTAGCCTACTAATGTAATAGGCTAATAATTAAAATATAAGGACACTCCCCCAAGATCTAAACACATTCATAATGTAGGTCCTTCATTTGATCTATTTAAAAAAAATAATAATAATAAAAAAAGAGTCCATAGCTCTTGTTTTAATATTGCTTTTCTTTTTTTTTTCTTTTCTCCTGCAGACTAACGCAGGTGTATGCATGATTTACCAGCAGTTGTAACCCGGTGTTGACATTAAAAACTACCCGTACTTCCATTGTAACTTTTTGTCTAAATCGTAAACATGGCTGCAACTGTAATACAGATGTCAGTGGTGGTGTTAATTCAGTAGGATTTTTTTTAAAATAGTTTTGTCGCTTTGACGTAAATATATTTATTCCTATACTGCATCTGTTCTTTGTTATTTCCTGTGGATCTCAAGTCAGGACTCGACATATTTCCCTTCTTTCTTCCTTGTCACAAGACCTTAATGATATTTCACATTAACATACAGTGGGGTCTGCAAGTCTGAGAACACTAGTGCAAAGGTTTTCTTTTCTTTTTCAAATTTTTTTTTTTGCATGCGTTTCTAATTTAATACATTTCAGATAATATTATCCACAACAACTTAATAGTAGAATCGTATAAATATTTACATAGTTTTTCCCATTTCAGTGTCACCTGAACACGTGCTTCACTGGAAGGGAAAGACTGGAGGAAAATGTGACCTTTTGTACAAAAATAGTCCTGAATCCTGAATATTTAAAATTCTGAACATTTCCTTGCGTTGTTTTTAAATTTTTTAAATTAAAAAAGAAAATATTATTTCCAATTTTAAGCAGATGCTCTTAGACCCCACTGCACACCAATTTAGATCTTGATGTGTGAGGAATTGTGTGTATTCCTGATCTTTATCCCTAACCAGAAATGCATTGCTGGTTTTCCATTTGTATGCATCCCAGCATGCGGGTGAAACTGGGTGGAAAAATTGCACTCTCTAGCAGGGTGTGGTTCACCTGAAACTTGGTCTTGTTCCTCCACCAGTATACAAAGAATCACAGAGGCGCAACGATCAAGATGAGTGGTCTCAGAGTCGAGCCTTGAGGGATCCCCGAGCACAAACCTGAATAGTGTAACGAAGGCAAGGAATTTCAATACTGCTTGTAATCAAGCACGTTGAAACCGATCAAAGGGGCAGAATGACTTTCCTAAGTAGGGGGATGAAAATAAATTACCGTAGACATGTCATCATATTTGTTAAAGGCATCAGGCACAACGAGAAAGTTCCATTCTAAGACCACTTTTAACTCAAATATACATCATATAGTGTTAACACTGTTCTGTTTGCAACCCTAAACAATCTTTTAATAACACAGTCTTTGCTAAATATCCACTTTTCAGCAGGCTCTTGGGAAGACGGACGTTCTTTGTTGTCAATAATTCAACTAGCAGCTCCAGTTTAAAAGGCAATTCATAACTCCGTTATTCTTTCGAATGCAAATCATGCGAAGTCCACGATTTCCGCCATGCGTTCTCACTTCTTCCTGCGACAGCGGCAGCAGCAAGCATAGCAGCGGCTCACCTGCTCCTCATCCTCCTTTATGGTGTAGGTGCCGTTCAGGTTGTTGTCTTTAGCCTGTCCATAGACGGGCACGCCGGACGGAGCGTCCCCTCCCTGGACTTTGAAACTGCCGTAAGGGTTTGGAGAGGACTTCCCATTGTACGAGCTCTCCAGTGTCATGGGGTTAATGATGACCGTGCTGGAGTCGTCGTACGTGCGCAGCTTGGCTCGGGGAATGCTGACATCACCGTAAGGGTTGTCCAATGAGAGATTCATGATTTTCAGAACGGGGGTTACGACGGGGAAAAAGTCAAGTGAAGGAAGTTTCTAGTTCTGCAATTTAGAGTGGAGATCTAAAAACACAATCGGTCCATATTAGTGTGTCATTTAATGTTGGGTGCAAAAGTTTGCACACCCTTAGCATAAAAGCATAAAATAAAATTTAGTGTCGTAAGGTTCACAAGATTTTCACTAGTAACAAAAATGGTGTGCTGTGTAGTGGCGCAAGTTAAGCATATTGGGAAAAATCAACATTACACCCGCTTAAAAGTTTGCACCCCCCTTTCTGAATGCGATGTACATATTATCTCATAACTTTTTCCTCTGAACAGCTTTTAGATCTTCTTCATTCTTCATCCCAGCACCAATTCATCTCAGTTCTAACTCTACTAAATGTCATACCATTAGACTCATAGCAAAACCGACGGTTCTTTTTTGTTTTTTATTTCTCCTTATTTTATTTAATTTATTTTTTGGGATTTTTTTTTTTTATCCACAATGTGTTTTTTTCTCAGAATTTTAACAAAAGTTTGTTTACTGTTTTCCCTATTCAAAAACCATGGGTAGTGCAAACTTTTACACTGTAATGTAGCCATGACAAGCTTATCTACTGTTTATCTACTGCTAGGTGTTCCATATGAGGATAAATATTCATCTCTTTAACTCCATATATGCTTTGCTGGTAAATGTCAGGCCTTTTCCTTGAACTAATTCCATGAAATTCAACTTTTTCACCACATTTCTACTCGACAAAGATTTGCACACATCCTGACAAAATAATCTAACCTTTAAAGCAGCACACAAATCAGAACAAAAGTCCGTACCTGTGAAGACCTGCTGATGTGTTGATGTGTGTGAAGAGTAAAGAGTAATGGTGGTTAAGGTGTTATCCAAACCCCCTGAGCAGATTTTCACGCTGTCTGCTGAGCAGAATGTGAGCTGTTCCTGTTCCTCAAGCTTAATGCAGCATACCTGAAGAGTCAGAGTTGTGTAGAGGTCGCTGTCTAAGTGAATATCGGCTTCTGCTCGAATGAGTGTGTCTGTAACTCCACCCCTGGGTGTCCAAGCAGAGCCACAGAGCTCTGTGTGTGTGTGTGTGTGTTTGTTTGTGTGTGTGTGTGTGTGTGTGTGAGACGAAGGGTGGGGTTGGCTCAGGAATGTCCCTTCCGCCTTTCCCAGGTACAGGTGTATTTTTCATGACATTAATGCAATATATTTTATCTAAGCGTAGGACCAGGTGTTTTTGGAAACAATCAGTACTGCACAAACAGGAAATAAATCCATTGGATTTTAATATTTTATTTGCACTGAAGAGTTAAGCAAGTTAAAAGAGGTTTGCTGCCGGGTCTGAGTCTGCTAGAGACTTCTGAATAGACAAGAGATCTTATCTCAAATTACAATTTGAACAGTGTGTATGTTTAACTACCTGCCTTGCAGCTGTATATGGAGCGGAAATTCCATATGAAAGGCTAATGTGTGTGTGTGTGTGTGTGTGTGTGTGTGTGTGTGTGTGTGTGTGTGTGTTGGTTGTCACTGAAACTACCCCACCTACAAAACCTGACTTGTCGCACCCACATTACACCATTGGAATGTTTTATTTGCAGGCGAAACAAATGCTGTAATGTGCTCTCGGAAACAATAACACCAAAGTAAAGGTACACAGGTGGTACCTTTAAGGAAATGTCTTTGAGATTTGTACCTTTAATGTGTAATCTTTTACCTGCGAAGGTGCACATGGTGTACCTATAATTATCATTTAAAGCTTTAAAGGTGCTTCAGTGGTGCCTAAATTCCAATTATGTACCTTAAATCATTCATAATTCTAAAGGTATAACAACATGCACTAAAGTAAAAAATGTGCACCATTGATGAAGGAAAAGTGCAGTTTGGTACCTTTATTTCAGAGAATGTTAATCCTTTCGAGCATGGTTTCCACACTTAGGTACAGTCTATATAAATTTAAGACTGTTTTTAAGGAAATATTTATGCTTATTTCAGAGCATTACTGTAAGTTAATATAAATCAATATTACTCTGATTTCTATTGCTTTCTAGATGATTCGGCAATTTCTCAATGCAGCATGTATATGCGATATCATTACAAGTTGTTTTGTTTTTTTACACAAAATCCAAATTAGTTAACAAAAGATTTGTTCCAGACTCCAATAACCACCATAGCTTTTTAAAAACTAGATTTCTTTTATGTCTGCATCATGTAACATTCCTAAACCGCACACATTTTGTACAATAATATTACTTTATACAGTCATATGGAGGGTTTATTATTATTATTATTATTATTATTATTATTATTATTATTATTTCAGGTATAATATTTTATTATTTTTTAACTTATGGCATTCCTATACATGAACAATCCATTTTTTTTTAATAGAAGTGATGTTTAAAAATACAAAATTCATATGCCATGCAATTTTAATCTATAAAAATAATCTAAAGAATCAAGGGTTAGAAACATGGCAATACTATTATAGTTTAAATATTCTCAATGTCATATGGATTCATAATGAAGTCAGTGTTTAATGTGTAGCTTCTCTACACTTTGTTCTGGTCTGACATGAAGGATCTCGTTTGAGGTAAAGGTCAACACTCCCCCCAAGCTCTCATTCTTTATTCTGAATGAAGTTTCATTAAATTAGGCTTAACAACCAACATGCTGAATAGTGAAGTGAGGAACTGTGTTGAACAGCATCACCTTAAAGAATGCCACTGACAAAACATGCTATCAATGTACGCATACTGGTTGTAGTACATTCCTGTAGGGTACTAAATTCCACAGTGTTGAGTGTAAAGCTAGCAATGAGGGTAACTGAAGGGTGTGCTAACAGCACAAGGGTAGCCCTAATTCAAATATATACACAATTTGATCAGTTGTAGTTGTAGATATAAATGGAAACAGAAGCGCATGTCAATAAAAGACATTCTCAAAATGTACTTATTAAAATGCATTGAGTTTTAAAGAATAATCAGCAACAAGGTTTTATGATGCAGCATAATACCTAGCAGTGTTCCAATTACCATTCATTATTTTCTTATAAGAGTTCACCATTCAAGTGTTACTATAGAAACAATAATACAGTAGCTTGGAAAAGTATTCAACCCCCCGGGAATTGATCAGATTTGTCTGTATAACAAACGATATATACACACATTCTTAGTATTTCAAAACACATCAAAGGTTGAAAAATGCTGCATGATCGAGATGCTGTATTTGGGCGAGTTTCAAAGCGCTTTGTGTGGTGCAAACGTAATGCAGGCCATATCTCAATTATCACCATGCCTACAGTGAAACATGGTGGTGGCAGCATCATAGCCTGAGGTCACTTTTCATCCTCAGAACCTGGACTTCTTGTTCAAATTGTAGTGAGAATGGATGGAGCAACATACACAGGGATATTACCTGCTTCTGACTGTTAAAAAAAATAAAGTTTGGGAGAAAATTTGGCTTTCGGTAGGACAATGGTCCCAAACACAAGGCCAATGCAACAGAAGTGGGGAAAAAAAGGTGAATGTTCTACAGTGGTCCAGATCTGAATCCAATCGAGAATCCGTGGCATTGTTGAGGTCTGCAAATAACATCCAACCAACCTGAAGAACCTGGAGCAAATGTGCCAGGAAGGACGGGTGAAAATCCCAAACAGAGTGCAAAGCTGGTAGGAACTTACCCCCAAACAGACGTAAAGCTGTTATTGCAACAAAAGGTGGTTCTACCGAGTACAAATCTGAAGAGGTTAAATATTTATGCAGGCAGCATTTTTCAGTTTTTATTTATATTTTTTCAAAGATCTGTAACAAATAATGAATTGTGTCTTTGAAATATTGTTTTCATTATTCTGGGATAAGCTCCGGATCCGTAGCGATCCTGACCAGGATAAAGTGTTTTCTTGAAGATAAATGAATAATTGAATGAGTTCAAAAATGGTTTCTACGTGGAACCCTTTCTGATAGGAAAACACTGTTGTAGGTGTCTACATAGAAACTTTAAATGTTCCTCCAGAGAGACATCCAGATAAGGTTTCTAACTTTTCTAAGAATGTATAGATTAAATTAGCCTTCCTATTGTCCTAAAGGTATGCAGACTTTGGAAATTTGTTTTGTATTATCACAGTTTTATGTTATATTTTTAAATGATTATATTGAGACATTTTGGTAAATATATTGCATCATATTTTCCTGTATATATCAAAGTTGGCCTAGATTTCTGTTGCAAAAAGGAGGTTAAGGTAAGCTGGGAGCCTATAACAAGCTTTGTTGAAAGGAGAACTGGCTTTACCTCACTCTGGCTGATTATTGCAGTATTGTACAGGGGCAGATGTTGGGTTCTGTGTGCACACTGTGTGTTTTTGATAGAAAGACTTAAAAGAGCTGGAGGTGCTCTTTAAAGCTAAGAGGTAGTCATGGCGACAGCAAAATGAACAAACACAAGAGGCAAAGGACAATGAAAGGTTAAGTGCTACAGCTTAGTGGTCACTGTGTGTGTGTGTGTGTGTGTGTGTGTGTGTGTGTGTGTGTGCATGCATGTGCTCAAGGCATAAATGGTTCACATAAAACGATTGAACATGCACAGATATTTCCCATACGACAAAAAAACAAAACAAAACAGTAAAACAATCAGCAATCAGAAAACAATCAGCGAATTCCAAGCAGCACAATTAACGCAAATGTAATGAGCAGTACAAGTGTGTCATAGTGTGGATGCAAGGAAACAACCAGGTGTTATGGTGAGTCATGATTGCTTGCTGAGGGAGGGATCATAATTTCAAATCGTGTGGTGGTGCTCAGTACTGGCTGTGTCAGGCATTTGCACACTTCTGCCAAGCATCTAAGAAATAATCGAGCTGCTCTTACCTGAGTGAATCTAACAAACCGCTCCAGGAAGTCATCTGTCATTTTACTGTCAGTAAAAATGAGGAAATGATTTATTACATCACTGTCATAATGGGAAAGCTGTTTAAAATCTTAACATGCTGCATATGTGTTTATACACCTTGAAACATGAAACCAGCGAATGAAAGTGAAAAATACATCATACAATTAAGTAATTAACATCGACCTGCCCTGCATTGTGTATAAACCTGAAGCAGGCCCATCTGACCTCGGTTCAGGTTCATGCTGGGAAGAGGAAAAGGAAATGGCTCCAGTAAATAATAATACTGTGTAGTAGTACACATTTGCCTGATATTTTAATTATATCACATCATAATTAATCATTCATTTGTCTTGTCATCAAAAGCAGGTCAGAAGATTTTCAAAGTAGGTTCACTCATTACATAAACACCGTTCAACTGGCTCGTGTGTCAGTAATGGCTAAAGTGATGTCTGAACCTAGGTCTATGGGAAAGAAATTAAAAATAGAATTAGAAATTGTGGTCAAATGTGAAATTGTGGACTGTGATGCTTGTATAGAAGATGGATGGATAATATAATATAATATAATATAATATAATATAATATAATATAATATAATTTGTCTATTACTTTCTCTAACACAGCAAGATATATATATATATATATATAATTGTTTAATTGTATTATATATTTAATATAACAGATTTAAATGATCTGTTTAATGAGTGAAGTGAAATGAAAATAGGTTATTCTTATTAAAGAATAACTGAAATAACAAGAAGATTATTTTTATAATGACTTTTTTTAAATAATATTTTAATCATCAGACTAATAAATCTAAAATATGACTGCCTACAAACACTAAGCAAGTACTGTATTGTCACTGGTAAAAAAAAAAATAATAATAATATATATATATAGAGAGAGAGAGCCAGATATATGTAAAGAAATATATACTTTTTTATTAAAATAAAATTACAGGAGAAATAAATATAAAATGATGATACAAGGCATGCACAGGAGAGATGTAACAAATTGATAACAGTTACTTACAGTTCCACATTTTGGCCAAAATACATCTTTATTTTTTGGGATTTTACAAATCTCAACAAAATTTAAAAAAAAAAAAGAAGCTTTTTTTTTTTTTTTTCATTAGCATAGTCCCAGTGTTTATTCACGGCTTCCGAGTGGACTACGGCGCCTCTCTGCTTCCAACTAGTGGTTGAAAACGGTATTGCGCAAAAAGAACATATCACAAACGCTACGTTTGTCTTTAGTTAGGAACTGTAGTAATTACTACCATCATGCGGCAGTAGAGTAAATGTTTATGGGGGGGGTAAATAAATAAAAAACCAACTGTGATCAGGTGCGAATGTATATTTGTAACCTACTCGTCGTTTTTTAATATGAAAATACAAGTACTATCAGCTGTATTCGCGCATCACAGGCCCGGGCTTTCAATACGTCACCATTTAGGCCGCCATTTTGGTCATTTAATCCAACATGGCAGCATCTTTGATGCAATTGGGGTGCCACTGGTATTACATTCATAATATGTACGTAAAGTGAAGGTAAAAGACACATTAAACATAACTAAATAACAACATATATGTTGTCAGATAATAAAACCTCTACAGCACTTAGAAACCTGCATCTTCACCAGTGCCCCAGTCCACTATACTTTACCTAGCAAAATAATCATTAAAATACTTCATAAAACAATACATTAATATGTGAATCCATTTAACATCTCATGCTTGAAACATCAATGAGTCATCTGTTATAGGTTATGAAAAATAAAAGTACATTTTAGTGTTCAACAGGAAGTTGCATCATCCGTGTTTCCTAAAGATCACGGGATGAAGAAAAGTAAGTTCTCTCCTTTTCCCCTTATTTAAATGATATTGTGAGCGGATGTAAATTATTAAATTAAAAATACTTAAGTAAATCCATTAGAAAGTCCTTAATGTCACAATGCCATTAAGCATTTTAGTTATCCTACCTATCCTTACCATTTCCTGAATTTGTTGATTAAACGCTAAAGAAATTCAACCTGGTTACTTATTTAAGAGCAAAATGCAGCCTGTCAGCAAAAAATAAGATTGTTTCCTGAGATTGGATATTTGATAACGTTTAACTGCACATTTCTTAAAAATGGATGAAAATAAATTTTTGTTTGCTTCCAGAAAAAAGGGGTGCATCATGCAACAAGAAAACAATCTAGAGAAGAAGGCAAAAATTACCAGCATTATGATCTAAAAAAAATTCTGGAGGCAGTTAGTGTGGTCATACAAGTTTTTAGAGAATATATACTGTTCCCATTGTAAGAGATGTAGACTTCGCAGGGAGTAGGGCACAGTTACAGTTTCTTCAGAATGGAGTGCAGCCCGGATGTACATAGGCAACGAAGGTCAAATTTCCAGGCGTCTATTGTGGTTGACTGTAAGGTGATAGACTTTCAGTCTTCCATTTTTCTTCCTGAACCAAACTGATCTCCAGTCAGATATCCACACATATGTTTTAGTCTTAAAGGGAATGAAGTGATCATCAGATCTGATCTCGGAGCAGAGCGACTAACAGAGACAACAGCATTTGCAGCCTCATTGCTGTAACACAAGCTGGCTTTTCACCTACTTTAGAAACCTGATACATAAGACAGCAGACATGTGTTACTCTCTTTCCAGCTGATATTGGATCAGGTTTTATGGGACTTTTCCTAACCTGGTGATTACAAGCAGAGTAGTGGGTTTGGTTCAATTCCAATTTAATATTAAATTCATGTAACCATAGTGTAGCTCATGGAAACAAGTGAAAAGCATTACTCTGCTTTCTAACCAAACCCAACTATAAAAGACTCAAATCTGTGTTTGTGTGTATGTGAGTGTGTACGCGCTCATGTGTGTAAGGTGTAGGTGCACAATGACAGATGGGCTTTAAAAATTAAAGAGTGAGGAAGCACACAGTTTGTCCTCTGCGCTAAAGACTCTAAAGTGGTTCAAACAGGCAACAGCGACAGAGCCAGATAAAATTATAGTGAGTTCAGTGAGGTTGTATGTCTACAAACGATCATAATCCAGCAGTGAAAGGACATGATGGAGACTCATGAGGAAAGCAAGATAAGATGGTCGATAGTGGAAACTAACCTTGTGTCCATGCTGACATGCACGGCTCTGTGACATCGGCACTGGAACTACAAATTGTCTTTGTATCCTGAGAGGTAAGACTCTTTTTATGTTGTTTTTTAAATCAAGTTTAGTAGTGTCACGAAGCAGTGCATGATAAATTTTTCATGAGGTTTTATAATGAGCGACTTTATAATTCATAATACAGAACAAGACGACTATTATTATACACTATCATGGACCTATATTAACATCCAAGGCTGACTGCATACAGTTGAGAGGTCATAAGTTTACATACGACTTACAGAATCTGAAAAATATTAATAATAATTTTTTAAAAATAAGAGGGTTCATAAAAATTGCATGTTGTTTGTTATTTAGTCCTGCCCTGAATAAGCTATTTCACATAACACATGTTTACATATAATCCACAAGACACAATAATAACTGAATAAACAAATAAACCAGTTCAAAAGTTTACACGCGCTCGATTCTTAATCCCGTGTGTCGTTACCTGGATGATCAGCGACTGTTTATATGTTCTGTGAGAGTTGTTCATGAGTCCCTTGTTTGTCCTGAGCAGTTAAACTGCCCACCGTTCTTCAGAAAAATCCTCCAGGTCCTGCACATTCTTTGCTTTTCCAGCATCTACTGCATATCTGACTCCTTTCCAACAGCGACTATATGACGTTGAGATCCATCTTTTCACACCGAGGACAACTGAGGGACTCGTAGACAACTATTACAAAAGGTGCAAACATTCACTGATGCTCAAGAAGGCAACACGATACATTAAGCTGGGGGATGTAAAATTTTGAACAGGATGATTGAACAATGTAAATTGTTATAATTTTGTCTTCCGGGAAACATGTGAATAGCTTATGTAGATTCTGAAGGGTAAATGAAAATAAATAAATAAAATAAATGGAGAAAAAAAACCAAAGCATTGCAAACCCCTGAATTTAATAGGACATAGAGTGACAAAAAAAATACAACACATTTTAGGTTTTGTACTGACGATGGCATGAGCGAAAATGCATTGTATCCTAATATACAAAGCAGAGTTTAATAGGACAGGGTTATAAAAATACTAAATGTTTTTGGTCAGACTGTTATGAGTGTAAAATTGAAAACTTTTAATATTTTTTGTAACTCTATGTCCAATTAAATTCAGCATTTTGCAGTGCTACTTTGGATTTTATTCAGTGTTGGATTATGAGTGTATTTGGTGGAGTTTTTGTTATTACTTTGGACTTGGTACAAGCATAGTGAAATTAGAAATAGCAACTTATTAGAAGTATTAATGGACAGTTGAAAGTACAGTAGTGCAGGACAATATATAAAAATTCTCCAACCTTGTTGAGAGGACCAGTAACTTTAAACTTACCATACTGATCAATCTCTACGAGTGTAATTACTGACTCTAGTTCATCTGTTGCTATAAAAAGTCTCAAGAACCCTCTAGCACATGTGTGTGGTAAAGTGGTGATCCGCAGCACACGGCTAGATGAAGTAGGTAGCCTACATAGTGGCCTACAAGGTTTTACCTGGTACATAAAATTAAAATGGCTTGTGACTGTGTGAATTGATGAACTAATCCCAAATGCATAAACCAGAAGAGATCTTATTATTCTTAATAAAAGCTCATCTAGTCTGTCTGAATGGATCAGTCAGCTTTCGGTCATGAACGTAAGATATTCCTTCAGCAGGATGATGGAGGACGTAGTCGCCGTGTCAGAGGCTCCAGCTGAGGATGATGAGGTCGCAGCAGCCCAGTCCTCTAGAGACAGTCGAAAGCTTGACTGCATTATCTGTTACAGCGCCTACAACCTGGTAGAGAGGCTTCCGCGGAAGCTCTACTGTGGCCATACGTTCTGTCAGGACTGCCTGAGACGACTGGATACGGTCATCAACGAGCAGGTGGGTATCCAACAATTCTTTTTGCAAGGGCAGACAACATCTTTCTGCTTTGAGGAAAAGTATAGAGGAGACGTGGAGGTGGTGGGCGTGGAAACTTCATCACTAGTGGAGAAAAACACAGATGGGAATTTAACTAAGGAATAGTTTGAACAAAGTATTGAATTATAGTGAAAACAGGAATAATGCTGTGGTGAAAATGTAACAGCAGCTCTGACGGTAGTTCTGGCTGCAATGTTTATATATAATAAATTATCGTGAAGTTTTCTGTCAGGAGAAGTTAACATTTTGAGACGGGAACGTCTTCAGGACAGAACTTTGCTCTTTCTGGTTTCTTGGTAACATGACAAGCTGCATTGTTTATCTTATTAACTTCAAAAGAGAGAGAGAGAAAAAGAGCACTGTCTGTAGCTGCTATAAGATAAGTGATAACAGGAACTAACTTGTTTCGTGGATGTTTCAATACATTAAATGTAACCATAAATGGATATAATGACATGTTGTTTAGGTTCACTATTTACAGTATCTATGCAATGCATTTTTAAAAAAATATTTTCAATATTTATTTTACTTTATTTTATATTACTTTCTTCTGTGTATTTTGTGCCTGTTAAATGTATGCTGCTGGAATTTCCCCTTGGGATCAATAAAGTGTTATCTTCTCTTATCTTATCTTGTTCTTTAATAAAATAAATATATGTATTTTATTCCTTGCTTACTACATTATTTTACTACATTATTCCTTTTTTATCTACATTTTAACAACTTTTTTTTTGTGTTTTAAAATAACAAGTAGATTTAAGGAATTGTTAACAATGTTAAAATCAAAACAAATTTTAATTGACATTTTAGTTTATCAATCAATTTTAAGAGGAGGTCTGAGAGATACCCTGGGTAGAAGAATGGTACAAGTCCTTTTCTGTGTACCAGTTGAGAATAAATGATTCACTGCATTAGGTCACTACATATTAACATATGAACATTTGAAGCCCTAATTGTGTTATGTGATTTGTCCATAAAATCTCTGTCCTTATTTCAAATAACACTGTACCTACAGAATAAAATGAATTCTGATAAAGAGCCAAAAGGCAGAAATAATGAACAATAACACTAAGTTTTGAAACTGTGGACAATGTAGTATTCAGTAAGTGTTTGATCCGTCTTGTCTTTCCACCATATAGTTGTGGATCCCTTGTCCTCAGTGTCGTCAGAACACTCCTGTACCTCGAGGAGGTGCCGTTGGGCTGGACCTGGACTTGGCTGCGTTTTTGGGTGTCAAAGCTGAGGTGGAGAACCAGCGAAGCAGCCCGCAGAAAGCCCCTCTGGAGACCAAGCTGTCGTTTGTTAAGCAGCCAATCACAGATCAGCCTCCGTCTGCTTGGCCCAACATGGCGCTGACTGAGCCGCGCTTCCACGCGAGCCCCTGCTGTAGACACTGCCGGTTCTGCTGCTGGTGGTGTTAGAACCACAAGAACATGTAAGCGCACTACAACTGCAGGTCTTTAAAACTTATGAAATGGAAGCTGGGTTCCTCATCACTGAAACATCTTGAATAATGGTAATTATATGTAAACATTTTGGGAGGACACATGAGGGCAAGAAAGAAAAAAAAGTCAAATCCGACTAGATTTAAATTGTTTATGTTTTTGAAAAGAATTGCATTTTAAGGTGAGTTTGGTGAAAGAAAAATGTACAAAGAATCTAAAGAGATATTTAATGTATTTAAATTATTTATTAGACTTTAATGTAATGTAGAATAATTTATTTTTAAATACTAATTTTGAATACTAGGCCAGAACTAGAAAAAAAAAAAAAAAAAAAAAAAAAAGTTAAATCTAGTAGCCTTAAGAATTTTTTTTTTTTTTTAGTTTGTGTTTGTGTTTCCTTATAAGGTAAGGTTCCTAAAGTGTAGAAACCCTTTAAGAAGCTAAGAACACTCTTAGCTATCTAAAGAACTGCTTTGGGAACCCTTTTACTCGAAGAGTCTAGCGTAATTAGCAGTTCTAAACTGTTCTCTAAGATGTGCTCGATCGTGTGGCATCAAATGACTCTGAAATTCAACACCTACGCAAGGACGAGACAAAGACACGTAAGTGTATTAATGTTTTTAATAAAAACAAAAATATCAATGGAAGGACATAAAAGCCTGAATAAATCTTGCAAAATAAGTCAAAGGTCTGAACTAACTTATGTGTTTTTGGGTTAAAAAAAAATATATAAAAAAAAAAAAAAGGAAAAAAATTTGGGCCTCAAACATAAAAACCAAAATGACTTAAGGATTCAGAAACTCAAGCTGTAGGCCGTTCTCCCGTCATAAACTGTTATCAAAAACACCCTGAATCACACTCCGGCATCCTCAAACACAAACAGACCACTCCATCCTCCTCAATCGGCCACCCAGAGTTTGAAGGTGCGGTCATACGAGCAGGTCGCAATGAGCTGTCCATCAGGAGACATGTCCAGTCCCATCACTTTGCCTTCGTGTCCTGCCAGGGTCTTCAGAGGAGACCATCCAGGGTGAGTCCACACTTTAGCCATGTTGTCATAAGCACCCGTTAACAAGAAATGGCCGTCTGTCGCTGGACGACAAAGAAGTAAAGGTATAAACAAGTAGAACTCAACGTCAGTCAGATATTTACGCCAGTAATTACACATTTACGCTTAAATATACAGAAGATAGTTATTTGTAAAGTACTGAAGCACTGAATCAGCCATTATGAATAGCAAAACATGACAGATTTAAAATCCATACTATCTACTTTCACTTACGCTGGAACTTGACGGAGGACACCAGGTTTTGGTGAGCGGGGATGGTGTAAATGCACCTCCTCTTCCGCAGGTCCCACACTTTACATGTGTTGTCGCCGCTCCCCGTAGCCACGTGAAAGCTGCACCACACACACACGCACACATTTCCCATTATTCTTTCTGAAATGATTCAAAATTTCTGGACTTAACTGAAAGTTTCTGTTTACCCATTTGGGGAGAAGTTGACTGCGTAGACCTCTTTGAGATGACCCTCCAGGAACATGACACAGCGACCGGTCCTCAGGTCCCACACGCGACCAAAGGAATCCAGACCACTGAAAGTGTAGTGGTTAGAGAAATAGAAATGAGAATTCATAGTTAAAAAGGTATTCTCCTTACAATTCAGGAACAGAATAAACTGTACTACTCGGAACATGGAGTACGAAAGTGTCTTGAGAAATATTACATAAAATTTGTCTACTTTCAATCCATTACTTGATTTAATGTAATTTTTTGCAGTTGCAACATTTATTATAAAAAAAAAAAACAAACAAACAAAAAAAACAACAAAACAGCTCACCCAGTTCCTGCTAAGGAGCCGTCAGGATGGAAATGCAAGTCATGGACGCCTTTACTGTGGCCTTCCTGGTGAAGAATCTCCTCCTGGACCTCCAAATCCCACAGACGCCACGAATTATCATAGCTGGAGGTGGGGTGGGGTGGGGTTGGTGGACAAAACCAGATTAGCAATACTACATAACGTTGTTTATCTAGAATGGCTACTCAATCAGGATCAGGATTTCCTCACCATGTTGTGCCCAGAAAGCGACCAGAAGGATGCCACGCT
This sequence comes from Stegophilus panzeri, assembly GCA_024331685.1. Classification (NCBI taxonomy): domain Eukaryota; kingdom Metazoa; phylum Chordata; class Actinopteri; order Siluriformes; family Trichomycteridae; genus Stegophilus; species Stegophilus panzeri. Next base: position 15,109,932 of record JANDJT010000167.1, read on the forward strand.
ACGCGAGCCACCCTCATGAAGTGTCCCTCGATGTCTGCGACAGGCTCATCACTGCAGAGGAAAGGGTTAATAAGATCTTTGTTGAAGAAGTGTAACATCACTTATGACAAATATGTGTGTATTGACCTGGGAAAACCCTAACACAACACAAAAGGAACTATGCGAATTGTGTTGTGATAAAAATAAATAAATAAATAAATAAATAATTCCAAAATTAATCAAAATAACTTAATATTTTAGCATCTTCAAAGTAGACTCCCTTTTTGCCGAGAATTTCCAGAAATGTATTCTTGGCGTTTTCTTGACCGATTTCTTGAGGAAATTATAATCTGAGATGCTTTTTAAACAGTATTAAAGGAGTTCCCACCGACGCTGGACACTTATCGGCTGCTTTTCGGAATATTTC
>JANDJT010000167.1:15115444-15132961 GCA_024331685.1 Stegophilus panzeri
ATATATAAATTGATATCTGTGGTATTTAAATAAATAATAATAATAATAATAATAAAAACAACCTGTGAGACAAATGAACGTGTGTTGTTTTTTTGTTTTTTGTTTTTTGTTTTTTTCAGTATTTATTAGAAAGCTTATAAAAATAGATCAATTCGACTGTCATGAATGGGTGACCTGTTTTAGACAATTTTGTCCCTGTGGCCACAAAACAAGAAACTACATTTCCCAGAAATCCAAAGTAAACTTCCGGTTGAGCGAACAACCGCCAACCCGGGATAAGTGTGCGCAAATGTAAGTCGTTTTTAATATTATATGTATTTTTTCTATTAATATTAAAAATACTAATCAACTGAAATATTTCATTCGTTTCAAAATACTCGCATCCATACTATTATTATTATTATTTGTGTTCACCACAGGTCTATATGTAGGTTAAAGCTACAGAGCTAAGCTAGCTAAATTGCTATTTAACCTCCATTTAACAAACTGCACGTTGCACGCTATTGTCCTGCAGATGATAATTGTTCTGCTTAAAATATCACAATTACGACTTAACGAGGTAAGAATTAATAGTGATTTTTTTTTTTACCCCCTGCCCCCTCCTGGTATTTGTATTTGCAGGAGTTATGGGCTGTCTTTCATCATTTTAATATTTTTCAAGTAACAAAAACAAAACGATGCTTCGCCGAAAGCCTACTCGTCTGGAGCTGAAGCTGGATGATACCGAGGAGTTTGAGAGTGTGAAGAAAGAGCTGGAGGTTTGTGTTTCTGTTTTCTTGCATTGAATGGCATTACATGATGGCTTTAAATATGCTTTATAGTACCTAATATTGTAGAAATGTGATACCTGCTAAATAACCTGAACTTATATGCAGTCCCTGTGTCTGCTTGGAGTTTCTTCTGGGTTCTCTGGTTTCCTCCCAACTTCTAAAAACATGTCAGTAGGTGGATTGGTAACTCTCTAAATTGTCCAGTAATGTCCAGAGTGTTCCCAGGATAGACTCTGGATCCTGACAAGGATAAAGTCGTTACCTAATGAATGAAAACTAGACAAGGTTCGTTAAGTCTGCATGACTTGCACAGAGTAACAGACGTCTCATAGGTTTATTTCAAAGCTGGCAGCTGCCACCGTTGTCACACCCTTTACTCATAACCGCACTTTTATTCTTACAGAGCAGAAAGAAACAGCGAGACGAAGTGGACGTGGTCGGAGTTACACCTAGTGAGATGAGCGGCTCTGTCGGAGGTTCTGATGGGAAAACCCGAGAGCAAACCATACACGAGCGAATAGGATACAAACCTCACCCGAAGTCGAACACGCTTCCGTCGTTCTTTGGGAACCTCCAGTTTTGAGCAACAAACGAACTAAATGAAATGACTGACCTTCGGCATGTTACGCACCGATGTCATTTTGATTGGGAAACTGAAGAGGATGGAACCCAGAGCCACTCCACGCTGAAGTTGTTCTCAATGTGTGTTTTGTAATCAGTTCTACTAATTATTAAAAATAAAAGCAATGTACATATATGCTTGCCTTGCATAACTTCTTGCAAACAGAAATTAATGTGGTCTTGACTGAGAACTTATTATATACATGGTTATTAACGAGGTGTGTGACCTCTAACCTTAGGAGTCTGTTAACATTAAACATTATATTACATTAAAAAACCTTTAAAACCACTTGCCTAATATTGTGTAGGTCCCCCTTGTGCCGTCAAAACAGCTCAAAGCCCATCAAAGTATGGACTCCACAAGATACAACGCATTGTCTGTTTCCGACACCTTTCTATCAGCAATTTGTGCTACAGTTGCTCTTCTTTGGGATCGGACCACACGGGCTAGCCTTCGCTCGCCATGTAGATCAGTGAGCCTTGGGCGCCCATGACCCTGTTGCTGGTTCACTGGTTGTCCTTCCCTGGGCCACTTTTAGAAGGAACACTGCTGCATACATAAGTACTGTAAAGCTTATCTGGATTTTATACAAAAAGGGATGTTTCTTTTTTTGCTGAGTGTGTATGTATATATGTATATGTGTGTGTGTATGTAACATTTATGGAAGGAGTCTCTAGTGTCAGTGAAACAGTCAGGATGTTTTCCACCATGGGAAAGTTTTCATAATCAACGCTCTTTGCTTTCAAATGTTTCCTGTTAGACGATGCAATTCTGTGCCATCTTTCTCAGTTCTTCCTCTCAGAAGCACATCTGACAAAATAGAAGTTTTCCCTGCTGTCGACGCCAGACACGTGAGTTGGTCAGGATAAACGTGAAGACGTGCAGAATAGGCAGTAGACAAACCCTGACCTGGTGAAATCTGCTTTCATGTCCAAGTATTTACTGCCTGTAAACCGTTTTATGACTGTGCCTTTTATCAATTGACAGGATATATATTCAGGGTACATGCACTGTGATCAGTACACTCCAGAAGGATAGGAACAAGGATCACTTTCTTGCAGCAATGAAAACAGCAGCCAATTTTAATTTAATTTAATTTAATTTAATTCGATTTTATCTAAAGATCACAATTACATCTGCTGCATACATAAGTGTTACATAAAACCTAATGATGTCAGTAACTAAAATAACAATAGAATTTATGTACTTGACAGTAATAGAATATTTCAAATACAAATTATAAAAAGGAATCTTCACAGACACACTGGCATCAGATAATCTAGATTTCAAGGACCGTTCTCTGTGTTTATTTTATTTTATTTTTTTTAAAAACAACAACAAAAAAAACACCCCACACGGAGTAATTTTCAGTTTCAGCTTTGTAAACCAAAGTGTCAAAGCTGGGCAGATGGCATGATGTCTTCCTCTCCCTCTCTCTTAACATCTGCGTTTGATAATTCAGCACTGTTTCTGTTTGAGTCGGTCAATGATTAGCGTTTTGATATCCTGACAATGATTAACATGTCTGCCATTTCAGCTATTATGATTACAATAAAAAAATAAAATAAAATAATAAAAAAAAAAAGACACTTGGTGGTGCATTTTCAAATCAGCTCTCATAACCGCAACACAGATCCATCATAATTACTCGTATTGTTTGTAAACTAAATAACACAACACCTCTTCTTCTTTTTTTTTTTTTGATAATCAGTAAATCCTGTAGTATTTCACCATGAAGTATTTTTTCTCTCCTTGTAAAAATTTCAGCTTTAAGGCAAAAGGTCCAGTTAGGTATACCTTTAACGCCCAGAGATGTGATAATTGTACAAATGAAGAGGTAGAATTTAAAGCTGTGCATGTTACACCTCCTGCGAGAAATGGTGTGGAAATTATGATTGAGCGGGGTCATGATAATCCTGAATGCGTCCATATTGATGGCGACTGGGTGGGGTAAAAATTTGGATAAAATTCAGTGTACAGGCGGGGGGAAAAAAAACACAACTTTAAAATGACACTAACTAGAGCAGCCAGACACTACTTTTGTGCCTTCAGAGTGATACAGGTTCGAAGAAATATAATTGAATCATTTCCGGGTATGTGTATGGTATGTTTGGTGTACGTGTGTGCATGTAGGGAGGGAGAGAGAGGACGTGGCCTGATTAGAGGCTTAATGACAGTGTTCTGTAATGTCCACCACTACTGCCTTCTTCCAGCTGAACAGGAAGTAACCCACGCCGGCTCCCAACGCCACGGCTATGCACAGGTAGCCGTTGTAGGTCATGAACACCAGCATGAGGAAGTAACTGATCACCACCTGGATGACATGAAGTATCGTCTGGAAAACGTGTGCCATACTCAGCATCCGCTGTCTGAGAGAAACAGAAACAGAGAAGAAAAGTGTCTTCTTATTATTATTATTATTATTATTATAATAAGAGCACGACACAAGACGAGTTCTTGATCACTAGTGTACAGGGTGTCCCAAAAGTCTTCATACGTAGGGGTGACCGAAGTGGTGCTGGCAAACACAGTTCCTTACAGTATGAAGACTTTTGGGACACCCTGTATTGTATTTTGGCATTTACTTGCCATGTGCTGAGATTAAAGCCTTATTCAGACAGGATTCATTTTACAGCAGGAGGTGGAGTTATGTGAGCATTTCTAGGATTTTCATCTGGCCCCAATGCACTAGGACAGCTATTCTTTTAATTGCACATATGGTCTGTAAAGATTACGCCACATTGAACCTTCTCCAGTGCGAAAAGCAGCTCACCCGACTGTTTTGTGCGTCTCCATGAGCACGGTCCCATCGGTGCCGGGAACTGGCATGGAGTTGTAGCGTACGCTGATTTGGTTCCTCCTCAGCAGGACCTCACGTCCGATCTTCAGTCCCTCGTAGAACGCAGCCAACAGGAACACTCCGATACAGGCACCTACCATCTCTGAGACGAGCATACGAGTAGTTCAGAATTCGGGCGTCTTCGAGGACATTGTTGCTGAAGACCTCGATCGAGTATTCTGTCTATCTGATACAGCAGTGTTGCTGGGGGTTTTAAACAATGTGTGCACTTCCTGCACCTTACCTTGTCAGTCATCATGTACAATTAGAAAGAGTAGTGCTTGTGTGTTAATTAATTTCTCTCTCGTCATCGGTGTTTGTTTCTCTCCACAGCATGGGCTTACGTGCTTTATTATTCTCAACTCAGCAGTGATCTAGAAATGTTTACCGCTGCCATCCTGCTACACTTTTCAGATTATATCTCGGGAGCTGCGTCCCTGCGATCGACGAGGTAGAGCCAAGTTGACTGTGCATAGCAAAATGTGAACAACGGTCATAAATTATACACCTATAAACTGATCTATATAGTATAGTAGTTGTACCTGATTAAAATAAATTGTCATTAAGTGTAGGTATGAAGTAGGTGATGTAACAACCGGGTAACTGAGTAAAGAGACTAAACCAACAGAGCAAAGTTGACATGATAACTTGCAGGAGTGCATGTAAAGATGCACAAAGTTGTACCGATACAATACGTTGTTGTCTCGAATCGATACGATGCATTTTTGATAATATAAGAACAGGCTTACGCCTTCATTTTCAATTGATTAAAACCGTCAACAGTGTAAAAGTAGATAACTGAAATTTAATAATAAGGGAACGGTACAGTAAATGATATAGAATAAATTATACATGGAATAATGAACGAAGAAAAGCTGAAATGCAACAAGGAGTTTGTTAACGGTGACAGCGTGCGTAACTAGGCAACAACGTTCTCTCCCGTTACATGACGTGTCAGTATGTACTCGCATACTCTTTCGCTACATACTCAAAAGTAGTCAAGTAGGCAAATTGGGACGCAGCAAGCACTTGCGTGATCCATTCAGACTCATAGAAGCAGTGTGGAGATTAGTACAGCTTTATGATTTATGCAATTTCCCGTAAAATTTCCATTTAAAGCCTTTTAAGTGGACTTCTACGTATGTTTTGTCAATCGACAATGAAGTCACTTTAATAGTTTAGACTCACCTCCAGGTGTGTTGATAATCAAACCAGCAAACAGCAGCTCGACATTTTTGCAACCGAAGTAAAAGGTCATTTGCTGCACAGAGGAAAAAACAAAACAAAAAACAGAAAATGTTTAATATGAATAATTTCTTAATGCATGTAGATAAACTGCCAGTCAAACAGTTGTTGTTTTTTTGTTTTTTTTAAATTACAAAAGCATTTTATTACAATTTATACGTCGAATACTCAAATGCGATTAGTCAGAAGGTATGGATTCATTTTCTCTAACCACACGTTATTGTTGCTATGGTAACAACCTACACACAGAGACTTATGGCAGACGCTGCAAACAAACAGACTTAAAAACGTGCGAAATTGTTGATATGGTGAGGTTTTCTGTGAGGTGTCGTCACCACTTTTTAATCGGCAAATCTGTTCCTTTAAGGTTTCCAACACAGTCGTCAGGACGGAAGGCTTTGGATTTGTTCAGTAAAATTGTCAAGCTGCATATTTTTGCCTTATTAATTTAAAAAAAAAAAAAGAAAAAAAAAGAGACGCTGCTGAGGGAACAATTGTTTATAGCCTCTATCAAGTAAGTGATAACAGAAACTAACTTCTTTCATGGACGCTAAATGTAGCTATAAATAGATCAAATGTATGATGTCACATTGTTTAATAAAGAAAATACTCATATTGCTGTGGTATAAGAGGTAAGGTTTCAGGGTAGTAACAGTAAATCAGTAGCATCAGGCCACCCTTTTGTTGATGATTTTCCTACAACAGTACACACCACTGTGATGCATTCCTTACATAATTGCACACACACCAAACAAAACAATAGAGATAAATAGTAATTAAATTAAATTTAAGGAAAGATTCATCTTTGGGGAACTTATTAACTGTTTTATTAAAGGAAGGCACTTGTAGAGCAAACGTGCACTAGTATTAAGTGTAAAATATACTTTAGGGATTGTTTATATGTTTATTTTGGATTAATGATTCAGTTATATTAACTGAAAGTATGAGGGTGAATCAAAAGTTTTTAAAAGATGTTTTGCATTGTTTTTTTAACGCAAATTGATATCACAAAAGTGTGGAATTTTTCTACATGATCTCCAAAGTGTGTCCAGACTCATTTAGGAAAAAATCCGATTCAATTCTCATTTCTGTTGCACTTTAAAGTTTTCGTTTCGCTCAACCTCGTACTTTCATGCATGCTGTTTACGCTTGCCGGCCACTTTAGCAGAACTGCCGCTCCCTAGATGTTTTTTTGGGTTTTTTTAACCATTCTGTGTAAACTCTAGCGAACGTTGTGCGTGAGAATCCCAGGAGATCAGCAGTTTCGGTCTGTCCCGAACAACCATGCCAAAATCAAAATCACAGAGATCACATTGACTCATCCCTCCCCCACCCCTGGTTTCCTCTCTTTACCTGTATATGCACACGATTATCTGATTGGATGAGGGCATGAAAGAGCAGAGGTATAGGTGTACCTGTTAAAATTGGCTGGTGAGTGTAAATCTTTACATCCTTACAAAATGGCTACCAAAAAAAATCTTCAAGTTAATCTTTGCTAATCCTATAGGCTAGGCATTTATTTATTAAAATGTACCATTAATGAACCATCAGTACAAACCAAAAATTCACTGACCATCATCATGTGTCCTTGGTTTCCAGATCCATGATCCATGGTGTGATCTGGAGGACCCATGGTGTGATGTGGAGGGTGAGTGGTGGTTGGGGAAGGCATGACGTTATGACTGTGATCATGTGACATCTTCCTACACATGTAAAAACAAAAGACAACATTTAACAGTTAAACCACTATTGACGTCATTTCGGGATATCTGAAATATATATCTGATATCTGAAACAGGAGTGTCTGGTTTAAAAAAAAAAAAAAAAAAAGGTGCTGAGAGAGATTACGCTTTTTATAAAATCATACAGCAACATGCGCACAACATCCAAAATCCATTATTGCTGGTATAATAAACTGGGTTGTGGTTATCAGTTTTATGGCACTACTTTTCAGGATATCACACTGGGAAGTCGGCTAATCGCTATGACCTGCCCTCATGCCTGATATCCAGGTGCAGTGTGACATGGTTTCCAAAATCTGATGCCAACAAACATTTTCAGAAATTCTACAAAAGATCACACAGGCAATGTGAAATTGAGAAATAACAACCACTTAACCTTTACCAGTCGAATCCCGTCGTCAGCCCCGGGCTACACATTCAAAACACTCTGCTCTCTCTAATCTAATATGTAGCCATTTAAAACAAATTGAGCCTTAATGGAAGAATAATACACTTTTCTATAGGCCAGATCTAGCCTGGGGGGAAATAAGAGGGGGAGGGGCACGACCCAAACAGCCCTGACAGAGAGGGCAGATAATGAAAAGATGCAGATCCAACCTCAGGTTTCTTTTTTCTGAGAAAACCATGTTACCTTGTCAGTCTCAGTTTGCTTCCTGAAACATCACTGTATGGATTTACTGAGTGGACCAAACACACATTTTCAAACAATACTATTAGCCTAACACAATAGATGGAGACAGAACTAATGCTTTACAACATGTATAAGTAGTCTATTACAGTGTGTGTGTATGTGTATATATATATATATATATATTTATTTTACAGGTGTGTTGTAACGTTCAATACGGGGCTGTTCATAAAATACATATTCTCCACTTTCTTATTAAATAAGTGTAATAGTTATTTCTTCCTCCCCTTCTTTCTTTACTCTGGTACAGCTGGGCTCAGCGCATTTCTGTTCAATTGTGTAGAGATATCCCATCGAAATTATAAAAACAGCTCTGAACCCTTTTATTTAACATTTATATCCTGACAGACTGTACATAGTTCATGCGAACTAATCTGTGTAAATATAACAGTCTTTATTAACATATATACACTCCTGGGCAAAAAAAAAAAAAAAAAAAAAAAAAAAGTCCAAAATGGCAAAAAATGAAGCTTTTAATGGTCTTAATGACAAATCAGTGGTGAGGAACTTAGCAAAAATTAAACAAATAGGTAAAGTAACTTAATCTGGGGTAGTTTTTTCCCTTTGATTTCTTTAAATGTTTAAGACGTGCAGACAGTTTTTTTTTTATTTTAAATTAATTTATTTATCGATTTATTTTATTTTTTTTTTACTTTTATTGTGTACACCCAAACATGTGTTAATTTGAATTTTACATCAAATATTTTAATCACCGTCATGATTTTACCTCTGCATGCAAGAAGACTATATATACACAAGATCCTTCCATGGCCATCCCAGTCCCCTGACTTGAAACCCATAGAAAACCTGTGGGGTGAACTGAAGAGACCTCGAAATGTGAAGGATCTGGAGAGATTCTGTATGGAGGAATGGTCTCAGATACCTTGCCATGTATTCTCCAACCTCATCCGGCATTATAGGAGAAGACTCAGAACTGAGTCGGAGCTTGGCAGAGACAGGTAGCACAAAGTACTGACTAAAAGGGTGCCAATAATTGTTGCACACCTGTATTTAAAAAGATTTTAGACCAATGATTTGTTGTTAAGTGCTTTATTAAAAGCTTAATTTATTTATTTAAATTTTTTGTGCCATTTTGGACTTGGCCCATTGTTTTGCCCAGGAGTGTACTGAATGTGTATCCTTATAGTTTACCTGCTCTGTTAAACTCAATAAATCACACACAAAAACAGAAAATACGGGTTTAATATTGTGTACAAGAGAAACCTTATGATAAAAAATGTAAATGAAGAATTTATGGGGCTGACATCACACCGCAGGAGCAAAACCAGAATAATCAGTGCTTACGGACAATTCGTATCACAAACACAGTTCTGATCAGGAAATCTACTCATCTGTACTACTTCTATAATTATGTCAGTTGTATGTGACATTTCTATCAATCAGTTTCATTTTAACAGCTTTCTTTTTAGAAATCCAGTTTTCTTCCCTATAATATATATCACCACAATAAAGGACTCTGAAAAATAAGGAACTTGAATGTATTCACACTTTCACATGACATGGAACAGGCATTGCACAACATTCTACTAATTACCCACTGGAAATAAACGTTATAGTATTATTTTCTATTACAATATTATATTTTTTGCTGTATGCGCTCAGCCTAGACAAACACGTCTGTTCCAAAAACCAGGCTATTGGTTCAGCGACAGGTTCGACTCACCCTGACGCTGCTGTCTCTCCTGTGCGACTTTCACTGAAAACGTGATGAGGTCCTATCAGCTATCAGCGCACACATGAAGCGGTACCTTAGATAGAGAAATGGAACTTGGCTCTTGGGCGTTTGTAGATGTAGAGTGAATTGGAGTGTGGGTGACCTTTCGAAAATGATCCCTCATGACTAATCTTCTCATGTGATCTTTCTCCTGCCTCCGACTTCTAATGGTAGATGTTAAGCCAATCAGAAGACTTTGTTCACTCTTATTACACATCCAGCACAAAAGAAAGGCTCCTCCTCCTAAAACAGATGATTTTTGCTGCAGTTTGAATAAAAGAGAATTTTATATCATCAAGTATGATCTACTTATGTGCTTTAACTCTATACTCGGTTACTTTTTTCTTCTGGACAGACTTTATATGTTTTGATGAGGGATGAAGCTGGCACAAGGACAAAAACAATTTCATGCACACTTTTCTGTTTTAATTAAAATTGTTTTAGATATCGCTATCAGGCTAATAACATTTTTTTTTTTTTTTTTTTAAATGATCACACGATTATCAGAGAGAAATGAATCCAACCCAATTCCGTAACAAATGAATAGAACAGAATTCATTACCCATTTATTAAAAGAGACTCCAGTCTCAGAACTTTAACGTAAAGCCAAATGTAAAGCTGACCCTTTAAATCCGTGAGAGAGAGACAGATTATCAGATAATGGTAATAGATCTCAAATGGAAAGGTAAGCTGGCAACAGGAATGATCTGCCAATCAGAAATCAGTGTTTGGATGTACTGTAATCGACTATCAACTTCAATAATCAACTTCAGGGTGGTAACAGTAACCTGGCTTTGTGTCTGACCACCCTGCCGTTGCCATGTCAACGCCGGAATCGTCATGGCCGACATGAACTATAACTCCCGTCACTCACACCCACTGTCACGTTCACAGTCACCTGACCACTGATCATGCACACCGGAGTTCAATCACACACACACACACACACACACACACACGTACGTACAATTTAAGCACTTTCACAACTATTGTGTTGTCCTGTGTTTATTTGACCAACAGCCTGAGCCTTTGATTACTGTGCATGCTTTCCTGGTTTTTGATCCTGTTCTCGTTTCCTGGTTTTGTGATTCTGGTGATTTCCCTCCCACCAAGATCCTAACAATCTCCAACGACAGGGTGAACGTCTTATCTGTTGCGCACAACTCAGGAGCCCTTGATTTTTTTTTTTTATTCTTAAATGGTGAATAAAAGGAACTGGTCGACTCTATTAAAACATCACACACTTAAGCAAGACGCAATATTGTATGATAAAAGTGATTTTGGATGATAATACAGATTTTGATTTGTGTATCATCCCCCCACCCCATACATACTTGTCCTACTTTGTTATACAACTCTTTAAATACAGGTGACATCACATGGTGAAAGCGTGTGGTGGTTCAGACATGCAGTTTACAGAATGCTAAACCGCTAGCTAGAACTTTCTAAGAAGCAATCTTCAGAAAGCAAATGTTAGCTGATTTGAGGATTGGGGAAATTGGGACCATGTCATCCATCCATCCATTTTCCATACCTCTTATCCTACACAGGGTCGCCTGGAGCCTGTTCCAGGGGAACTCGGGGCACCAGGAGGGGGACACCCTGGACGGCGTGCCAACCCATCGCAGGGCACAATCACACACACATTCACACACTATGGACAATTTAGAGATGCCACTCAGCCTACAGCACATGTCTTTGGACTGGGGGAGGAAACCTGGAGTAAACCCCCAAAGCCCAGGGAGAACATGCCCACACACGGTGGAGGCGATTCGAACCCACAACCCAGGCGTGTTCGAGGCAACCGTGTGAACCACTAAGCCACCGTGCCTTTTATTATTTTAACTATCAGTTCTAGAGAGTGAAACAAGTCGGGTTTTGTCCTTCATTTGTGTTTTCCTGTTCTGAGAATGTTCTTTGTGTGGGAAGTGTTCTGTTTGAATCTACCATGCATAACAACGAGGTACAAAGAGCAACTGTAGGAAATCAAACAAACAACTGCGTCCACTGTTAAAATCCCCAATTTCACAACCTCACACAAATGAAGTTTCACAACCTCAATCAAACCATAAAACCTTAAAAAAATTTATTATTTACAATTTGCAACTAGCTTCTTTTTTTTTTTTTTTTTTTTTTTTTTTTAAAAAGCTTTTTAAACTTGCTTAAGTGGACTAACAAAAATCTGAACTGACTGTGCGTAAAATGTATTCTTTTCTAGAAATGTAGTTTTGACTTCTCGAACCAAGAATGTAGACTTAAACATTTTTACTCAGCTAAGGAATAATCTCTGTGGCCATGGTTTTAGGATTTCAGAAGACCTCCACTGAAGGCCTGGGGGATTAAACAATATGATACCAGCACCATAAAGCCTTAAAAACAGCCTGTTAGTTATTTGTTTTATTTATAAAGCCTAGATGACTTTTCATTTATGATAAATACAGTCTTGTGAAAAAAAAAAGTACACCCCATGGAAATTGGTGGCTTTTTTGACATATCTGGACAAGCAAAGATTGCCTATTAATTATTAACAAAAAACATGTCACAATTTAAATGAACAAAAAACAGATCAGTCACATGGAAAAAAGTAAGTACACCCCTACATTTATCACACCTTTGAATCCAGAAAATTAGAGTCAGGTGTTCAAGATTGGGTGCCAGTGATTAGAACCTGCTTAGTGAGTGCAGGTGGAACCGGTCTTATTTATACCCCTCTCATATCTAGTGTCTGGTGTTCCCTTTGCTATTGAGGTCTGTGGTGTAATCATGCCAAGATCTAAAGAGTTCTGTAAGGCCTTCAGAAAAAAGGTTGTGGATGCCTATGAGTCTGGCAAGGGATTTAAAAAGACCTTCAAATTATGTGAAATACATCATTCCAATGTAAGGGAAATCAGCTAGAAATGGCACAGATTTCAAATGACTGCCAATTTCTAGAGGACTGGCCGTCCCTGCAAATTCAGCCCAAGAACAGACCATCTGATCCAAAAAGAAAATTTCATTACAGGATCTGCTAGTAAGTCTTGCTTGTTGGTGTCAAAGTGCACACTTCTACAATCAGAAAGAGATTGCACATATTTGACCTGCATGGGAGGCATGCCAGGAAAAGACTACAGTTTGCCAATGAGCATACAGACAAAGACCAAGCCTTTTGGAATGATGTGCTCTGGACAGACGGATCAAAGCTAGAGTTGTTCGGCCACAGTAACAGCTGACATGTTTGGCACAGACCAAAGACAGCTTTTCAGGAGAAGCAACTCATACCAACTGTGAAGCACGGTGGTGGAAATGTTATGGTTTGGGGTTGCTTTGCTGCCTCAGGGACTGGACAGTTGTGGGGAGGAGGGTGTGGTTAGGGTTGTGTGAAATCACATCTTTTGATATTCCTGTTGAATAAATGATTGAAAAAGCTATTTTTCCTTGTGGTTTTATTCAAGTATATCAACTTCATTAATAGGCACTGTTTCAAAGATGACAGAATGTTTGCTTGTCCAAATATCTCAAAAAAGCCAACAATTTCCTTGGGGCGTACTTATGTCTCAGGACGCATTATCCTGATGAAAGAGGCCACTGCCATTAGGGAATACCAGGAACGTAGCCAGGAAAGGGTGTACCTGTTCTGCAACAATAATTATGCAGGTGGTACGTATCAAAGAAACATCCACATGAATGCCAGGACCCACAATTTCCCAACAGAGCATCACACTCCCTCCACCAGCTTGCCTTCTTCCCATAGTGTATCCTGGTGCACTGTGATCTGACACCTTTACATTGAAATTTTCAGCCATTTGTTCTACAGTAGCACATCAATGAGCCCTGGGCACCCATGACCTATTGCCATAAAAACACAGCTCCCCCCCATGAGCGAATGAATATAAAATAAACCGGTTATGATTTGAAGCCAGATCTACTTTCAAAGTTGCTTCTCATAGAAAATGAATCAACATCAGAAATTAAATATTTTCCAGTGAGAAATTGTTGGAAAATTATAACACAGAGGAACAAAATGTAAAGTAGAAGTTTGGATGGACGTTGGAAAACATGCCTAAATAAACAAACAAACAAACAAACAAACAAACTACACACACAAACCCCCCCACACACACACACACAAAAGCCTAGACTTGCCTTGATTCGTAGATTTGATTATTTTATTAAAACTGAGTCCCCCATCCCAAAATTAACCTAAACTGTCCAAAAAACCTTCCATTAGTAAGCTAAACTTAATAACATGTTCAGAGGTCAAACCACGGAATGAAGGAAAGGGGGGGAAAAAACACACACACACCAACTAAAACAGTATCAGTCAGATTAACGTGTACTTACTCTGCTTCAATCCCTGGTCTTATCCTTGATTATAACTTAATGTAAAACTAAATTATGTCAAACAATCAAATCTTTTCATGCACTCTTCCCCCCCAGTGTGTAGAGTAAACTCTAAGTACAATACCAAGAAGCCAACTACATTCCAGAGTCTTTTCCCCCCCTCAATAATAAAAGTCCTCAAATACACAGCAGGTTTGTAATGCAATTTAATATGTAACAATTATTTTGGATAGTATAATCCTAGGAATGAATCCAAAACTCGAGTCTAACTATCCCTACAAAGCATTATTATGAATAATAAAATCATTAACGACCAATACCACTGACTTTCTTTTCTACTGAATGTCAAGTAATATTAGGATCAGTATATAAATATCATTTCAAAGAAAGATCTTCATTTGTGGGGCACACAAATGTGGTTAGCACGTTCGCCTCACATCTCCAGGGTCCGGGGTTCGAGTCCCCCCCGGAGTTTGCATGTTCTCCCCGTGCTGCGGGGGTTTCCTCCAGGTACTCCGGTCCCCCCCGCCCCCGATGGATTGGCACCCTGTCCAGGGTGTACCCTGTATTGTGCCCGATGCTCCCTGGGATAGGCTCCAGGTTCCCTGTGACCCTGAAAAGGAGTAAGCGGTAGAAGATGGATCTTCATGTGTATACAGTATAAAAGAGGGGAATTTGCACAATTATACAGTCAGAATTTTAAACATGGATA
The DNA here is from genome assembly GCA_024331685.1 of Stegophilus panzeri. Classification (NCBI taxonomy): domain Eukaryota; kingdom Metazoa; phylum Chordata; class Actinopteri; order Siluriformes; family Trichomycteridae; genus Stegophilus; species Stegophilus panzeri. The sequence goes on from JANDJT010000167.1 coordinate 15,130,118, forward strand.
TCAAGAATCAGATGTGAAATAAATCATTCAAGGCTGTTCTCTCTTCAGGTTTTGTTTTACAGACACAAAAATGGCTGTGTTATATAGCAAATAAAAAACTAAAATACCAATAAATGTAGTTACCTAATGGATATGAAAATAAACTTAAAATGGGTCCTAAGTAAGCATCTGCTGTAAATAGTTTTAAATGCTCAGACGAGACTACAGATGAGTACACGAATGTTGTGTTATATACAGTGAAAGTTTTGACTGACTGTAGGGGGGATTCGAGAGGATCCACGTAGCACACACTACTATCGCTTCAGTGACTTTTATTCTGAAAGGACATCACTCTCACTTCCTTAATGCCGGATTTGCGCTGCGCATGCGCATCATAGCTGCACATGTGTACATTTTTACGACACTGGACGTTTCCGTACTGCGCATGTGTATTGTTTTAGGACGTTAGTACATTTTCTGATACATGTAGAACACCTCGTACAGGGAGAGTTCATCCATTAAAACAGTTTATAACACATGTAATATATTTAATAGATTGACGAATTATAGAGACTGAAATTAATTTGTCAATTTAATACAAGCTCAGTAGTTTATAATACTTTTTTTTATATTATATTTATGATATATATTTTACCCCTATTTATTCATAAAGTTTTTCCCCCTGCCACATTGGTAAATAAACAACGAAAACTAAATAAAAGAAATGAAGACCACCTTGACACCCCTCACACACAGAACCATTTATTATAATTTTACTGTACTTTCCCAGCCAGGTCTAACAGAGGAATGTCAGGAACACAGAGAAAGAAGCAGTTGAGGAAAAACAAAGAAAGGAGCTGAATTTGTGTTTCTCAGCTAAACAGGTTTGTCACAAATGTTCCACAGAAGGAAAAACTTTCTACAGAACCCTGTATGGCTATGAATATGTCATTTTTTTTCTCTTTCATGCAGTTTAACAGGGTACAAATTCAGATGATGTTTACTTTTCTCTTGTAGTCAATTTGTTTTGTGTTCTTGAGAAAATCAATTTCATATCATGCCAACGCTCCAGGATTAATACAGTAGTCATCCAGTTAAACGCAGCAATCAAATAAAAACACTTTTTTCTTAATATTTCATATAAACAACACACAGCATAGCCAGATGCACAGACAGACATATGTACTGGTATCATGTCCAAACAGCACACTGATGATCGTACAGGTCTAATGATACAGAGACAAAGACATGCGCTGAACCACTGCAGGACAGCCATCACCATCAAACAATATAAATATAAATATAATTCATCTAAACCTACAGCAGGTAGAAACAATAAAACATTTGCTGTTTGAGAGAGCTGAAGACTGACTAAAACCTGGTGAATTTGTTTTTGAAATGTAGTAAATAAATGATAGCTGTACGTCTCACAGATTTACAATGACCTGTTAGAGCTCTAACTAAACACGTATGTATGGCTGGAACATCTTTAAGGTTGTACAGTGGCAGTCTTTGCCTCAGTGTTTCTCCTGAAAACAGTGGAGAGAGGCATGAGGTTTATCCAGCGACACGGTAATTGGCGTGGATCTCTGGCTTGATGTCGCACACCATCTTCAGGAGGTTGTTTAGTACAGCTTCTCGGTTTTGCTGGTAACTGCTCTGGATGCGGCCCATCTTGTCCAAGGTCTCTTTGTCCACCTCCACGGCCGAGTTGCCGTGAGAACCCAGTGCCTTTAATTTATAGAAAGAAATAATCATTCAAAAAAGGTCATAAATAAACAGACAAATGGAGAAATAAAAATAAACAAATAAGTATATTTGGGGTTTTTTACACAAATAAACAAATAGATAAAACAGGGGATAAATAAATAAACAGACAAATATATATCTCAACTTTAATTACAACAAAAAAATAAATCTAAAGATACCGTTTCAAAATAATTCTAAGATACATTACTCATCTAATGGGCTGTCATTAATCTGAGAGCAGCCTCTTGAGGTGAAATAAAAACTATCATTGTCAAATTTTGTTGTGTTATTTGAAGTGTTGTTTTATTTTTATTCATTCTGAAGGTCTCTATTTTTACTTTTTGGTTCAGTTTGGATGAATCTCTTATGTAATGTACTATTTATTACTAGTTAATATATTTATTTCATTTAAAAAAGTATAGTACATTTTCATGGTACAGTCAGTACTGTTTATTTTTGTAATAAAAGTTCAACAATATTTTACTTTTTTGTGTATAAATGTTAAAAACTATCGCTTGATCAATCGGTTATCGGCAGGTACTGCCCAACTTAGTTATCGGTAAAATTCACTATAGGTCGACCTCTAGTCTTGCAGCTAGGCATTTTACACCAACGGCTTCACCTCCACTTTGTCAGAGGACCAAAAGATCTGCGTGTGTTTTCCGACTCACCGCGGCTTCCTTGGTCTTGAACTCCTTTTCCCTCTGGAGACGGTACTGTTCGATCTCCGCCTGAGCTTCCTCCTTGGCTTGCTTCAAGCGGCGGTTTTTCCCTGAGGATAAAACGTGTGTGCAAACTTCAGCGAAACACAGTTCAATCGCACAAAAACTCGAATTTTAGTCTTAAACTATAGATTTTTAAGAATAAGGGAAATGATCTGGAGTATCCTTTCTTGCACAAATGTTCCGCTAGCAAAAGCAGAAATGGGGGAATCATACAGGGAAGTGAGTAACCCGAGATTACTGAGTCAATGGAACTGCCGTGAAAATAAGAAAATAATCCTTAAGACTTTTAAGATGATTAAATTAGTCAAATTTCAAAACTAGTAAGTCACTTTGAATGGATGGACCATTCAAAGTGTGTGTGTGTGGGGGGGGGGGGGGGGGGGGGGGGGGG
>JANDJT010000167.1:15133751-15156179 GCA_024331685.1 Stegophilus panzeri
ATAAACATGTATGTGTATATATGTATTATGTATGTCTTAAATATCAGCAGTGCATTTGGATCATCTCAGTTACAATATGCTACGATTTCTTTTCATAAACACTAACCAAGTATTTTTGTTGTTGTTTATTTCTATAACAGTGATAAAATGATGAGAATTGCTAAGCTGTATGTCTTCTCTATATAACTAGCTCACTCTGTATGACAAGCTGTTTTGTTTTTGTTTTGTTTTTTGCGTTTGCTTTTTAAAAGACGGGTTTTTTTGGGGGGTGGGGGTGAAACGAATACCGAGTATTTAATGCATGTTAATAATTTTTTTAAGTAACAGCATCATGAAATTGCCGTCTTTCTGTTTTGACTAGCCCGCTAGCTTAGCTAAGCAGCTTCGACTCCGTGTCATATAACACCGTTAAAAACAACTTACGTTTACGGGCTTCGGCGACTTTCTCCGCGGCCCGTTTTTCAGCCTGTAACAGCTGCTGAATGCCCTGTGACTGGCTTGCCATGGTTCAAGGAAGAAGAAGACGAAGAAGAAGAAGAAGAAAAGCCGCTCTGTGAATAAAGATGGCCAAAAACGCCGCTGTACTGAAGGTCGACAGCAAAAACGCTAGAACCCGTGGAGATCAGCTGACTGTAGATCACGTGACGAAAAGTCACGTAGACCCACGTGACCAGCCCAGTCTAAACTGTAGAGTGCAGTCTGTATTCAAAATGGCGGACACTGTGTAGTGTACACTTTACTACCTCTCGTTTGGAGACTTCGATTGGCGTAAAGCGTCGATACATTTTTTATACGAATAACAAAATAAAAGAAGAACGTATCCAGTAAAACATGTGCCGGGGCGTTTTCAACTAAATATTGATTACTCTTGCAATTCCTGAAAACACAAGGAAACAATTTTTCACTTATTTTTCCATTGCATTCATACAAAAAAAATCTGGATTGATGTGTAACGTTTAATTAACATGAAACTGAACATTGCTTTACAGTTTAGTGGATTTGACATACTGATACACTTCAATGACTATGGAATTGATAAAGATAAAGCATATCTTAACATACGATTGTTGATTTTATTGGGAAGGTTTCACAGTCAAAGAATGAAATGGTCTGACTCAAAAAAGAAAAAAATCAGTTTAAAAATTATTTCAAGCATTATTGTAATGCTTTACACAAATGTGAAGGTAAAAAGGCGATTAGAGCTTATTGTAAACAAATATGATATTGTTACATAAGTGACACCCTTTTCCTCGTTGTTTTATTTTATTGTGTTGTACTCTGGCTATCTCTTTGTTTTTTCTCTTTTTTTCTTACATTTGAATGAATATTTTTCATTGTATTGTTCAGAATATGACATTAATACAATTAAAAATAAAATAAACTACTTCTCATGCAGTTTGCGAGACATTATTTGATATTCTACACAGATATTCTTTCCAGTGTGTGAAAACCTAAGCTGGTCACTTTTAAGGCAAAATGTCTAATGCAAAACACTTTGTCTTTGTTTTTAAACGACCAGTACAAACTGTTGATGTCATTATGTAATCTATCCAAGTACTGAAGTACTGGCACCTCGATGCCAAGGTGCAGTCAAGCTGTTGTGGAGGCTCATGGTGGCCCAATACCTTACTAACACACTCAATATTGCACCATTTTGCTTAGGAGCAGATAGTATACAGCACTGGTCAAAAAATTTTAGGCAATCTATCTTTTTTTTTCCTTTTTTTTTTTTTTTTTTTTTTAGGACAAACTTTGTTATAGATTTTCATTTTATTTCCTCTGCATTATCAAGTCAGCACAAAAAAACATTTTAGCTTTCCATACATTAATTTTCCAGCATAACCTTAAATGTTATCGAAAAATGTTTGTATGTCAGTAAAGAAAGCAGCACATTACATAAAAGACCACTTTTCAAACAAAAAAACAAAATGAAGGCTGCTGGGTTTTACTGCAAAAATAAGAAGCAAGTACGACAGTCAAAGTCTCCAGAAGAACCGTGTCTGGTTCTGCAAGATGCTCAATAAAACTTACAGCTCATCTCCTTATAAAACTGCACTAATTCTACCCGAGACTTTTTTTTTTTAGAGCAAAGGGTCGTCACACCAAATATTGACTTTGTTTCATTTATTACTGTTTAGTTCTCTTTATGGTGTGTGTTTTGTTTTGTTTTTTTAATGTAGAAACATTTGAATTCATTGTATTTGAAGGCATCTTTGCTCTAAAGCATTTCTTTGCATGTACCTAAGACTTTTGCACAGTACTGTATGTATTTATAAGAGACAGACAGGACGAGGGGAATAGCAAAAGGGTGTAATAATAAGTAAGTATTCTTAGCTCTTGGTGTACCAACAAATTACCAAGACACGAAATATTTACTTGTTCAAATGTCTCCCCCTGCTGGTGCTGTAAAATAATAAATATTACAAAAGCCGAGTGCAGAGAGGGAAATGATGCCATCCATACACCTACTGTATGCTCTGTCTCTGCATCCTCTTCCTCTTAAGTGTATTAATGTCCTGGCCTTGAAAAGAGAGCCTCCATTAGATCTCCCTCTTTAAAAAAAAAAAGACTTCTTTGTCTCTCTTTCTTAGGCGCTAAAGCTGCGATAGCTCTGGTGTTCCTCCTTTGCTTGTTTTTCTGAGTTTGATTTTCATTTTGGTGCTAATAGCAGGGCTGCTATATGCACAGAGTGACATACAGAAGGATGTAAACGTGAGAGTCCACTACAAGAAAAGTATTTTTTATCATAAAAAAAAATCACTACTCACTGCAACTACAATGGTATATCATACTATACAGTGCAATACTTAGCTGTACAATCTATTGATTTTATTATTATTATTATTATTATTATTATTATTATTATTATTATTATGCACACAAAATATCATTGTTCCTCTGTATTTTGTTTGCATATTTTCGTATTTATCTTTGCATTTTATTTCCCCTACCTCTGATTTATTTTGTTGTAACTTAAGAACACAACAACATATCTTAAGAATGTCTTTCTTTCTTTCTTTTTGTACTGTTTATCCTGTAAACTGTGATGTGACAATAAAATCTAAAGAGACACTCAAACCAAATATCATCTTAGAGAACATCTAGAAAAAGAAAAGCTGACTCTTCAGGAAGATTTCCCTTGCAACACTTTCATGAATAAATAATTTTTTTTTTTACAACACATTGATTATATATCATATATATATATATATAACACTTACAAAAATAAATGTATTGCAGGAAAAGCAAACCATTATGCCTGAAAGTTAACCACCAAATTATAGCAATATTCTTCACTTGTATGAATTTTAATCAGTTTAGGACTATTATCTGATTATCTTCGGTTTAAAACATAAATTGAAGTTCACTGGAGCAATAAAAATCTGTTGTTAAAATAACTGACGCGTTTATTTTACATTGTTAACTTGATTGTGCATAAGTATATGTGCATGGAGTATAATTAAAATACTCCACCAAGATGTTGTTTTATAGCAAATCATTTAATTAAATCGAATAAATTTCCACGAACAAACTCTAAGTGCAGAGTGTGCCTGTATGTGTCTCCCTTTTCCAGTGCCCGATGTTTGCATGCTAGTTTTATGGAATTACATTAGTTCAGAGTGTTTTTCTTCTTTCTCGTTGTATATATTTGTTCGTTTCTTGAAAACGTTAAGTGCAATACTTTCGGCACAAATTTAATTCCATATAGTTTTAGGTTATTTTGAGTGTTGTTTGGAAATGTAGTTTGGCTGGATGTTTTGCTGAAACTTGCTAACACTGGCTGGTGATGTTAGCTCTTATGTGTTAGCATCACTGGTGAACAAAGGTACGTTTAAAACCACTAAAAATGAGCTGCTAGTCTATATTTCTGCTAGTCTATATGCTATATTTCTGTAAAGCTGCTTTGTGAATATGTCCATTGTTAAAATAACAAATAAAAAATGAAATTGTTCAGCTCTGTTTCTATGGTAACGATTGCGTGAGTGACATCACAGAGAACTGATGTCAAGTGAATGTTCCACAATCTCATTATATGTTCAGAGTATCTGAGAGTTGTGCGAAGGATTGCATTGTTGGATATGTATCGTTAGTCTTTTTTTTTTAATCGTTATTAATATTTATCGTTATCGCTCATCAAAATATTTGCTGGCAGAGACGCTTCTGAGAAGACAACCAGTTGCAGATAACCAATCAAGCGATAGTTGAAATTGATACTGATTGAAAACAACACTCTAAGTAAAATATTGCTGAACTTTACAAAAAATAAAACAGTACTGACTGTCCCATGAGAATGTACTGTACTTTTTAAAAAATGAAATAAATATAAAAATATGAATATATGAACTATTAATAAATATTAAAGTAAATAAAAGGTATGCATTCAAACTGAAGCAAAAAGTAACACTCAAAATAACAAATAGAAATATAGATATCCATACAGAATCAAAAACACTTCAAATAACACAACAAAATTTGTCATGACAGTTTTTATTTCGCTTCTAGAGGCCACTCTTGTACCGTATGATGACAGCGGACCCTTCTTAGCTGTCTTAGCTTCTTATCGGTGTGGATTTCTGCTGATAACCGATAGTTTCAGCAATCGGTTATCGCTGCCGAATAATCGGCATAACCGATCAATCGGTCGACCTCTATAGGAGACAGCTAGTTAGTAAAAGCTATCTTTTCATACACTGATGAGTGTCTGTTGACACTCATAAAATGGATTCATTTTATTCATAAAATGGATCTTTAATAATAGTCCAATCTACTCAAAAATGGTCCAAAAGGACATACTTTAAAAGTTACTAAAAAATAGTTTTGATGTGTGTATTTACAGGGAAGAATGGCAACGTAAACTGCAGGAAACTCTCAGCCAGTGTTATGTCATGCTCCATGCAGAATCGCTTGGAGTTCTCTCTATCACCATCTTCACACGTACTGACCTCACACATTACTTTTCCCTGAGTCTTTCACCTTGTATCATTGTGGTCTTCCTGCTATATGTTACATATTAATGATGACTGTTCTGGATTTTTTTTTTTTTATTTGTTTTTGAAGAAGTGAAAGATGCCACTGTCACCACTCGATTTTTCCCCCGGATTAAGACCAAAGGATCAGTGGGTGTTAGCTTTACCTTCTGTGGGATGTCCTTCCTCTTTATCACATCTTATTTTAATTGTAAGGAAATTTATTCTACTAAGAGAGTTTGTGCACAGTTTCTTGCTTTTCCGTGTATTCTAATTGAGTACCACGTTGTTCAAATTAGTTTCAACTGGAGTTTCCAAAGTGTCCCAGAGAATAGAGAACTACAAAAAGATGATAACAAGTCTGGCCCTTTCCCAGCATTCTAATGGCACCAAGCGAGACCCTAACTGTAATTATTACTTTCGAATTACTTTTCTTTTTGCATTAAACATTCTTCACCAGTATGAACAACTCGATGGTTTTATCCTTAGTGGAACCAACTCAGTACTTCAGGACCGTTTTGAGCGCAGGACCTGTTCAGAAAGTCTGCTACATACAACCATGCCAGAGATTTTGAGGAATACATAGGACCTGTTAGTTACATTAGCAAATGCATAAATATTTTTATCACCACACGTCCAAGCCAGTAGCCATGGACTGATGACCGCACTGGAGAGTGTGCTACTGAAAACCTGAGACACTGCCTTCGTATCGAACGACAGGGTAGCCCTTGCTGTTCCAACACTTTCAGAGGAGACTATATAAAGAGACTTTTCATAAAGATTTTTGTGTGAGGATTTTAAACATTTTTTTTATTCTAAGCTATGTATTTTGTCTTTATTTATTCTGTAAGTGCTTCAATTAAAAAACAATTACTTCAAGTAGGATGAGTATCTATCAGCTCATACGCAAAAAACCAGCACAGTCCTTTGGAGCCTGCTTCCTCTCAAGGTTTCTTCCACATGTTGTCTCATGAGCAATGGGGCATGATGTTATAGGAAAATAATTAAATACAGGGTGGTGTGATGTGGCCTGACATATCTGTTAACTATAAACAGTTGTCCCATCAGCTTAAGTGTAATGAATGTTCAGAGATTTGAAGTGAGACATTGGAACACACATAAGATGAAAACATTTATGATTATTATTTTTTTTTTGTTAAAAAAAGGTATCTTCACAAACTGTACATTTTCTCATTAACAAAAGACCTAAAAAAAAAATAATAATAATAATAAAAAAAAAAAACATTTGGGGCCATGTCTCGAATCACATATTACCTTACACTATAACCTTTGTACACTACGCAATGTTGTAGGACAGCAAGTTCTTAATAAAAAAAAAATAAATAAAAAAAAAAATAAAAAAAAAAAACAACCCCAGAAACGTTCTGTATCAAATGTTTTACCTCACATTGTACTAGTACATCACCAGGCATTAATAATACACTAGATCTTGTCTGAACACAGCACCTGAACCAAAAGCGTGTGTGTGAAGTACGCAGTTCGTCACACAGCTGTGGTGCGAGTTACGAGTGGAGTCTATTTGAGCGTCTTGCTGATGTTCGTGTAACCGGCGCCTACGCAGGTCATCAGCACTTTCTCTCCTCCTTTCCGCTCGTCTTCGTCTTCTTTCTGCTGCTCGATCTTGAACATGATCTGAAAGAAGTCCCGGATGTGCCGAAGGAACTCGATCCTGCAAGACACAACGGTAGCCATGTTGACATGCAGGCACAAGTAGCTCAACTGTTAGAGTAAACAGATTGTTACCAATCTATATGAAAAATCTTTATCCCATCAATATATTATTAAAATACAAGAATAACGGCCACGCCTGATTACTTTCACTAACTGAAAGTCTGTTCAGTGCGCTCCTTGTGACCATTGTCCTGTGAGGGGAGAGGAAAAAAAAAAAAAAAAAAAAAAAAAGGCAGTTCACGTTACAGCTATTCATTTACTTGAAAATAAAATTTTTGTGCAGTTATTCTCACACTGTGGATTTTAACGTCTGTAATAGCAGAATGCGAGTAAAGGCATTATAGTGATGAATGTGTGTATTTCATGTTATTTTCAGCAACCAGACCGTCCTTGTTCCTGAATGTCGCATAAATATGAAATGCTACCCAACCCTAATGAACTCCCCCTAATAAATGACGCTACACCCCGCACGTGCGTAATTTTACATATAACGTGCATATAAACTGAGTTTTTATACACACCCTGCTCAGTTTAGGATGACCAATTCATTCGGACTTTGCATTCTGAACTAGCGAAAGTCTCTGTATGTAAACCTAGCCATTGCGTTCTGTTACTTAATTGCAAAGTCACTGCGATCCAAAATGGCACATTTTCTCAAAATCACATCAGCTCTACGTATACGGCTGAGAACGCTAAAGGAGAGGTAATCGATACCGATCACGATAACCGCACAGTCGTTGCTCTTTACAGGTCAAACAAAAAAAAACAAACAAAAAAGTGTAATGCATCACTCTGTTTTTCATCCAGAAGTCACAGACCTGCAGACACTCGTTTGTATGGTCATGAATTAGGGACAGGGATCGTTTGGCCAGGACGAGCTCTCTGCGTCAGGAATGACCGTGACCCGAGACACTGTGTGCACAACATGGGTGGGAGGGGTGGACATGAAGGTAAAATACAACTCCAGACATTTGTGACGGGGAAGGGGAGAGATTAGGATTGGCATTTGTGCCAGAATAGAGAATGTAAACTTGGAGCTAAACGAAAACTTCGAAAGCGTAAACAAAAACACTGGCAGCGCATTCATAAACCACGATTAGTGAAAACAATGCCTGCAAAACTTAAAGAATGCTGTTTATTTGGAGACCATGTTAAATGTTTGCCACTGAGTTCACTGCTTTTAGATTCAGAGTGGTTTTTTTTCCCCTCTCATTGCATATTTCTGTTCATTTCTTGAAAAGTTACGTTCAATACTTTTGGCACGGATTTAAATTCCACACAGACGTTGGTGCAAACGTTAGTCTCAAAGTCCCAGAACGCAACACCACGGGTGTACGATGCAGCTGTGGCAGAGACGCCGTGGCTTGGCTAGTCGGCTAGCTATGAGATGACGTTGACGACCCTGAATGCGTTTCAATGCTATCGAAATAAATGAAAAAAAAAAAACAACAACATGGGAGATGCAAGAGCAGCTTGAACTTATCCGTGAGGATCTCACTCGTCGACACAGGAAGCATTGTGTTGGCACTGCCAATCTTCAGTTATCATAGTACTGTACTTGATTAGGACACAGCACCGGTACCATGATAACTGAAAATGGACAGTTCACGGTCTGCAGGAGGCAGAGCTCGATCCAGCATCCACGAAAACCCCTCACTGGACAAACATGAGTGACGTGAAACCTAAAAAAAAATGATCAAATCATAACGATCTATTGTACAAGATCAAGGCTGATTATTATTTAATAAGTTGCCAAAATTAAAGAGGTATAATGCCTTTTGTAGTCCATACAAGTGGGCCTGGACAAAATAATATGGGACAGATGTAATACCAGTGGTTTTCTTTAATTTACCAAGTATATTTAGCAGAAAAAAAAAGACTAGCAGGATCTTCTGCCTGTATAATAAATTTTCAGTAATCACTTTATCCTGGTCAAGGTCATGGTGGATCTGCAACCTATCCCAGAAAGACTGGGCATGAGACAGGACTTTTTATTTTTCATTTTATGCTACTTTTATTCCCCCACTTGTTTAATTAACTGCTTCATTTCATTTTCAATTTAGTTTTACGGAAAAAAACGGTACCTCAAATTTCTACAAAGTATAACCTTAATAAATAAATAAATAAATAAATCGTTCCATGCTTATTACTCAGCACTTTAATTCCCCAACTATAGATATTGACAATTATGACGAGTTTATACAATCGGGTGGGGAAAGGTGGGTGGTAAACGTAGGCCCTTTTCCTGAGTAAGGTGATGTTTACAACATGTTTGCCTTCGACGAGCGAGATATTCAGGTCAAAATACAGCAGGGGGAGAAACAAAGGGGAGAAAACAAGACTTACGTGTATGGAGAAAGGGGACCTAGAAGAGTTTTGGACACATCTTGCTGGCCGAGTGTCATGTACAAGAGAGCCAAGCTCTGATTGGTCGAATCCACACAGCCACCCTGGAAATGACGACAGGTTGGTTAGAAACAGCAGTCGTTTCATTACAAGACACGTGCTTCGGAAAATATGTATTCTATTCTTTCCAGTAACACACAGAAGTAGAAAAACTTCAGCTAGAAGCAAGTGACTTGAGTGAATTTTTTTGGACGATTTTTTACTTGATATGTTGCCAGAAAGCAGCAAAAACAACTGGCTCCAGTAAATTCCTTTGAACATTTCAACAAAATATCAATTCTAACAACTTTATGTGCTAATCCCTTTTCAACTGCACTCACAAATGCAAGCAAATCCATGGTTTTGTAGCAATTTGTATAAATATTACAGCAAAGTGCATGCATTTTTGCTACCAAGGTCTCATGCCAGAACTTTAAAGTGAGACAGTCACTGCCCATAAGAGAGAACCCTGTGACCTTGTTCGTTAGCAAGTGACACTATTCTTAACTCCCTACTCTAATAGGTGGAGTAATGTTGGACTCCTTAGCAACAGCATTTTCCCCATTGCTACAAGCATTCAAGTCTAGCGTTAGGCCACTGTGACTCATCTATCCGTGACTGCTCACGTGTCCCACTTAAGAGTTTCTGCATGGACATCTGCACATAACTGATTCAATCAATGTAATCGTATAAAGGAACTGAGGCTTCGTTGTTGAACAACTCAGAAAACAATATTCTGATGACTGACTGCCTCAGTGAAGGGGAAAAAAAAGAAGAAAAAAAACCCCAAAACACTTTGTGGAGAACAACACCCCAAAAACATTTAAACGCTGAAAACCGTAATAAACCAAATTATAAAAGATCCATAACCAACATTTTTAACCATTTATAATTCCCAGGACCGGTCTTCTAACTGCATACCTTAACTCATAGTTACTAAACAAAACAAAACAATATTCTTAAAAAGTTACTGAATAATGCGCTATAGAATGATTTACTGACTAAAAACCTGAGACTTTAAGAAATCAAATAATAATCTACTTAATTTTATACTGGATTTGAAGATACATGGTTTGTCTCTTGGAGTTGAAGCATTTTTAACTGTTTAGGTGCTCTCAATATCTCCATTATCATCAGTTTAAAGTATGATTGTTAAAGTAGGATTCAGAACAACATCAAGTGCACTGAATCTTCCAGTAATGCAGCTCAGCCACTGCAGAGCGTCGGCTACCACAGACACGCACCAAAATCTCCCCTCCTTTTAAAGGGCACCATTACTTTTGTTCTAACCGAATGGCTAATCTTATTCGTCTTAATTTATGGATCAGTTTCTTTCACTAAATTCCTATCTAGTGAAACAAATAATGGATTTAAACTTGACAGTGTCACCTTTATACGAAATTTGCAGTAACTTAACGCCAATTATACGTACGATTTGAAGCTGATCGATGGAGGCACAAATTGTACGTAAATTTACAAACGCAGAAGCTCTCATAAGGGACGAACTTCTTCCACTGAACTGATTATAATTTCATCGATACATTTCTCTTGTAAATGCTCTGAAGACTGTTGTATCCAGAGTGATAAAGGAACTTACCTCAGCAAACGAAGATATTACATTACCTTGCTCCGCTATATACTAGAAAACTACACACTGCTCCAGTGCTCCTTCCTATTGTCTGCTTTTCACTTCAGCTAACACCAACTGAACTGAAAACTCCTCAACTGTATTACAACTATCCAAGAACTGGTCCTTAAGATCCAATAACACCACAGCATTATGCTGATGAGGCACACCAGAGCACAGATCACGTCGAAACAGGACAGTGGAAAAGTCCCAAAGATCCTGAGTTACAAGATCCCTCCTCCCTACAGTTACACACAAAATACATAGGGTACAACATGATGTTCTTTTAAAAACCATTCTTAACCTCTGTTACTCTTAACCTTAACCATGATTCACTCACTGTGCGATGGAGAGAATTTACTGAATTCGGCCAAACTAAAATTCAATCAGTCACCCGTCACAATGAGCACCGTTGTAGAGTCTGCATCACGACGGCATGGGACTGTCTGAATGGTTGGGGGGGGTACAAAAAATTTCAGTGACAGCAATACGCCAGAACCAGATAGCTGAGAACTACCTGAGTGGTAAGAATAGAAAGACAAACAGGATGCAGATAAGTGCGGTTAAACACAAACTGACTGGATCAGGAGGAGAAGAGAAGGGGGGGAAAAAAAAACCCACTGCCAGCACGTTCATAAACACGATAAGGGCAAACATCAACCTGCGTCATTTAGAAAGTGGCCAAATAACTCCTCAATAAGGACAAAAACAAAACCCAAAAGACTGGAGTGAGTGAATGAACAACAAATGCTACAGGAGGTGCCAATATTTGCAAACCTTAATATCTAAAAAAAACTTCAGAGGATATGAAAGAACATGTAGGTAGTCATAAAGGTAAAAAGTGGGCTTATAGACTATTAGACAATATTTTATCATATTTTACCACGGCGCTGTATAATTCTCAAATCTGACTGGTCAGAAGGTGTTGAGTAATCTTCTATAACAGCAGCTCTTGTATGGCAGAAGCTCCACATAACCCAAGACTTAACAATTAATTTTATTTATTTATTTTTTAGAAAAGGTGCTTTTATTTTTATGATTTTATTCCCAGAATGCAATGCGAGTGTGTGTCAGATTGAACACAGAAATGGCTTTCTTTGAGCAGGAAACCGTTTTCCCAAATGGAATAGCAGTAGCCTATACTGTTGGAATAAAACACTTCCTGAAGGATTCTTTGGACGGCCTTGTAAATGTTGTACTATCGTATTTCTTATTTATTTTGAAATGATTCCTAAAATGTAGTATTTAAATGCCTAGTCTAAAGAGGAGTAGGCTGGGTTTTCATTTCACTGCAAGTCATGTACGCCATATAACTGTGTGTGTGACAAATAAAAATCTTGAATCTAAAAGGAAAACCCTCTGTTATAAGGTTCTCTGTTGAATCTTTAAGGGTTCTTCCAGTAAAACAAACCACAGGACCATTAAATGTACTAAAAACCCACTAATGAGCACTTCAGAAAGCGGGCCATTACGAAGGTATTACGCAATCACGCTGTTTATATATTACCGTCTCTCTAGTTTCGATCCTGAGCTTTTCCCCCTGTATTGGACCTTCCATTAACTGAAACAGACCCCTGTCCATACAGTAGGCGAAGTTCTTCTTGTTCTCTATAATATCATTTGGATATATTTAAACAACTCACTCATCGACCTTAATTATATTTTTAAAATCTATGGATTTCGATTCAAAACAGAACCTCAAAATTGATTAAAAGGCAATAAAACCAACTTGTGGCCTTTTTGCTGCGGGTTTTTAATGACACATTCCAAGTGAATGCTCAAGACTCGCAAACAGGTAAAAAATATACAATCAAAGAGCTTCTAATGTAGTACGATTCTCAAAAAAAACCAACTACCCAGTAATCAGAAATGCCTCCATTCAGATGTTTAGCTCACAACTAGAAAGAAAAAAATAACTTACACAACATCTCCCAATTTATATTAGCCGTTCCGTTAAAAAGCCAAGCACACGTCCTTATGCACATGCAAGCGTACGTGTGCGTCCGCGTCCAAAAGCTGTTTACTACAAGGACTGACCGTAGGGCACTGATTAACCATAAAGCAAACACGCACAGTCACTCATACACGCGCTAGACTGGTGGTCCCGGAGCGTGACTGAGATCCCGTCATTTCAAATATTAACCATCTTTGTCAGTCGCGGACTCGGCCCATAACCCCGCGTCTGTGTTCGACCAATGAGAAGCTGCTTGAGCTTAACAACATTCTGCATTAAAAGAAAAAAAATGAAATCACCCGATTCATGTCACTAACCCAACTCACACGGCCTTGAGAGAGCGTATGTGACACAGATGAACACTTCCTCTGTCTGTATGTGGTGATATGAAAAAGCAGAACCTCCTGAAATCATGTTTCTTACGCTAATGGCTCTGAGTTTTTGTCTGTGCTATGAGCTTGTATGGCAGACTCATTACATTTTTAAAAACACATGTAATTGTTGATGTTTTCTGTGATTATTTTCCTACAGCAGCATGTGCGATCGTATTCTACTCTTTATTAAACAACCACCATGTTTTTGTACTAGCAGAAGAATTCGTGCTGTGCAAAATACCACCGATTAGACTTAAATAACCTTACCAAATTTAAGGCTAAAGCTAGAGTAAGTAATACCCACCCTGTAGACCTCTTCCAGCAGAAGTCGGGCACATTTCTTGCCCAGTTCTTCAGGAAGTATTGGATCTCCCTGTCCCTGTTGGGTCGATGCCATCTCTGCACTCAGAAATGTCCCGTTTACCGTCTCTGCCACAAGAACTAAGCCAAAACCCGGAGACCTGAACGTGAAAATAATAGAAAAGAACCGTTTAAACATGGCATGTGACCAATACAGGATGTCAAAGAGGTCTGGACAGTAAAGCGGGTAAAAATATTTGAGCTTGTAAGTAAGCAGATACTTAGATACATAAGGGTTAAAACTAGGTCTGTCGAGTGCTTATACAAAAGCAGCAGTGTGACTGTCTTTGTTTAACAAGGTGACGCTTTGTGAGAAAATTAGTTTAATGCTACTGCTATTGTTCATAGTACATTCAACGAATAAAATCTGAAAACTGAATGCATTTACTGAAGAATTTAAATCCGTAATCATCAGCATCGCCATCTAACGGTGGAAAAACAAATAAGACGAGTGCTTACTTCCCCGAACTGGCTCCTTTCATGTGGTCTGTGTAGATGTAAATGTCTGGAATGAATTTGTTTAGGATGCTCCGGGCCGAGTCTACGATCCTGTTGGCCATCTGCGGAGACGTACGCACCGAGTAGCTGACATGTGAAGGTCAAGGGATCGAATAAGAAGTTACGGACAAAATAATGAATAAAGATATTATGGACAATCCATCAAATGCGAATCATTTTGGTTTAAATAACGCCACTCCACATCAAACCTTTGCCATTTAAATTTTATAATTCAGCCCCAAGGCAAAGTACAATCATAATAAGCAATATACAGTCAGCTCACCACATTCGCGGGTTTAACTTTTGTGGATTTGATTATTTGCCGTCAATAAATATTTTATTGTAAACTTTAATAAGTTGTAAATGCAGAAAATATGTATCATTAACTTATCATTTACTACCATAAATATACACACATTCATTAGAAAAGGTTTTTGTTTTTTTTACATTTTGTAAAAACGTTTCAGTGCGCTGAAGAACCGTGGACTATGCTGGGTTTGTTTTTGTTTTGTTTGTGGACGCCACGCTCTTCATCTCAGTATTAGCCAGCCTCACTCGCCTGTTTTGTCTCTCAGTGTGCGGTGTACCACGCATTTCTCTCAACGTTTTGCATCTTTAACATGCAAGAAAATATCGACGGTAATCTTGAGTCAAAAGCGCAGTGCTTCTGAAAGTGTTCCCAAAAGTGCTCCTAAGAAGCAAAAGAAAGTGAAGACCTTACAAGGAAATGTCGAATGATTAGATATGCGTCGTACAGAGAAGTCAGCTGCTGCGGTTGCCTGCCATTACGGCAGGTTTTGTAGCACAGTGTACGGTTTTACTTTTTTGGATGATAAATATGGGGGTTAAAAATATTTTCTGGTCCTGCGCCACTACCCCCTGCGAATGTGGAGGGCCGACTGCAAATCCCAACCCAGTATTCGATTTAATTCAGTTTTATTTGTGTAGCGCATTTAAAGCAGCTTTACAGAAAAATATTAATTCAGAATAGTATTTATTTATTTATTTATTTATTTATTTATTTTTAAAATGTATGAATTTATGGAAAAACTCCCTAAGATGATATGACATAGAAACCATGAGAGGAACCAGATTGGTCAGGAGAATCTATCCTCAATCCATCTGGGTGACAAGATTATACATGCAATTTTTTTTTTTAATCCCTTCTATAACTGTGTACTACACGGTCAAATAGTGCGATTGTGTAAATTCCTCAAACGGTGAGATGCTACGCTTGTATCTAAACCAGCTGTGCACATCTGCGCTGGAGAACCAAAAAGCAAACGCGAAGGATACGCGGTTCCTCGGATCCTCTTGATTTTGCCCGGATCGGTGAGCTGAACAGGTTTGATGGTTCGTCGTACAGGACAGGAAAAATGCACTTCGCCTCCTCCTCCAGGCGCCATGCCTCTCTTAACCACCTGAAAAAACAGGGATGTTATGGATATGGGGGTTGGGGGAAGATAACCAGACAACCCCACCCTAAAAGTTTTGCATCTCCCGAGTGGGAACTAAACAAATGTGTGAAGCTTTTTAATACAAAGCCTAACACAATAAAATGGTATTTTAATGGCGACTGGAAGAACTGGTTTACTGCAGTTTAGATTTAGTTCACTTGTTCTTGCTGTTTTTTAAACTCATCTTGTAATCTCAAGCTCTACAGGTTGAAAAATCTTGCCCTAGATAGTGTTTTGAAGCTAGTCTAAATTTCTGGCTGAAGTTATCCAGCTAAGCGATTTCTCACTTCCAGAGAAAGAAAGGGGGGGGGAGAGGACACGACAAACCCACACAGTCAGAAATGTAATACAGTATTGACTCTAGAAGTACCTTCAGTTCCAGACCTTCTCCATCCACACCAAACTTTTTCATCAGAGGAACAGCAGTGGCTTTCAGCAAATCCACCTGCAAAAAAACAAAACAAAAAAAACAACCCAAAAAATTTACTTTTAAATATAATGCAATAACAATAATTATTTTGACATAAACCTAGTCGTGGTTACTCACTGAAGGGTCCGTCGGGTCGTTCGTGACCCCCTTTAAGACGGCTTTGAGCGGGTTCTTCATGAACGGTGCCAGCATGATGAGCGCCTCCAGGTAGTAACCTATGGAGCGCTGAACGTTACACTCGTGCTCCACCGAGCCGCCGTACAGCAGCCCAGGCTGATAAAACAACACCGTTCCTGCGTGGAGGACACAAGCCCCGATAAAAACCTCGCATCTTTACTTCCACTAAGCAGGAAATAACAACGATGGTCCAATCAGCCAATCATATGGCAGCAGCTCAGGGCATAAATTCAAGCAGCTACAGATCAAGAGCTTTTGTTTTACATCAACCCCAAAACGAGGAAGAAATCTGATCTTAGTGACTTTGACCGTGGCGTGGTTGTTCAGATCAGATGGACTGGTTCGAGTGTTTGGGATTTTCACACACTGCAATCTCTAGAATTTACACAGAACAGTGCAAAATAAGTAGGAGGCCATGCTTTGATCCATTACAACAGCACACAAATCCTTGCCTTTTGTGGTCCATACCATCCCCGCTCCGCAACAAATTCACCATCAATGTGGAAAACACACCACACTGAAATGTAATCACCTCACAGTGTGGTTTGGAATCGGTCTACAGGAATCCCTGAGCCAAGGCATTTGAGCACCTCCAGGTAGTAACTTATCGAGCGCTGAAAGTTACGCTCGTGCTCCACACACCACGCTAACGTTAATTGAACTAACCATTCTTTACAACCGTAGTGTGGAGAAAAGCATCAAACTTAGATGAGGGTGGGCTACACCAGGTTCAACCACACCAGGTTCCACTTTAGTCAGAAATAGACTCCTGATTAGAGCAATTATGCCTGGCCATGTTCAGACCTACCTGTCTGGTTGATTTCGATTCTGGTGCCGTTGGTCACTTTGTCCAGAAGCCTGATAAAACTCGCTTCAAAATCTGAGAAGACAGAAACCATTATTAACATGCTGATTGCGGCGTTTCCGCAGGACAGCACGGTACAATCGATATGATTCAGGCAGAAGGAGCCATTTTAAAGCCTGCATCAGTATTAATTGTAGTCCAGGGTAAAAGTGTGCACCCTCCATGGTTAGCGGGTTGCCAGTGAGCCACATTAAAAATCAACATGGCTTGATTTTACAATTTAGTTACCAAAATAAATAAATTAATTAATTAATTAATTTGTGCCGTGACTCTCTGTCTCCAGACTTGTTCTGAAATGCTGCAAAAACTTTTGTGCAAGAAGGTGAGAGAAGCACAAACGGCAGTTACAATGGGGGGGGGGGTGGGGTTAAGAAAAAAAATATATATAAATGGACACGCAGGTTATTCAAGAATACAATCATTTGAATAAATAACTACACCCTATGGAAATTGTCAATGGAAATTGTCAATTTTTCAATCATTTATTCAATAGATGTGATATTCTTCTGTGGAAAAAGTAAGTACACCCTTGGTCACAGAAGCTTGTATTGCCCCCTTTATCAGAAATAACTTCTTGTAGGTGTTTTGCATAATTATTCTCCAGTCTTGCTGAAATTTTTTGACCAATCTTCCGTGCAATATTCTTTAAGTTGCAAGATTTTGCAAGATGTTGCAAGGGGGGTGACATATTTGGACAAGCAAACATTTGATCCTCTTTGAAACAGTGCCAATTAATGAAGGTGTTACACTGTCAAATGACATAAAATTGACATTTCGTAGTACGGAAAAATAAGTACACCCCTACATTTATCAGACCTTCAAATCCACTATGAATTCTGCATCATATCAAAGAGCGCTTGAAGATAATGAGAGGCCATCCGTCCGAAAGGTGAAGTTGAACCGAAAGTGGACCTTTCAACAGGGTAATGATCCTAAGCACATTAACAAACCCCCCAAGGAACGGCTCAAAAAGAAGAAACAGAGGGTTACGAAATGGCCTAGTCAAACCCTGGATTGAAATGTTGCGGGGGCTTTGAAACGGGCAGTACATACAAGAAAACCCTAAAAAAAAAATCTTGCAACTTAAAGAATATTGCACGGAAGATTGGTCAAAAAATTTCAGCAAGACTGGAGAATAATTATGCAAAACACCTACAAGAAGTTATTTCTGATAAAGGGGGCAATACAAGCTTCTGTGACCAAGGGTGTACTTACTTTTTCCACAGAAGAATATCACATCTATTGAATAAATGATTGAAAAAGCCCATTTTCCTTGTGGTTTTCTTCAAATATATCAACTTTATTAAATAGGCACTGCTTCAAAATGTTTGCTTGTCCGAATGTGTTTATAATTTTTTTAAAATAATTTTTTATTAAAAAAAAAATGTTTTTTTTTTTTTAAAAAAGCCAAATTATTTCCATGAGCTGTACTTATTTTTTCACAGGACTGAATGTAAACCACAATTATTAAACTTATGGAAATATCTGAAAAGAAAAGAGCATTTTGAAGTTCACTGGTTTTCTTTAATTTGGCCTGAGGGTGTGCAACTTTTTAACGCCACTGTGTGGCATTAGTGAGGTCAGAGATATGCAAAACATATTTGTGACGTTAGTTAACGCTTAAGTGAGCAAATATGCAAGTAACTGTAGGTTTGTTTGTTTTAAGTAAAAAAAAAATTAATCAAAATAAAAAAGGTTAGAATATTGTTGGCATTTAAAAGAAACCCAAAACCAACTCCTCAGTCTGTTGTGGTCTGTTTTTGACATGTTTTAGAAAAAGTTTGTGTGTAATTGGGCTGTTCTTGTGTTTTGGCTTAAAGTTTGAATCACACTTTGGTAATGTGGGAAGTTTTCCTTAAACTTAGAATCTCATTACATAAAAAAAACCCAAAAGCTACCCTTTATAGTGAGAAACAATCGATAAAGTGATGAAAATGCTCCAAAACACGACATTACTGCGGCGGAATTCGAACATTTGTCACATTATTGGAGATCAGTAACCAACACTGACACAACTGCTCTCCACTCCTGATGTTTACGCAATGCTAAAGGCTAAGCTAGCACAGACGCTGCACATTTTCTACGACGTCACAACACAAACAGCACTCCCGTCGGGTACTGAACTCACCGCGAAGTCCGGGGTTGTCATCTCTGGATCGTATATTTCGTATTTTCACCCTTTTACCACTCAGCGTGGACAGCACCAGCCTCTGCCTCAGGAAATTACAGCCCTCGTAACCGAGACTGGCCATGTTGCTATTGCTTCACTAGCACGAAACCCACGTGTGTCTCACGAGAGATTTTTTTTTTTTTTAATTTTTTTACCCCCACCCGCATTTAACAAGCCACGCCTCCGTGCGCTCGGATTGGCTGATGGTTTACACCCACTAGCGGTCCGGGCGCATATTGGACAGTTCAGATCTCGTTCACGTCGCCATAGCAACTGTAAAACCCAGTATAGGGTTTCAAAAACGACGCCTAACTATCTATCTATCTATCTATTTATTTATTTATTTATTTATTATTATTAGTAGTAGTAGTAGTAGTAGTAGTAGTACACTTATTTTAGTCACCGTACTTTTATGTTATATGCAAATGATATTCCCAGAAAATATGAATATTTATATAAAATTATAGCTGACAAAGTACTGAAAGGATAACAAATTTTTTTGCATTTGTTATGTATCCATATTCGAGGCGGAACCTATCCCGATACGGGTGGGGAAACTAGGTAGTTTGTGGTCAAAGGTCACTTCCTACAGAGCAGCGCGAAGCCCAAAATTGATGAATTAAACGATTTGTGCAGTAACTCATATTCTCACTAGGTTTCGCCAATGTCGCTTTTTTATTTATTTATTTATTTATTTTTATTTTTTTTATTTTTTTACAGAAATCACGACGCCCGTACATTAATACACTGGGGTGCCAGTTTACATACTTTATTTAGCACAAATATGCAGTTTGTAAGGTAGACAATTACTGACTGTAGCCCAAAAAAAGAGAGTGAACAAGTTATAGGATTGTTATAGTACAGCATTGAGGTTTATTTAAAGGGTACAACTGTCAGAAAAAAAGAAAGAAAGAAAAAAAAACACTAACCTGCACCTTTCCTTGTCACTGGGGTGTTACTCTCAGTAGTACATCTTTTCTACCTTTAGTGTGTAACCTGGAGCCTATTCCAGGAAGCATGGGGCACAAGCATGGGGTACACTTTGGACAGGGTGCCAGTCTATTGCAGGGCACACTCACATACACATTCACACATCCATTCTTACACTACGGACACTTTGGACATGCCAATCAGCCTAGCATGCATGTCTTTGGACTGGGGGAGGAAACCTCGCAGCACGGGGAGAACATGCACACTCCGCACACACCCTGTAGGATAAGTGGTATAGAAAATGGATGGATGGATTATCTTAACTACAGATAGGAAAGGGGTATTACAGAAGCATCCCAACATGACAAAAAAAATACTAAAAAAAAGTGTCTTAACTTTAAGACAACCCCACTGGTGTCAAAACTTAAAACTTATTTTCAAGCCAACGATAACAGTCACGTTACAATTGCCATGTCCAAGAATGGCGTTACGTTTATTTATGATACAAGACGAAGAACTGTGATGTTTGATGGTGGAAAGACTTTTGGAGGACCCAGATGACGTGCTGTGCTTTGACAACAAAACACTGATAAATAATTATAGACTTCCATGAAATAAGATAATGCAGTTTGCACAAGAATTGCGACCAACATTACAGAAGCCAAAGAACCGTCATTACCAGTCAAGTGATTTTACTATTCACCATACTCCATTTTAATCAAAAGTTTACTTCACAGTTGTTGGTTGTAGTTGGTTACTTGATAACAGACCTGAGAGTTGATTATCGAACTCGATGGAGCAATTAAAGATTTCTTAACTAGAGGGAAGCTTTTGTAAGATAAGATAAGAATCCTAAATCAAGTTAAGATTATTATTATTATTATTATTTCTAAACACTCACCTAACACTTCTTGCTTCCCAGAACATTCTGGTCATGTTTGTTTTAAGTTTCTGAGAACAGATCATTTTTACTTACTGTTTGGTTTTACAGGAAAGTTTTCTTTATCAAAATATAACCTTACCCTAACTTAACCTTCCACTAGCCTGCAATGGTTCAGAGAACCTTCTCTTAACGTTATTTGAACCTATGAGCAATCTTGTACCATCAAAAGATGGTTTTGATGGAATGTTCCCTTTGAAATATATTTCTTACATTTTTTAAGAAAGAAAAGAACTTACTCTTGTGAGACCATGAAAGAATGATGGTTGGTTTGGCTAAACCTTGGCTAAAGTTCCTTGTCAATTGTCATATAATCATAAGAGAAAATTGTGTTTTAACATTCCAGAATAGTGCTAATTTTGTTAACCAACATAAAACTTGGTGTTGTGAAATGTTTCCCAAATTAAATAACCAAAGGAAAACCAAATGCTAAATTTAGGACAATATGTATTTACTGGGAAGCTAATTACAGGTACAACAGTGGTGCAGTTATTTATGTACACTACATTCAGGTTACCATGTAAAAGATACACACTAAAGGTACAAGAGATGTACCCTTACACTTACATTTACAGCATTTAGCAGACGCAACTTACAGAATGCTTTATATTATATATCCTCATGTTAGTGTTCTAGGTCATGGAGTAAGAGTACCATCAGTCTAAAAAACCCTGTTGGGGATTAGTACAGTATGAGTATGAGTACCCAACCCAGTGACAAGGAAAGGTACAGTTTAGTACTTTTAGAGTGGAAAGTATTTAAGTTATATCATATTTAATCTATTCTCCTGTTTTGATATGAAAATGATCACATGAACAGTATTATATACCATGCTTTTACCATACTTTTGTTGCATCATTTGCAAATAAAATATTAAGTTACTGAGTAAAATGCATTGTGTCATTCTTTATTTAATAAAAAAGAATGTAATTGTCAGCAAGTTACTGTAGAATAAGAGGAATAAAACACTTCCGGATTGTGCTGTTATAGGAAAATAATCAACTTTGGGCTGGTAACAGTAACTCCGGTTTGTATCAGGCTGCATCACACTGCCACATTGTTGTTTATTTTCCTATAACTGCACACCCTATATCAGTCTATATTTGACAGAAAGTCAGAAGTGAAGATAAGCTGGAAACAGATCACAGGGGAGATGTTATGGCCTTTTCTTCAACCAGTCACGAACTACTGATTAGCATTTTGGACCAGCTGCAAGCGTACAATGGTGATTGACAGATTCCTGTGCAAAGGAAGTTGCCTAAGAACTTTATTATCACAAGATCAGGCATCTAGTTACATAGAACTCGGAAAAATACACAATGGAGACAGTTATCACTTCCTCCATCTTCTTGCACATGTCAGCGCTTGTTCTCAAGGGATTTGCACAGGGATGACGAGTGAACTTTCCTGACAAAACAATGTATTTAAGTGTGTTTAGATTACTTTAGAATTATGTTAATTGTCTTTTTTTTTTTTACAAAGAGCAGTTCAGAGATAATGGTTTTGCTCATGTTTTGTGGAAGAATTAAAACTCATAAGCCTCCAGTTGCCAGTCCTGCAGCATAGATTAATTTAAAAAATACATTAGATGCATCAGATTAT
>JANDJT010000167.1:15180474-15193229 GCA_024331685.1 Stegophilus panzeri
TTATTTATTTATTTATTTATTTATTTATTTATTTAGTATTATCAGAGTCTATTAAAATTAACACTAAGCATTTTACCCATCATGGTTAGTGTTTAACTTTTTACAAATACACTCATAGCCTTAAAACCTATAGAAAGGCCTGTTTTGCAGACCGAGATTCTGGATCTTCTAGATTAGTACACGCTTTTGAATATAAGGGCATATTTTTTCATTTAAGACACGGCTCATGGCAACAATCACGAAGATGGCATAACATTTTAAAAGACGAACTAAGACAGCTGGTGTTTAACATCTCCAAACAGAGACAAAATGTGTGTCCTAGAATAATTGACAGTATGGAAAATGCAAAAAACAAACAAACAAATAAAAAGAGTCATTTGAAAATTCAATTCAGCCTGTACTATATTGAAAACACATTATTTGGTGTTTTACTTTGTGAATTTAATTTCTACGCTCATTTCAAATCTGACGACTGCAACACACTCCAAAAAAGTTGGGACAGTCGACTGTTTACCACTGTGTAACATCACCTATTCTTTTAATAAGACTTATTAAGCGTTTGGGCGCTGAGTGAAGACACCAGTTGGTTAAGTTTAGCAAGTGGAATTTTCCCCCAGTCATCCATTATGCATTTCTTCAGCTGCGCGACTGAAAGGGGCCTTCGTTGCTTATTTTGCGCTTCATAATACGTCATACATTCTCAAAGGGAGACAGGTCAGGACTGCAGGCAGGCCATGTTAGCACCCACACTCTCTGCTTACACAACCATGCGCTTGTAATCCGGGCAGAATGTGGTTTGGTGTTGTCCTGTTCTGGATGGCAGCACACGTTGTTCCAAAATCACATATCTTTCTGCATTAATGCTGCCCTCACAGATGTGCAAGTTACCCATGCCATGGGCACTGACACACCCCTATACCAAGACAGACGCTGGCTTTTGGACCTGACGCTAATAACAGCTTGGATGGTCCTTTTCCTCTTTGGCCCGGAGAACACGACGGATGTTTTGTACAGTTACAAATCACAATTACAAATGTTTTTTTTAGCAATTTGGCAGGAATATGATGAGACACATAGTAAACACTATAAAAAAAGGCAGCATATTTATTTTAAAAGAAACATTAACGGATCAGGGAGAGACAGCCAGATAGAAGACTAACCTGTCCGTCACGTCCGATCTTCACAGGCTTGTGTTCATTCCAGGAGTTGGTAAGGTGTGCCGACTTTGTAAAAGGTAACTCCCGCCTGAATAGCGCATGAACAAGAACGTTAAACGCTTTTTTTTTTTTTTTTTTTTTTTTTAAAAAAAGGAAGAGAGAACCACACTTTTTCTGTGAAGCATCACATCATTTATATTCTACATGAAAGCATGTATACGTCAAAGCTACCTGCAGATCCAGTCGATTTTGAAGACTCCTCCGAGCATCTTGGCGTTCATGCCTGCAGGCAGGACCCAGTGGATGGGAGAACCTCCGTGATGAGACTCGGACGAGAGTCGAGCAAAACCTGAAATAAATCCAAAACAGAACAATTAAAGAAGGAAGGATTACGTGTATTGCTTGCTCTTGATCTACAATACAGAGTATTCCTAAAAGAAAATTGATTCATTTACCCTTGAACGCCTCACCTTGAAATTTGCCGCTCTCCCTGACGGAAAAGATAAGGATGACGCTTCTAGCCGAGCGGAATGCCGCGTTCAATTTCCTCTCGTTGACAGGCAGGGTCGACCACACCCCCTGGAGGCGGAGCAAATGAGATATTTTGCAACAAACTTCCTTTTATAATCCTTCATCTTTATCAATAAGGCTATATTACCACAAAAGGTCCCAAAATATAACACACACCTTTGCTTTAGCGAGAGAAACATTCTCATGGTTGTTGCTCTTAATCAGGAAGTACCTGGCCTCTCTCAGGACGTATTTCATCTTGCTGGTTTGATCTATTAAAATGACAGTGCCGGAGGAACAAAAAGACCTTGAGAATACAGAAAGCCTTTTCAACCACGTCTGCAGCTTTCTGTGAACTCTTTGGATTATCTCGTACCTTTTCTCACAGCACGGACAGACGACGACAGCTTTTCGTGCTTCTTTTCAGACCCTGCAGGCGGTAAACACCAAGTGTTAATTTCCTTGTACAACAACAATAAAAGGGTTATAGAATATATATGACACTTTTGGTAAAATGGTGGGCATTTTATATGAATGTGTGATTTCAATTCATATATAATTACTGGTGTAGCCTTATTTTATTTTTTTCCAAATATATTTTTAGATACATTTCAATGAGTGCCCGAAATGTTCAGAATCTCCACAGACACAATTGTACAATGGGGAAAAAAATAAAAATGCAGTCTAGATGCTTGTGTAAGGAAAATATAGCCTGACGAGGCACTGGCAATGAAATTGGTGTGCAGAGCCTTTCAGGTGAATTGGTAAACTAAAACCGAACGCATTTTTTGCGAATAATCCTGTCCAGCACTGAATTATAGGGCTACAAGTGCCAGTAATTCTCATAACCGCTTTCAGAAGCCTCTTAGTCTATGTCGACGTTAATCCGGATAGACCTGAAAATCGCGATTTCGTTTTAAAACGCTCTCCATCTACGCTGGAAAAATCACCCGTCCACGCTGAAGCGTCTGAACACGCTCACATCGCTATACTGCGCACGCTTGAAAACGTAAGAAGCTTCGGCCTGCGTTGTTTCCGTCAGGCGTTTAGTTAAAAATGCAGTCTGAAGGTTGTATAAAGCGACAATCTTTACCAACGCCATCAAGCACAACCACAGAAGTACAACATCATCCACCGTCTTGTTTGTTTTGAGTTGAATAGGTCACATGACTAAAAATACATCGTTTTTGAATATCTCCGTTTTCTCGGTCCAACCTACAATGCGAAAATAGCACTCTCAAATTTATCCACTTGGGAGAGCTTATTTATTTATTTGCTTGCTTGCTAGCTAGCTAGCTAACTAAATAACTAATTAATTATTTAGGGATGCACCGAATGTTCGGCAACTGAAATTATTAGAAAGTGCTTTTTTTTGTGCTATTTTCGGCCGAATAATTTTGGTCGTGAAAGTGAAAAGGCCGAATAAATGACCAAACAATGACGTGTTTGATGACGCGACCAAATAGTCTACCAACCAGAGTGAGACACGCGAATGTCGTGACCTCCACTTCCGGCAGTGCGCTCGGAGAGATGAGGGGGCGTGCGCACGCACGAGTGATCAGCGAGCGCATGCTCTTCGGATGTTGACAACTGTGACATTGTTTACTGTGGACACGTGTGTTTGTTTCGTTTCTGTTCCGGAGTATTCGGTCACGTCGCGAGACGTAAGGGAGTAGAGTACGGAAGCAGGTAAAGACGTATTTATTTAAGGGCAGGCAGACAAATCCAAATCGTAATCCAAAAAACGTAGTCAAGACAGGCAAAGGGTCGGGCGATCGCCAAACAGGCATAACGGGGCAAAGCAGGAATCAAAGTCACAGAAAACAGGGTCAAAACAAGAAACATGAACCAGTACTATGGACTGGGAGCGGAAAAACCAGCGTGGACTAAATGAACTAATCTATAGTTTAAACTATCTGAATCTATCAAGGAACATACCATTAACAACGCATCTAACTATACTATATCTACTACAGTACTCCGCGAGGTGAACAGGGACGCGAGCGGTATATAACCGAATATAACCATTTTTTGCACTCTTGTCAATGCACTTTTTAAATGCACTTTTTGTTGTAGGCTACAGAGTGTTACATTCTTTCAGCGGTCAGTTATAGGCACAACACAGGCTATTCAAGGGGGGCTCAAAGATGACCACATAAAAATATTTTTATTTTACTACTTTATTTATTTAAAGTTATATTGTGCCTTGTTGATAGCCTATGCCTGCTGGAATGAAAAAAAAATGTTCAGTGTTAAATAAATGTTTTGAAATTGTAGTTTTTGTAATCTTTGAAAAGCAAGACAAAATAGTAAAAAGCACATTTTGACTATTTAATTTATGCAATGGTGAAAAAAATGGCAAAATAAATGGAAAAAAACCCAAAAAAACGTGTTCGGTATTCGGCCAAGTTTTTCATCAGATTAAGCTTCGCCAAGAATTTTCATTTCAGTGCATCCCTATTATTTATTTATTTATTTATTAAAAAGCCGTTTTCGCTTGACAAAAACGCCGTCTCAGTGTAGACTAGAGGTGTAACGGAATGAAAATTTCATATCACAATTATCGTGACCAAAACGATATTACGGTTATCAGTGTTACCATGGTATTGTTAAAATGTGCTGAAAATGTACAAAAAGTACTGAGACACACACTGAAATCATTTTAACAGGTTTTATATTTGACTATAAAGGGATGGATGGTTGTCACTAGGCTTGCTGCGATCATTTAGTTCAGTTAGAGAAGACGGCGGAAGGCAGTGATGGCGCTCAGGAGAATTTCCAATCTTCCAAGAGGACCAAATCCGAAGTGTGGTCATATTTTGGATTTTATAAAAATGCTGAGGGAGACTAAATAGAAGATGGTAACCCTGTCTGCAGAGCTTGCCAGAAGAAAGTCGCTGTGAAACGGGTCTTTGGTGCTTCGTTGGTGCTTTTACCTCTTTTCCCCATCGCTTTTAAATCGCTTATCAATGCCTGTGCTGCTGCGCGCGTTTCGCTTTCGAATTAGAGGCAATTCTGGGGCGGCAACTGCTTGAATGGTTGGTTCGTTATTATTCTTAATGAAAAACACAACAACAAAATAGTACAATGACAAACTCGCTTATATTAAACCAAATCTTTCGTCTTGCCAGTCGACTCGCCTCGCTCTTCCGAGTCGGTCGGCTCGCCTTACTTTCGTCACGTGATAAATGAAATCAGTCTCCTGCTGATCTGTGCTGCGACTCCGACTCGTTCAGCTCACGGTGAATTGAGCAGACGCGTTGTTTTTAACCGTAACGTCCGTTTTCATGCATAAAAACAACGTTGCATGCTGCGCCTGCGTCAGACTCATGCTGGGTGTGTGGACAGCATTTACCGCGAGTTTGACAAATCACGATAATCGCGCACGGTTTTAACGATAATTAAATGTGACATGGTAATACTAACCGTCGGGGAATTTTATCGTGAACCCGGTAACCGTTTCATCCCTAGGGTGGACGGAAGGACAAAATGTAGAAAAAGCGCTTAGAAGCGATTAATGTGGATGTAGCCTTAAAAGGATTCAAGAAAGAAAGAAAGAAGGAAAAAAAAATGCATTAAACTGTTTTGTTGTTGGAAATTTACACTACACCAGGTGGCCAACAGATGTGCATTGACGTGACTGTATTAATACCACTCTCTGTAATCTGACCTGCTCTGCCACTGAATGACAAGTGACCTACACTTGAACTAAAAAGCCTATATGTAACAAAACCTTCAAATGTATCCAAAATGAACAACCATCATTCGTGTCGGCGAAAATCTGTCAGGTGTTATTATCCATCATTCAATGCTCTGAACCTGTACTGCTACCAGGGCAGAGGCAGGTCAGCTTACACAATTAAATCGGTCAAAAAAAATAAAAAATAAAAATAATAATAATAATAATAATAATAATATACACAGACTACCACCTCTTCCAGAATTAATTAGTTCGATTAATTGGTGCATGAGCTTCTATATGCAAAACTGAATTATTGGGGATTATTTAATACCTGTGCATGATTCTGAAGCTGAGCTTCCACTTCTATCAAAAACGATTGGCGATATCCCTCTAGCGTGCTTCTTCTCTTTTCTTTCCTTATCTGAATAGTAAACGGGAGAACAAGCCCCTTCTGTTAGAGTGTATATATGTATACGTATAGAAATGCCTTCTCTAGATGACTTGGGCTCGGATTTCTAGCCCTGCACTTTGTACTGTATATCTGTCCTTAAAAAAGTGAACACATCCAGGTAGCAACCTGTAGTGAAAACTTCTGACAACCCGTGATTAATGATTTACGCATGTATGTAAAACATTACAGCAAGATTCTGCTGTCGAGTAAAGCCTCGTTTGCTTACAAGGACCACCAAAAGGCGTGAAGGAATGTCGAGTGGATGCTTAAAATGGTAAAAAATGATTTCATAGTATTGGTACAGTCCATTCTGAAGCAATTAATCCCATACATGTGGCACGAGCCATTTGTATAACCGCTGAATATAGGGTTTCAAAAGAACCATCTAAATACTGGTTTAGACTTGCAAAACATGTAGTCTTTCAAAACCCATAGTAACATCCATAGTCGTGGTATTTTTGGTGCTGTGATTGGTTGAAACGGGGAGGTGTGTCTCCAGAAACGTCATCACTCCTCCTCTGTGGGTTTTATCGAGGGTTACGCAGTAATAGCGTCAATACAATACTTTTTTCTGACTGTAAACCAGGCATCTGCCAGCTCTATTATGAGCACAGACGTGTTATCACATAATACTCGCGAGCATGGGCAGCGAATTAAATGTTGTCTTTACGACATAATTCAAGCAATTCTTAATTATAGCCCATCATGATTCAACAGTTAAGATTATGAATAATCACTAATCTAGAAATAGTAATTAAGAGACAACCAGGGAAAAATCACACCTTTAATATAGTGCAGATACAATACGTTGCAATTGTGTTTTCTGTGATAGTATCACTCGTGGCACTATATTAAGCTTACAATGCAGTTCTGCTATAAATGTAGACCAGGTTTAAGTATGAAAGATATACATTTAGTGACAGTCCACTGGAACTACACTACCGGTCCAGAGTTTGGAGACGCTCGACTGAAATGTTTCTCATGATCTTAAAAACTTTTGATCTGATGGTGTGTGATTAAATGTTTGAAATCGGTGTTGTAGACAAAAATATAATTTTCATTTCTTTCATTAGAAAACTAACATTTTACTTACAAAATATATTTTTTTAAACAGACGACTCGGAGTGAAATGTTCAGAAAAGCAGCTGATAAGTGTCCTGCTTAGTGGGAACTCCTTTAATATTGTTTAAAAAGCATCTCAGGGGGATTCCTCAAAAAACCGGTTGAGAAAATGCCAAGAATACATTTCTGGAAATTCTAGGCAAGAAAGGGGTCTACTTTGAAGATGATAAAACACTAAATTATTTTGGAATTTTTTTTATCATAACATAATACCCATAGCTCCGTTTGTGTTATTACAGAGTTTTGATGACTTTTTTTATTATTCTAAAATGTGTAAAAATAAAAATAAAGCACGAGTGTGTCTAAACATTTCACTGGTAGTGTATGTATTAGGAGATATTTACACTCGGTATCGTGTTGCTGCAAGTGTGACCGTCTTCAGAAATGCTCCATTTTGGTAAAATGGCCTTTCCGAAGGACTCTTCGAAGTTTCAGATTGCTTCAGAATGGACTGCAGCCTACAACATCTAAAAGTGCTATTCAAACTGTGTTCTGAATTTTGCATCATCTGAAATCGTTTTGCTCAAATAACCTACGAGAGCAGCATTGGTCACACCTGCTGCATTACGGCGGGATGTTTGGCAGAATCTGGGATCGAGCTGCAAGCTGACCACTAGGACTGTAATTAACACTCGATGCTGAGAAAGACAGCTTCTCGCTCACCCGAGGCCTCGGAGCCTGACGCGGAGTGCACTGACTCGCCCTCTGAGAAGGACACCGATTCCGACTGCGAGTCGCTGGCTTCGCTGCGCGTGTCGTAGTCGTTCTGCTCGTTCCCTTCCTGCTGGTCGCCGTCCTCCAGCTCATAGTCTTCATCCTCCTCTTCTCCTTCTTCCCCCTCAACGTCCTCTTCCTCCTCTTCGTCATCCGGGCCCTTCTCTCCTTCCTCATCCTCGTCGTCCATCACCTCCTCTTCCTCACCGTCGGAACGGTTGCCCTCGGAGGAACTGCCCGTCTCCTGCTCGGAAGCGTACTCCTCAGACCGCGCTTCATCTTCTTTCGAGGAGCGACTGACCCGGCCCACACTCTCCTCACTCGTCCTCCTCAGCTTCTAAAAAGCACAGGGATGTATTACAGTGTGAATAATGTTTACTGCATTTAGATAACAAGTCAACGCACCATACATAAGAGGCACTATGTTGAATGAGGGGAAGAAAAAGCTTCTTCGTTGTACCGAAACAGTAGTAATAAGCAGTTCCTCATTTTATACTCTTCATAGAACTGCAGGGAGCCATATCTCCCTGCAGCTCTACTGAAGCTAAGCATGGTTAAGCCTGGCCAGTACCTGGATGGGAGACCTCCTGGTGAAAACTAAAGTTGCTGCTGGAAGTGGTATTAGTCAGGCCAGCAGGGGGTGCTCAGCCTGTAGTCTGTGTGGGGCCTAATGCACTATACTGTAAAAACAGCACTGACTTTCAGATGAGATGTTAAACTGAGGTCCTGACTCTCTGTAGTCATTAAAAATACCAGGACACTTATCGTAAAAAAGAGTAGGGGTACAACCCAGGTCTACTTGTGAAATTCCCCCATTGGCCCTTCTCTATCGTGGCCCCTTAATAATCTCCATCTCTGAATTGGCTTCATCACTCTCTCCTTTCCGCTAATAGCTGGTGAGTGTTCTGGCGCAATACGGCTGCCATCGCATCATCCAGGTGGATGCTACACACTAGTGGTGGCTGTACTATGTACTAATATTATGTAAAGCACTTTGAGTGTCTAGAAAAGAGCTGTAACTAAAAAAAAATTACACTCATAGGTAGAAAAGTACCTACTCTTGAAGCAGGAAAAGCTTCTGAGAAAGGGACTGAATTTTCTACCTAAACTGAGCAGCAAAGTGGTGCTCTATTCTAAATCTTCATGTGCATCAACAGTACAGCCTGGACAGTTCAAAAGCAGCCCAATCAGATCTCAAGAAGCATTTGACCTTGTATCTTGTGCTGTCCACTTTTGATCTGAGCACCTGAGATGGATATTCATACCAAGTGTGAACAGGGCTCAAGTCTACTTCAACTGTAAAATCTGCCTTTTTATATATTTTATATATATATATATATATATATATATATATATTTAAAAAAATACCTAGCCAAAATGCCCCACACACCTCATTCAGCTCTGGCATCAGTGGTTTGATCCTCCTCTGGTGGTCTCTGCTGTGCCCTTTGGACAGATCAGCCCTGGGAGCTCTCCCTCGGCCAGAATGGTTCTTCCTGTCTTCATAGAAGTCACCAGGGTGGTGTCTGCCTCTCAGGCTGGTCATCTTTTTCCCAATGGCTCCACTG
Source organism: Stegophilus panzeri (assembly GCA_024331685.1). NCBI lineage: Eukaryota > Metazoa > Chordata > Actinopteri > Siluriformes > Trichomycteridae > Stegophilus > Stegophilus panzeri. Next base: position 15,189,679 of record JANDJT010000167.1, read on the forward strand.
GACGATACCGACCTTTTAACCGGCTGCCTGGTGGAGTGGCTCGAAGACCTCAGCCGCTTTGCATCGTGGCTGTCTCCACGATCGTTCTTTCGCTTGGACCCTTAAAGATAAAAACAAACAAACATCTGTATATGAGCAGACTTCACAATTTCCCTCCAGTTAGTTTTTTTTCTCCCCCATTGCTTTTGTGTCCAGCTGTGACTCCCCAAGCATTTCACAACCCCGCCTCCCTCTAGACTTGCCCTAAATCACACTACAGCAACATCTGTTTCTCAGTGCAAAAGATACGACTGCACTGAAAACCCTTTAGCTGTTGTAAGCACATTACATTGCTGCTACTCCAAGCAAGTTCATAAAGACGGTCACCGCCGGCCTATTGCGGATCTATTTTTGTCATACTGCTGCTCTAGTTGCTTTTCTTTTCAGCCACTTTCTCCTTTAGATTACAATAATTTTATAGGAAGTCATTATCAAAAACATATTTCTAATAAACAAGACAAATTAGGGAATTTGTGTGTTGGGTTTTTTTTTTCTTCCTTTTGTTGTTTTCTATACGGCCAAAAGTATGTGGACCTTACCATCACACCCATGTGATTTTCACCCCAAACTGTTGTTTAAAGCACACAATCGTATACAACGTCTTTGTGTGCTGTAGCATTAAATTTTCCCTTCAACAGAAATTAAGGGGCCCCCCCAAGTCCAAACCTCTTCAAAGAGCATGACGATGCCCCTGTGCACAAAGCGAGCACCGTGATGACATGGATTGCCAAGGATGGAGTAGAAGAACTCCTTCACAGGGCCCTGACCTCAACTTTTGGGATGAACTCTAACGTGCCTGACCTCACCTTTGACTACATAGCGTATACACACAAGGATGTGCAAAGATTTCATAATGCATTTTGCTTTGCACACACAATTTAAACGCTCGATTAGTAGAAGTGGTGGCTCCGTGGTTAAGGCCCTGTATACACTAGCACACTTTCGTTTTAAAACACATTACTTTTGCTACAGTTACACCTTTCATCTACACTACTCCGGCGTTTTTGAGTCTCGAAAACTGAGACTTTTGGAAACGCCGAAGACCCCGTTTTAGTTTGAAAACTCCGGGCTCGCGTTTCAGTGTAAACGGACCAAAACGCAGACTTTCGAAAACGAAGGCGTGGCTGCCCACATTCGCGCCCTGATTGGGTCTTCTGGATCACTGCGTATCCTTCCCTGATTCGTCAAACCCCTATCATATGACCGTTACGCTACCTTGACGAACGTATAAAACAATAACATGGAGACTGAACTGCAAGCTTTGCTGGCTTTGTCATCATTTTTAGCAGCCATTTTGCAGTTAAATTTTGTATTTTATAATATTACACACGTGCAAGAGGCAAGCTCTGATTAGAGCAAATCGGTAACAAATCTCCTTTCAAGCGCCGTAAGCCCTATGTGGAACGCCGGTTTTGGGTTAGACCGGGAAGAAAACTATTGCCTGGTGGGACATGTTCATCAGTGAATTTTTCGTGAGGAACGGCGACAGAACTTTCTGGACGTTCAGATCAGCCCTGGTCCACCTCAGCGAAATCCTTCGTTTGTGGAAGGGAGGCTTTGTAGTCACTAGTCATTAGTCACAATTCCACCTCGTCATGTCCACACGAAGACGTACTTGCTTTTCCTCGCCGTCCGGCTCATTGTTGTATGACTAGCAACCAACTTCCTGTTTACACTTGTACGTGCAACATGCGGCTTTGGTAATGCAGTGTGGACGGAGATCGTTTTCGTTTTAAAACGAAAACGCACTAGTGTAAACAGGGCCCAAGTCTTCGGGCAATTCATCGGAAGGAAGGTTCTGAGTTCAAATCCCAGCAATGTCAAGCTGCCATGGTTGGGTCCGTGATCAAGATCCTGAACCCTCAGTTGTATCCTGTCTCAAATCTAAGTCATCTTGGATACAAAACACCGATATAATATATATAATGTCCTTTTGCACAAAATGTAATAAAATGTATAACTGCCACACACACACACACACCTTTCTTTTCGTTCAGGCCATGTTCACTCTCAGGGTTGTACAGCTCGTCGTCTTGGTCTGGAGCATCAGTCAAGATATCCTCCAGGACATTGAGTTCTCCATCTAAAAAATTTGGATGTTTGATTTTAGGAAATGAGTAGCAACAGCTATTGTGAAGATTTTTATTTTATTTTATTTATACGTAGGTTAAATGAAACACCTTGAAATTAACAGGACGTACATCGAATTACTGATGCAGGAATGAATGCTAGTTAGCTGTATTACAAAGCTAACACAAGTCAACACTTCATACAGCTATTAAATTAGCTAAGCTAACCTGGTAAAATAGACATTAAAATATCAATTATTATTACTACTACTACTACTAATACTACTAATAACAACAACAACAACAACAACAACGGCTGTTCAATTATTATGCTTAATTATCATAATAACGACGCAGTGGACGCACCTATGCAAAAATCCAACGTGAGTGGACAATGGTGTAAGCTAAGCGCAAACATGCTAACGTTAGATAGCTACATTATTTTACCTTTGTCGTCTCGCCTGTCGACGGCCATCTTCAACAGCCTTTCTCTCTCTCTTTTTTAAATAGGAGACTTTGAGTCGCCTCGTTTTGTCTCCTCTTCAGCGCTCAATATATTTTATGTAGACAATACCTCAGTTACAGTAAACAAAACAAACATAAAAAAGGCATTCGGTTCAGTGTTTGTGTTCTTCTCTGAGCCCTGGTCTAAAATGGCCGAACACTTCCTCTAGCTCTGCACCGCCGCTGCGCAAAGGGTTGCCAGATTGAACTAAAGGGTTGCTAGTTTATCTGAGTAGATTTTTTTTCTCGTCTCGTTCTCAGCAGTATTGTCTAAATTTCTGACATCTTGGGTATTAATTTCTCTCTTATTGCTGAATTTATATTAAACCGCAGTCCATGCAATGTATGCCAAGTGCCAAGGGTTGCCAAATTGGATACAGGGTTGCCAGATTGGGGTATGTCATGTACGTCAACAAATAACCAAATAAATAAATAAATAAATAAATTGGTGATGGTTTAGCAAAAGGGGTTTAGTGGCTTAGCACGTTCCCTCGCACCTCCGCCTCCACTCTGTGTGCATAGAGCTTGCCTGTGCTTTGGGGATTTCTTCCAGGTACTCTGGTTTCCTCCTGTCCCGAATTCCTTGGGACAGGCTCCAGGTTCCCCCGAGAACCCCGTGTGTAGGAAATGTGGTATGGAAATTGGGGATATCCCAAAGCATCAGTGAGGTCAGGCACTGATGTTGGGGTAGGAGGCAGTCAGCGTTCCAGTTGATCCCAAAGCTTGGCAAACCATGTCTTCATGGAGCTTGCTTTGTGCACAGGGTCTGGAACAGGTTTGGGCCTCTTGGAAATGGTAATTCTACAACATACAAAGACATTCTATACATTCTATACAAATTTGCTTCCAAATATATATACATTGAGTGATTTGTAATGAGTTATTAATCAACATTTATCTTTCAAAATATCAAATGATTTGAATGGCTTCTTCAAGCTT
>JANDJT010000167.1:15217718-15229168 GCA_024331685.1 Stegophilus panzeri
ATATATTTTGCTTTAGCTACGGTAAAGACGACTAATCGGCTAATTGATTGCTTTTCTGAATTACCGTTCTACTACTAACAATTAATAGTTGTGCATGCCCTACAATGTACAATGTAAATAACCCCCAACAAATTTATGAAATTGCTTTGAGCCTCATGTCTTTTCTCTCTTCATTGAAAACTGTCATGGTTTTGTATACATTTCCTTAAACGTTTTCTGTATACATTTCAGAGCAGAAATACTGTATGAAATTCTGTACGAACCTGTTGAGCAGTTGGAATAAATCAAAAGCAGCTATATAACACCTTACCAGTGATTTTGGTGAAATGTTTATCATAGGTTACCATTGTATGAAGTTTGATCATTGCTGTGTGTCCTATGTATAGTAGCATGTTCTCTAATCGCTCTATAAAGTCCATGCGATCAGTGAGATGCCCCTGAGTGCCAGCTGCTGGTACATAAGACGGTGGAGCAGGCATCTGCCCACAGAGCCGCTCCAGAGTATTAGCGAAAGACAACCGGATAGACATCACGAAGGGCAGCTCAAGAACGTCCGCCAGCAAGTCCGCGCATGGCATCATGGGGTCATAGAGAAGCACATCGAAGTGTGATTCCTTCAGCAAAGTCACGAGATCTCTCTTAAACATTCCGTCACATACGACCTGTAAATAACGAGTCATCCCAGACATCACGTTCCAAAACGAGGCCAGCTTCTGAAAGCCGGTGATGTTTTGATCCAACCAGAGATTAATAAGGTTTTGTGAAACGCTTTCTGCCTCCTCTTGATCTAAGTTGACGTGAAAAGACATGAAGGTGAACCGTTCGTTTTGGTCCTGTTTCACCGTAGGTGAGGCAGAGTGTGTGAGAACGGTCACGCTGTGGTTCCGGTCCAGGAGCTCCTCAACAATTACGCGCATGTTGTGCCAGTGACTGTATTCACCAGGAAGCACTAGTATGTTGCCACTGAGAGCTATTTCAGACAAGCTCAGCAGCAAAATTACCAAGGTACAAGATCTGTTCCTCATCATTGCATCAAATGAAATGACGACTAAGCTTCTAGCCACACTGGGCGGTGTTAAAGAATATCCGGTGGAGAACAAGTTGGTTGTGTAACCTGTTTTTGCTGTATGTACGGGTTAATGGGTATGGGTATGGGTTAACCTAGTATGACCCAGGCACTACTATCAGTCGATATTTGAGGCTTTAGCAGATAAATGCTTCTGTTTATCTAGAGTTAGTTCACACCTTCAAAACAGGCTGTAAAGAACAAGTGCTTTAGAACAAAGGTCACTACAGTTCACTATACTAAGGTACTATTCGATAGAATTTAACACAGCCTTTTTTTTTTTTTTTTTTTTTTTTTTACAGTGGTTGCTGGAAAGGCGCCAAGGCAAAGAGATCACCTGACTGAATTTCATTCACACAATGCCACTCTAAGATTAGATTTTAAAAGCTCTTGTTTTCCACCAAATGTACTTCCAAGCCCAGGAACTAGACTTTGAAGTTATTAACTGTAAGGTGTTTTATTTTTGTAATATGCTTACTGCATTCTTTAGTTTTGTAATTTATTTATTTATTTATTTATTTTTTTTACACAGATATCTTGGGCTAATGATGACGACGACAATTGAGCTGTATTTTATTTTTCTTTAAACTTGCATTATTTTCTAAACCTGGAACATAAATTTAAATGTATTAAACAGAAGTATTTCATTTACCTAGGAATTCGGCATAGGCGTAGTCCCATTTTACCATGACCATAAGTTTAAACAGTATGTCCTGACAGAGAATAAACAAAAAGGTTTTTCAATCTCTGTAGAAAATCCGCGTGATCCGTGTAGCTCAGGCCGACCGCTGGGACGAAGGATGGTGGTGCTGGCAGCTGCCCACGGAGTCGCTCCATAACACTCCCATAACTGAACCTTTACTGAATGTTTCTGTGCTAGCAGTTCCCCACACATATACACAGGGTCTGTCAGAAAAACATCAAACTGTTCCTTTCTCCACTTCTCCAGCAGATCTTCACGTGTAAAAAGCTTCCGGCACACTGCTTGATTCTGCTCTGTGGACAGGTGTGTTGTCTCCTTAATCTTTTGAATAACCTGGATCAAGTTGTCTAACAATGTGTCCAAGGTATCAACGATTTCCTGTTTGGTGTAAGGCACCTGGATGATATCCACATTGTAGCCCATAGACTGATCTGTCTTTACAGATGGTGTAGCACTATGGGTAACATATGTCTTTAAGGTTGATTTAGTGGCTGAAGTCTGAATTCTTCCCTGCCGTAACACACTGGCTCAGACCGAGAATGAAAAGAAGGCAGACAGCAGCTCTCTCACATGCACTCATGATGGCTGGAGAATCAGATATCTCAGCCCAGACAGCAAACATTACAGGAAGCATGTGACTAACGGCTGACGTTCACAACATTCAAAGTAACTATAGATGGATAAAAGGCTTATCATTAATAAATTCTTTAAAAAATTGTAATCATTGGCAAATTGCTGTGGTGTAACAGGAATAAAACAATTAGAAACATGCTGTTATAGGAAAATGACCAACTTACTTTGGTAATAGTAACAGCAACCCTGCTTCATGTCATGTCACATTATACACAATCCTGTCCCTGGTTATTTTTCTATAATAGCACACTCTGAAGTGTTTTATTCATTGCACAACATGACACAACATAAAGGATGCCTTTGAACACCACATGACAGGCTGCTTTAAATGCATTTTTCCCTCACATTCAATGAGTATTTTGACAAAACATGAGCGCATTCTATTAATCCATTCGCACCAAGATTTATAATGAGTGATTTGGTAAGTGGTCTGCACTTATATAGCGCTTTTATCCAAAGCGCTTTACACTGTGTCTCATTCACCCATTCACACACACTCACACACCAATGGTAGCAGAGCCGCCATGCAAGGCGCTAGCTTGCCATCGGGAGGAACTTGGGGTTCAGTGTCTCGTCCAAGGACACTTCGGCATGTGGAGTCACATGGACTGGGAATCGAACCGCCAACCCTACGATTAGTGGACAACCCGCTCTACCACCTGAGCCGCCCATTTCAAGTAACATTGCCTACACCTTCACCACTAACAAAGTGAAAATCAATCAATGTGGGCGGGGTGGAAGGGAGAAAATCCCATGCAACATCCAGCCCATTGTGTAATTAGAGTAGAGACCATGTGATATTTGAATTGTCAGTAGTGCAGGATAAATGCATGAAAGCGTATTATACTGAATTATGCTACTTCCTTCCTTACCTTCTCATTTACAATTCATGCTGATTAAGTTTTCTGAAAATGTATACTTGTCCTTAAGAAGTCTGTGCAGTTTCCAAGAATGGCACTAAAGTGGTGCTAGAAGTTTCACTGTGAGTACAAAAGCACTTTCAGGAAAACATTTCACTCTGATGAGTTTGTAGAAATAACTTTTATGGAGTTGTATACTGAATAAAAGTTTTTTTTTTTTTTTTAAACCATTAAAATGGCACACTTGACAATGGGCACTGGTATCTTCACTTACCCATGAGCTCTGTATACAAAGGATCCCACTTCATCACAGTCAGAAATGTGAACAGACAATCCTGAAAGAGATTAAACAACATGTTTTTTACTCTCTGTGGGAAATCCATCTGATCCGTGTAGCCCAGACCGACCGCTGGCACATGAGAAGGTGGTGTTGGCAGCTGCCCACAGAGACGCTCAATTGCACTCCCAAAACTAAACCTGAGACTGATGATAAATGGCAGGTTCAGTTTCAGAGCCAGAAGTTCGCCACACATACTCATGGGGTCTGTCAGAAGAACGTCAAATGGTTCCTTTCTCCATTTCTCCAGCAGATCTTCACGTGCAAAAAGCCCCCTGCATAGTGCGTGATTGTGCTTTGCGCTGCGGTTGAAGATATCCCTGAGCTTCAGAAAAGACTGGATCATGTTGTCATTTTGTAGGTCGTATATCCAGTACTTCATAAATCTATCCATGGTGTCAATAATGTCCTGCTTCGTGTGCGGCACCTGTATGATCTCCACATTGTAGCCTGGAGACTGAACTGTCTTTACAGATGGAGTAGCACTGTGCGTAACGATCGTCACACTGTGTCCTCTCGCTACAAGTTCATCTATGATGACTTTGACATTGAGCCAGTGGCTGAATTCTCCTGGCCAGATGAGGATCTTCCCTGCTGTTACATACGGCAGAGGCTGGTTCAGACCGAACAGGAGGAGAAAGCAAAGAACTGCTCTCTCACACACACTCATGATGGCAGGATGATCAGCTTACACACAGAACGCACCCAAATAATGATCCACTTCAAAGAGCAATAAAGGACAAATAGTACATTGAACTTTATCCCCAGTAGTGGGTGGTGCCTTCTCACACATTCCCACAGCTTCTCATGAACCGAACACATTATTGTCCAATGTGAATCAACTGTCTAATAACTATGTAATAAACTCTCATTATGCTATATGAACCTTGTATAGGATTAATCCAGGCATTAACATATATGAGCATAACAGTCTCTTCATCTCTTCATTTATGATTGAGAAATCGGAACAGTCCTACTGTTCTACTCTGAACTGGCAGACCTCCTTCAAACCAAACAGTAGAGTGATACATGACAAGTTTAAGAGGAAGCTTTTTGACCCATCTTGGGAATGATGTAGAACCTCACTAGTGACTGTTTAATACAGCCCAATTCCAAAAAAAGATGGGACGCTGTGTAAAATGTAAATAAAAACAGAATGCAGTGACTTGCAAATCTCATAAACCCATGCTATTCACAATAGAACACAGAAAACATATCAAATGTTTAAACTGAGGAAATGTACCATTTTAAGATGAAAAAAAAAAAGGTAATTTTGAATTTCATGGCCGTAACACGTCTAAAAAAAAAACAAAAAAACGTTGGGACGGGGGCAACGAAAGGTGGGAAAATGAAGTGTTACTAAAAAGAAACAGCTGGAGGTTAAATGGCAAAAGGCCAGTAAAATGATTGGGTATAAAAAGAGTATCTTAGAGAGGCAGAGTCTTTTGTTTTACTCCTTATATAATATCCTATTTCTTGATTCAATGTTTGACTAACATGACGTTTTTCATGGGGGAATTAAAAAGGACATGAGCTATAGTTTAGGTGCAGTTGTTTTATTTAGAGAAAAAAAAAAAAATAAAATCACAATTTTATCATATCAGACCAAAGGTGGAAGATTACAGAAAACTCAGAATAGTAATACAAGCCATCACAGTTTTCAGTAGATCATGGTATCTGCTTACAACTTCACATTTTCACAGAAAAACCACAGCACCTGCATTAAGGTTTAAATTATTCAGTTATTATCAGGAGGTTTTTTTTTTTTTTTAAAAAACAGTGTGGAAATACAGTCTTCTCTGGTTACCTCCAAGCATGTACCTCACTTTTAGTGTAGTTCAAATGGATGTGCTGCATTTGGAAATCATGTTTTATGGGATCCATGTATCTGTACTGGTGTGGCATTTCTACACTATGCACTATTCTTGAATTTACAGTAGTTCCCACCCGCCTCAGTTGACCTGGATAACATCGTCCCACTCCTTGATGGGCCAAACGCCGTTCTCCTGCACGTTGGGTGGCGAGCTCTTCCAGTCCCAGGCCTTGACCGGAATGTTCCATTCTGGCCCGTAGTTTGCAGTCACGTAGTCCAGAGTCTCGCAGGGCACTCGGACCTTCAACTCCAGCAGCTCAGTCCAGCACAGGCTGAACCGAGGGAAGACGTACCTGAGACGGAGACAGAGACACACTGGATTATGTGCTGCACTGTGGATTTGCAGGGAACATCTAGGAGAGATCCGATTACACACGGCTATCAGGATCGTATGATTCTTTGCACACTGGTAGCACATTGCTAGATAATCTAAACTATCTAGCAAACTATAACACATTGTTTAATATGTATTTCATACCCAGGAAACTAATAAAATATCATAAAAACCTTTCTGCACCATAACCCTCATAAAAAATCGGAATCTATGAATATGCATGATATGCTAATTAGAAATAACATAACAACCTGAGCCCATTTCATCTATTGCCTTAATGTAATGCCACTACTAGATCAGTCAATCAATAATAATAAAACACTTTACTTGAATTTCTTGCCGCTCTTCGCCTGTGTGCCTCCGTTCCAAACGATGTCACCGTCCTCGTAGAAAAAAAAGATGTCCAATTTTACATCCAGGCCTTGGAAGGAGAGCTCAAGACTGTCCTCTATCTGCATGTGAGACAGGTCAATGAAGTATCAGTCTGGACCAAGGGTAGTTCATATGAGCTACAAAGATGAGGTTCAACTTAGAAGCAAATAAAATTTATATCACAGTGCTGATGAATTCTTGATTCTGATTGGTGGAGAAACCATATTTATTGCTTATGTGGTGCACTTGTATAGGTAGTACGACAGTAAACTACTACATAGAGAAACTAATACCAGTGTTAAGGTTCCACGATCATAAATCATGAAATGATATTTTTTATGGACACAGTTTATTTATAAGGAGCAGTTACGCTCCCCTAGATAAATACACGATTGTTCGGCTCGAAATGATAAGCTTAGGCAACTTCCACACTGATCGATCCCATCAATTTAGCCTGATTCAGATACTTCCTGATCTCTTCAGATCTCATCGTATTAATTCAGTCAGAGCTCAAATAAGTTTCCCTTCAGAGGATTGATCGAATAGCTAGGTAACAGAATTGTAAGATGCCGTACCTTTCCAAACTTATGTTTGAGGGAGAGTCCAGCCTTCTGAAATGCCTGTGTGATGTCATGCCTGTAATCTTTGATCCAGATGCCCAGGTCCACATCTTTACTGTAGGGAATGATGTTACACTGCCGGAACCAACCTGTGACATGAAAGGGATGAATATCATATCATATCATATCATACCTGTTGATTTCTTGAATCTGATTGGTCAGAAGGTATTGATTAATGTTCCACTAAAGCAGCCCTCATAGCAAGGTATATATTAAAGCACTCGCTCTAAATATCTATTGTTTCTACAGTAACCGTTAATTCACATGGAGTTCTACGAGGACACATAATTGAAGTCTAATAATAAGCCGATTAAAAAACATATCATCTTTGATATGGTGAAGTATTCTTGTAAGACTTTTTTGACATTTATGAAGTCTGCAGTAACAGTCAGTAGGTTTTCCACCATGTGAAAGTCTTCAGGACAGAGGACTCTTTGGTTTCTTGGGAAATGGGGAAAAAAGAGGCAAGCTTTTTAACTGCTATAATGTAAGGGATAACTTGTTTGAGACTTTCCACAACATTAAATGCAACTACAAACAGATAATAAGCATTCGGTGTCATTCATTAATAAAGCAGTCCCTCCAGGATTTTGCAATTTTGCGATCGCAAAAAATTAACGTGAAATCAAGCAAACGCGTGCAATTGTTCAAAATTACCGCAGATTTGCGCCAAGACACCATGTCACGTGATGTCATCACGACGCGCATTCAGCCAAAGCCCTCTTCGATTCACGTGCGAACATCGATACAGCTAAAAGGTCTCATTTACCAACAAACATCACGGTGAAAAACCGTGTAAAACTATTTCGTGCGATTGCAATTTTGCCAATTCAAGTAGCACTGCAAAAAAACCTGCAAGCTGCATCGCAAATATTTTTAAAAGCCGCAGCAAAAGCAAGCATTTTCAGCCGCGACAACCACTAAAAACCGCCGTGAAATCCTGTACGGGCTGATAAAGACAAAAAAATGTAATCGGTGACAAATTTGTGTGGTATAAGAGGAATAAAACACTTTGAGAAGTGCTATTATTGGAAAATAAATCAGCTTTGAGGTGGTAACAGTAACTCGGCTTTGTGCTGGGCCACACTACACACCATCCCGTTGCGGATTATTTTCTTATAATCCCCCCAGAAGTTTTATTTCTGATAATATGATATGATTAATTATTATGTCTCTTAATAACTCGATCCAACAACTACTCACCGAGACATGTACCACTGCTCAGCCAGAACGGAACCTCGATCCCACTGAGAACTCGAGCAGCGAGGTGGAGCAGACTCTTGGCCTTCATCCTGAAGTCCATGGCCTCTGGTGACGTATCGTCTGGATACAGCTGGGAAGAGAGATGCTCATTTATACTTTAGTAAGTGCAGAAACATATAGTACAGTTCAAAAGTCCGAGTCTGCTACCAAGAATCATTGTTATTTCTTTAATCAACCCGTACAGGATTTCACTTTTTTCTTTGTGATGGCTGCGGCCAAAAAATGTTTGATTTTGCTGTTTGATTTTTCAAATTTGCGATGCGACTTGCAGAGTTTTTTGTGCCTTTTTTTTTGTTTTGCGGAAAACTACTTCAATTGGCGAAATTGCAATTGCACGAATTGCTGTGATGTTTGTTGGTAAATGAGACCTTTTAGCTGTACTCATGTTTGATGCACGTGAAATGAAGAGAGCTTTGGCTGAATGTGTGTCGCGATGACGTCACGTGACGTAAAATCAGCGATAAATTTGAAAAATTGAAAGCTCCTCCGAATACTGCAGAGTTTGCTTGATTTTGTGTTCATTTCTCCAACCGCAAAATCACTAAATCCTGGAGGGACTATTTAAAATCTACTACGACGTTAAAATGAGATTTCTTCAACAAGATGACATTACCCACTCTGGTAGTGATGGCATGGAGATCTCCTCAAAATGGCTGCTGTTTTCAATACTCATTACAAAGCCATGTCTCTAAATCACATGCATGCGTGTTGACTATGTCAGAAACCCTCATTACCCTCATTTACGTAAGAGGCGGGGCTTTCTGAATCGACAGGGAACATGATTGACAGGCAATTAGACACGCCTCCTTATGTTAATAGGATGTTAATAGCGTGCATCAGTTTTATCCCGTTATAAACACTTGGGTGGCACAGAAACCTGAGCGTTCTCTTCAACACAGTGGATGCTGCTAACACAGCGTGAACTACTAAAGACTGAGACGGATATTTTTTAAAAGAGGATCGGAAATATTAGCGAAACGAACCTGGTAAAAGGCCGCTGCCTCTCGATATCTGCACTCCAGGAAACGGCTGTTGGAACGTTCGTTCTTGAAGTGAGAGAAGTTTTTGGGGATCCGCACGTCAAGCCCATCAAGAGTGGTCAGAATAAGATCTGGCCTAGAACAGGAAAATGACATTATGCTACATGATAAAGTTGATGAAATTGTTGCTAAATCTTCCGTTTGAATTCTCCGTATTATTCCACCACTTCTTTAAAGTGCACCTATTATGGTTTTTCAAGTATTATCTTTCATGTAGTGTGTTATAGAGCTGTTTGTGAATGTAAAAAGTCTGCAAAGTTTTAAAAAATCAAAGCGCAGGACAAACGGAGTTATTGACTCCTAAAAGAAGGAATCGATTCTGAACAGCTGAATCGAGTCGTTAGTGATTCCAGACTTCACTTCCTGTACGAACCTATGTAGATTTGTAACAAAAAGCCCCACCTCTGATCTTCATCGGCTGCTCGTTGACAGCGGTAGACCGATCACGACAGACTGGGACGTCTGACCAATCAGAGCAGAGTATGCTCTCTGAAAAGTGGAGTTTAGAACGAATCCTTTATAATGGATCATTTAACGAGTCGTTTGTGACACTGAGGGGGGAAAAAAGGTAATGCTACAGTTTAAATTATGAGCACGTTAAAGTGTTTGTTGACCTCGGATGCATGTAAATCTATCGTATGAGACCTTTAAACAAAATTAGGCACGTTTCAAAACCATAATAGGTGCGCTTTAAGTCTTCTCCTTAGAGAAAATCTGAATTTGGAGGACATATTAGTTAAAGGATTCCCGTTCACAATAGAACCACACGTGGGTACCTGTTGTAGGCCCCTGCGTAGCGGCCGAACTCCAGGTCCCTGAAGGGAGCAAAAGCGCGGTCCATGCTTCCTCGGAGCCTGAGCGGCCCGTGCCACAGGTAGTTGCCGCTTCGTTCATACAGCACGACCACATGCACCAGACGGCCGTTGAAGCGGAACAGCAGGTGCAGAGGGATGTCACGGCCTGACAGGTCGTCCATGCTGACCAGCCTGGGGTCTTTACCTCTGATCTCCAGCAGCTCCAGGCCACGTTCCTCTGCAGCCTCCAGGAGGCCAGCCTGAGCGAGTGACGAATGAGGGGATAGTTAGCACATTTACACTCTTCTAGTTAAGGGAAATATTATGGCTGATAAGTGTCCTGCGTAGGTGTGAACTCCTTTAATGTTTAAAAAGCATCTCAGGGAAATTCCTCAAGAAATTAGTTGAGAAAACACCAAGAATACATTTCTGGAAATTCTACGCAAAAAGAGCGTCTACTTTGAAGATGCTAAAATATTAAATTATTTCGATTTATTTTGGATTTTTTATCACAACATAATTCCCATAGCTCCGTTTGTGTTACTCCAGAGTTTTGATGACTTTATTATTATTCTAAAAGTCGGATGTAAGGAATAATAATAATAATAAAAAGATTCAACACCTTCTGACCAATCAGAATCAAGAATACAACAGCACTGTGGTACACATATTATTTACTAATTGAAAATTCCATAAGGAAGGTCTACCACGTGTCTCCACGTGCTACTAGTCTCATGCAGAGATGCAGTGCCATGGTACATATCTCAGCTGTGTTTACAAGATGTTTTTCAGATGTGATTCGTTCAACCCAGCGGAAATCCTTACATCATACTTCCAGAGGTTTCCAAGCAGGCCGAAGGTGACAAAGTCCCTGTGCGTGCACAGAAAGGTGCAGTGAGGCTCCTTGATCTGGCTGTCCTTCAGCAGAACGGCATCCTGGGAGAGCAGGCTCAGAGATGCCGTGTCCACCAGAAACACAGGCAAGCTGAACTTATGGGCCAGGCCCAGAAACTTTTTCACTAAATGCTGTGATCAGTGCAAGAGGACAACAGAGGAATTCGTACACTGTTGCAAATATTCATTTTACATAGTGTTTTGGAAATAGTTTATTTAAATAATAATAATAATAATAATAATAATAAAAAGATAATTTATCTTTGACAAGAATCCGTAATTAACTAATGAATCCTTAAAGAACCCTTTTCTCTACGACTGTAGATTAAATTGTACCACATAATGATTAAATTATTCTTCTAATATTTTGACTCACCCATTGCGCCTCTTTCCCTGTTGGGTAACCTTTACCGCTCGGTGCTTGAAGTCCGTGCTATGGAACGAGCGCTCGTTAAAAAAACAATTCATTTATAAAATCAAATAAAGTTTCATTTTGTAGTTTTGTGCTGGAACTACAAGGATAATGTAGCTAGGAATTAAGGGAAGCTCATAGTTATAGCACTGTTTAAACTGCATGTCGAAATAATAATAAAAATTAAAAAAAAAAAAAAAAAAAAAAAAAAAAAAAAATAAAAAATAAAAAAAAAAAAGAAAAAAAAAA
>JANDJT010000167.1:15229326-15245051 GCA_024331685.1 Stegophilus panzeri
GCCATAACATTAAAACCACTGACATGTGAAGTGAATAACATTGATTATCTCGTTACAATGCATCCTGTCAAGGGGTGAGATATATTAGGCAGCAAGTGAACAGTCAAAAAATGGGCAAGCGTAAGGATCTGCGCGACTTTGACAAGGGTCAAATAATGATGGCTAGACGACTGGGTCAGTGCATCTCCAAAACGGCAGGTCTTGTGGGGTTTTCTCAGTATGCAGTGGTTAGAACCTACCAAAAGTGGCCCAAGGAAGACAACCGGTGAACCGGCGACAGGGTCATGGGCACCCAAGGCTCATTGATGCATGTGGGGAGCGAAGTCTAGCCAGTCTGGTCCGATCCCAAAGAAGAGCTACTTTAGCACAAATTGTTAAAAAGGTTAATGCTGGCTCTGACAGAAAGGTGTCAGGACACACAGTGCATTAATGCTTGCTGTGTATGGAGCTGCGTAGCTGCAGAGCGGTCAGAGTGCCCACTCCTACACCTACAATATGCATGCGAGTATCAGAACTGGACCATGGAGCAATGGAAGAAGATGGCCTGGTCTGATGAATCACGTTTTCTTTTACATCATATGGATGTTACTTTGACACATACCACCTTCCTAAACATTGTCGCAGACCAAGTACACCCTTTCATTGCAACGGTATTCCCTAACAGCAGTGGCCTCTTTCAGCAGGATAATGCGTCCTGTCACACTGCAAAAATGATTCAGGAATGGTTTGAGGAACAAGGTGCTGACTCGGCCTCTGAATTCCCCAGATCTCAATCCACTCGAGTATCTGTAGGATGTCCTAGACAAACAAGTCCGACCCATGGAGGTCCCGCATCACAACTTACAGGATTTAAAGGATCTGCTGCTGACGTCTTGGTGCCAGATACCGCAGCACACCTTCAGAGGTCTTGTGGAGTCCGTGCCTTGACAGGTCAGAGCTGTTTTAGTTGCACAAGGGAAACCTACGCAATATTGGACAGGTGGTTTTAATGTTATGGCTGCTTGGTGTACATTAGACCCATATCTGATCCCCTTGTTTACAGTACATCATTCCTCTGGCTAAAATTCATTCAGTGGAAAACAGCAACATTTAACCAGTAGCATCATTACATTGTCCAAATCTGTTATTTTAGTCTTTTAGTTTAAAGCCTTTTATTTTCCACTGGCATTGTAGCCAGGACCCTATATCCTCGCTTCATCACCGGCCCTGAGAAATTTATGCAGCTTTCCTGAAGGTTTTGTTTTCTCCTTCTTAAAACATTTGATAAGACAATTATCACAGATTAATAATACAATTTATTTCATCTGAACTCCACTGACTACCCTGCGAGGGTTTAACCTCATTTGAATGTGCTATACATCAGATGGGGAAAAAAATAAAGCAGATCCGAGTTAACACGTACACAACGATACGTCAGAAGACGAATACGTCGTTGATCTTTTCCGATCTTTGTGGATGGTGGTGTTTCAGTGTGTTCTGTAGTGTTTGCTCACCTTCTTAGCGTGCTGTCTGTAGTAATAAAGCTGAAACAGGAGGAAGATGGAGCTGGCTGTTATGAGCAGCACCAGCACTGCAGTCTTGTTCACTCTGGCCATGAGTGAGTCTGGCTGTATGTGATCCTGACAAGCTGTGCCATAAGGCTGACTCCTTCACCATGCTTGGACACCCGGACTGATGGCTGCATGGAGCTCTGAAAACACCACACACACACACACACACACACACACACACAATTATAATTATTATTCACTTCTTAATGGTACTTTAAGGGTGTTTGACTTTCAACATATCAGCTGTATGGTCTCCTGCTTCCACTGCATGAATTAAATCTCATGCATTACGCTTCCATGAGTATAATATTTACAGTATTATATTTTAGGTCGAAGCGCATGCACGTTAACAGCACAAACACTGCCACTACTAGCTAGCTATCACAACATTTATTCCTTAAAATAACAACGCTTTCAAATAATGAATGACTTGACATATTCAACCGGTTGACATTCTGCAAACTTACTCATCGAAAAAGCATTTAATATTAGTCAATATTATCCCTAGTTAGATAAATCCCATCTTATATTTCTAGCAATAATAATTTCATTCTTCTTCTTCCTGTTGTACCAGGACACAACCGGACGGCAAGCCGTGTAGGACAAACGCCGGAAACGCGTTTCGAAAACATTTACATTTATTTATTTAACAGACGCTTTTATCCAAAGCGACTTACAAATGAGGAAATACTAGTTTTTTTTTTTTTTAAATGCTAGGTTTTAGCCTTTAATTGAATTTCTCCATCTTATTACACGGTCTGAACTTTAACCGTTGCTCATCGCATCATAGACAATACAGAGAGTCTTTATTTTACACATTTTTGTCATGTCCTGGACTAGAACAAAAAGAGTATCTCTGGTGTTATCAAATATAACGCCAGTTTATTCGTTATGTAAAATGCGATTGTGATTTGAATATATCCATCCACATTTAATTAATTAATACATCAAATTCCAGCAAGGATTTGTTTTTTGTCATCTTGCCACAAGATGGCGCCAAAGCCATGTATTACCACAAATTGGCACCAAAGCCATGTATTACCACAAGATTGCGCCAGGACTATATCTGGCCACAAGATGGCGCCAGAACAGTTTCTTTAGACCGATTAGCCATAATATTAAAACCACTGACAGGTCACATGACTAACATCGATTATCTCATTACAGTGGCACCTGTCAAGGAGTGGGATATATAAGTAACAAGTGAACAGTCAGTTCTCGAAGTCGATGTGTTCAATGCAGAAAAAATGCAAGCATAAGGATCTGAGCGGCTTTGACAAGGGCCAAGTTGTAATGTCTAGACGACTGGGTCAGAGCAGGTCTTGTGGGGTGTTCCCAGTATGCAGTACCTAATAATAATATTAGGTATACTATAATATATATAATATACTATAATATAGTATAGTATACTATAATATATATAATAATAATATTAGGTATACTAATACCTACCAAAAGTGCAAGGAAGGGCAACCAGTGAACCGGTGACATGGTCATGGGTGCCTAAGGCTCATTGATGTGCATGGGGAGCAAAGACCGATCCCACAGAAAAGCTACTGTAGCACAAACTGCTGAAAAAGTTCATGCTGGCTCTGATAGAAGGGTGTCAGAACACAGCTTGCTGCATACGGGGCTGCCTAGCCACGGACCGGTCAGATCCAATCAATTCACTCTCGAAATGGTGTAGAAATCAAACTCTTGAAATTCTCATAAAGTAAAACATACAGTGAAACATTATTGCTTGGTTTAAAAAAGCAAACAGGAAACAGTTTAATGACTTATTGGGTGATGGAAAATGCTCAAAAATGGTTTAAAAATGCAACCCTGGCAACCAGGGACCTTGATTTGTGAATGCTGGAACAGGTTTGGGCCCTTTAGATCCAGTGGAAATTGTAATGCTACAGCATACAAAGACATCCTATACAATTGTGTGCTCCTAACTGGTCAGGTGTCCAATCATTAGGCCATATAGTGTTCGTCTGGATTTCTGATCAACTGCTCTGTGTTTACGTTTAAAATCTCTATACAGATCGAATTAAATCAGGCAACTCTTTGATGCAAAAGACCCTGTGTGAAAATGATCATGTTGTAATATTATTTTAGGCGTTTTATTAGATCGTTAAACTATAAAATAATTCAAATGTGTAGTGCTGTGGCCTTCTGGGAATTGTCCCTGGTGTGTGTGGATACAATAACTTCTTATGAAAGTGTCCGAAGTATTAAAGCAGCTAATTTTACATTACTACAAGACAATTTTAGAAAAAAAAAATCAATAATTTACTGAATGGACAGAAATGACAGTTGTTGCACATACAGTAAATAATAAGATCAAATCAGGAAAAAGAAACACTAAATCAACGAAAGAAAACAGAAATGTTCAACACAGCAGTGCTAATGAAAGCTGTCTGATGTCTAAAGGATGTGTTTTTGGTGAACAGGATGTAATCAGACCTCTGTACAAACAGTAGATTAACAGGAACCTAAATATATAGAAAGCAGCATTAAATGGTTTACATCGTGCAAACATTGTTCCACATTGTGTCATATTCAACCCCTTTAACATATCGTAGTTAAGAAATAAAACTACAGGCTTCATAGTTCAAACAGTAAAAGGAGGAAAAACACCTTTGCTCAGACACGAGGTAATCGTCACCCACACTCACACATGAACATACAGACACTAAACTAAAAAAATGTACACAAGTCATTAAAAGTAATACAACAAATCAAAGCATAAAGGACAGAATCTGTCATACCAGTTGTGTAAAGTTGTGTCAGAAACAAATCATTACAAAAACAAGAAAAACATTCAACCTAAAGTTAGTTTAAGGGGGAAAAAAAAAGTGCACTCAGCTAATCCCTGATAACGCGGCTAGAATTTCTTATCGAACAAGAACCAAAAACACAGAGAAAGAGGCAGCGCTCCTTATATTAGCGAACAGATTTCATTTCCCATAATGCTTCACAGTATTCCAATGTTGGATGATGTATTCCCCGGGAAGCAGGAAGCAGGAAGTGGGGTCCAACGTCATGGGTTGTTCATACAGGTTGCTCGTTGCTGCTGATTAGGGATGGGTCACAGAGGAAGCTAGTCAGAAATCAGCTTGAATCAGTGAATTCATAGTTTTTGAGTTTAGACTACTGTGCCATGCTGTTCAGACTGCTGTTTGATCCCGCCAGCCCATTCTCAGCCTTCTGGAAGCTTCTAACCGCACTGGGAACCTGTAACCCAGTCGACAGGCTCAGGCCACCACACCACACCTGTGAAAACACAGAAAGATGCAAGTCAAAGAATGTTATAGAGAAGGAGTCACAGCCTCTGTGCCCGTCAGCCCCACTAAGGAGGTGTAGTGTCCGTCAGTCTCACTGAACGAGGTGTGGCCTCTTCACCTATTGGTCATATTGAAGGCGTCGTCTATGTTTCTGTCAGGACTGCTGAAGAAGGTGTGGCCGCTGTTCCTGTCAGTCTGAGTGAAGAAGATGTAGCCTCGGTGCCTCACAGTCTGAGTAAAGCAGGGTAAAGTATTGTGCTGCACGTTCCATTTAGTATTTAACTAAACATTTTTTTGTACTATTTGCACTTTATCTAATCCAGTGTACAAAGTCTTGTTTTTTGCTCCATGATCCTGAAGGCTCGATTAATCTTCCTACCGTTTACATATACACCGTATGGCCAAAAGTATGTGGACACCGGACTATCACACCTACAGTATATGGGCTTGTTGAAAATCCCATTCCAGATTCAGCCCCCCATTTCCTGTTATAATAGGGTGGCTGTGGTTCGGTTGGTAGAGCGGGTTGTCCACTAATCATAGGGTTCGCGGTTCGATTCCCGGCCCACATGACTCCACAAGCCGAAGTGTCCTTGGGCAAGACGCTGAACCCCAAGTTGCTCCCGACAGCAAGTTAGCGCCTTGCATGGCAGCTCTGCTACCATTGGTGTGTGAGTGTGTGTAAAGTGCTTTGTAGAACTGCTAAGGTTAAAAAAGCGCTATATAAGTGAAAACCATTTACCATTAACCATAATAACCTCCTTCACGCTTCTGGGAAGTCTTTACACAAGATTTTGTAACATGGCCCATTCAGCTACAGGCGCATTAGTGAGGTCAGACATGTCCCAGTTCATCTCAAAGGTGTTCAGTGGGGTTGAGCTCGAGTTCTTCTATACAAACCTTGACAAAGCATTTCTTCACGAAGCTCGCTTTGTGCTGGAACAGGTTCGGGGCACTTAGTTTCAGTGAATGCTACATTATACAAAACATCCTATACAATTCTGTGTGGGAAAAATCAACAATGATTTGAGTGAGAGACTCAAGGTGTAGACATACTTTTGGATATACAGTGTATATACGCACAAGGTGAGGCAGACAATAAATTTTTTACTTGATATGCGTTGTAAATTTCCCCCGAGTCAAAAACCACCGATCTCGTGTCCCTCAAAGATGTACATTACTAAAGTCCTTCCAAGCTAAACAGAGCTGCTGACAGCACATGAAGCACATAACCTTCCTTCAGTCACGGGACACAGAATGGCGCGTGAACAAGCGGGTCGGATTTAATTTTACACGGCTACATATAGCGCGAGCTCATGCTTTCTGTACTGTAGTGTACTGACACACATCTCTGGTTTCAGCAGCTAACCACAACTAGTCACAGTTACATTACAGCAACTTGAGTTACTCTGTAATTACAAAGCGACACTACAAACTGTTGTCATTGTGTCAAACTGCGTTACCACTAGAAGGGCAGGTGTTTGTAGGTCATGTGACGTACCCACCCAGCCGGCACTCACCATAAAGGCCGGTACAACGGGTTGAGTGAACTTCGCCTTGAACGAGTGAAGCAGCTGTTTGCTTTCCGCGTTGTAAAACGACAGCTGACCTGAAATTGAAAGGACACAAAAGAGCTTTCAGATTACGTATAACATCTCATCTGTGGTCATTTTGCTGGGACAGGATATGAGAAGAACAAGACTGTACAAAGCAGGCAAAGTTGAAAAGGCCTTGTTAGTGCTCTTTTTTCATTCGCACACTACTTCTAGAGAGTCAATGGATCTGCCTGATATTCGAGCTACAGGTGTCCAGTAGCCCTAGAAACGGTACGTGAAGGCAAGAGATGTAATCTCCTGTAGCTCCAGGACTTTATTAGGAGAGAACTGGAGGTATTTCAAGTAGACAAATGAATAGTTCGTTTTGGTCATTCGAAATAACATTAACGTTTCAGTGCCATTTTTCAGACACTGGGTTTTTTTTTTCATTATCTTTAAACTGGTGACCAGTATTGGTAATATACAGCATTAGGATTGGATGGTTAAATACAGTGTATTTAAAAAGCGTGACACTCTATTGCTGTCTAGATTCATGTGTACCTCCGTCTAGGTCACAGTAAACTCCTATCCTCTCCGGTACTGCCACATCCAGACTCTTCGCCTTGTTGTTGTGTTTGGCAGCGAAGGAGTTCTGGAGCCAGTTGTTGACATGGATACACCAGGTGGTGTTGGTTTTGCCCAACTGATCGAACTTGCCCAGGTTTTTATAGGCTACACCGATGCTATAGGACTTGCAGTCTTTGAGGGCCTGCACCTCCCAGTAGTGCTGACCGGAGTCAACACTGGTGTCACCTGAGCACAGAAAAAGACGCACAATACAGTACAGTACACACGATCATTTTTATCATTCACTGTAACAGTGTGTGTTTTAGGACTGGAAAATATAAACGGTGTGGTTTTTAAAAAAAAAATCTTTTACGACAATATGATGTGCAGTTTTGTTTGTTTTTTGCATGAATTATACATTTATAATATCCAGCTATTGAACATCATACAATTTAACGTACACTTAAATACGGTGTAGTAGTAAAATAAATAAATCAATAAAGAGTAGTGCATTTGGAATCAGTCGGTACTGACGAAGAGAGACGGTGTAATATTTCTGTTATTTCAAATATATCTTTATATATCTTTACACGTCTAGAAAATAACCTGACATTGCTGTTTGACTTATACTGTAAAAACATCATTACGTGGGTTAGTTTAGCAGTATGTCGCGTTTAATAGGATGATTTCATTTTGAAGTAAGGAATAAAATCTATTCCTTCGAAAATAAATATGATTGGGATGGGCTGTTATAGTAAAATAATAAAAAATTCTGTAAGTTCTCCTTAAAGAAATCTACACACATTTTTAAAATGTTTATGTGGAGTGTCCATCATACTAGACCCTGTGTAAGCTATGCAGCCGGAACCTTTTGACCAATCAGACGCTTATTGCCGTTGATAACCGAGATATCTAGATTAAACATTGATAACCGTGATCTCTAGATTAAAATGTAAATGGTTCTATACCCAGTACTGTGTAGGACTCTCCAGTAAACCGATCTCTGCCTCCCCTCGGAGCTGGTGAGCGAGCGGTCGACCCTCTTTTCGGAGATGGAGTTCCACTTCTGTAACCATCGACAGAGTAAAAATACAGTCAGTCCATACAGGCGGCTTACAGTAGACACACACACACAAACACACACACACATCTGGCTAGGATTCATGGGAACACTAGGACTAACACGCATGCGTATTCAATCGCCAAGATACACTCATACAGCCATGGCAAAGAAGAAGGAACACAGAAGCAGCAATGAAAAGAAATGGCAACAGCATATTCAGAAAAGACCGCTCGTGTTAGTAAGAGCACTTCAGTGGAAGCAGATATGCAGGCACATGGAGCTTCAAGACAGGACAGCGATGGCTGATTAGGAAAAAAAAAAAGGCTCAAATGAAGCAACTAACATGGGTGTTACAAGCAACAAAAGCAAAACCTTATTCAAAGCCTGATCTCAAAGGATGATCCGACCTTAAAGGAATAGTCCAACCTAATCTCTATCCAGCATGTACGTATAATTACCACAGAGGATACATTGGAAATGTTATCCTGTGCTGAGAAATGAATGGAAACGCACAACTATATAATGAAAATTCAATTTTACAACTCTAACCCTCTAATGAAATCACTCGCATGATGAGACACGCATGAAAGAACGTGTTACTAAAAGCTGTTCTTATGGATATTTAATGACATTCAAACAGTAAAAAAAAAGTAGATCCGGCTGTCGATATGTTCCCAAAATATTGTGGTATCCATGTGCCATCAGACCCACACAACTAACCTGGTAATGCATAAACACAAACCCATTCCTCTCATATAGTAGTAGATGAATTAAACAGATTTAGAAATGACTTTAGAAATACCAACAAGTTTTGCATAAACGTTTCTCAACGACGAAGTGAGTTTGGCATGAAGACATTTTCTTTTCTTTTCTCAGCACAAGGAAATGTGTTGAAATCCTTGTCTGTGGTAATAACACATACCGTACAGTCGCAATGGATAGAGAAGAGGTTAAAAAGACCTGAGTACTCCTT
Organism: Stegophilus panzeri; assembly: GCA_024331685.1. Taxonomy (NCBI): domain Eukaryota; kingdom Metazoa; phylum Chordata; class Actinopteri; order Siluriformes; family Trichomycteridae; genus Stegophilus; species Stegophilus panzeri. Next base: position 15,238,287 of record JANDJT010000167.1, read on the forward strand.
TAATACCATGTGATCAACACCATGTTTCCATTTTTTTTTGCAATAGTCATTAGTGACTGATGGTGATGTGGTGGAATCTACTGGGATGTAGATATTGTACAAATTTCTTTTTAAGCAAGCAGGATCATATTACTCTCTGTGCAACGCAATATTTGACACGAGGATGTGGTCGAGCGATTTTTGGAACGCCGTAGGGAATTCTCTTTGTGTGGAGTGACAGATGCTAGAGCGTGGTGGGCGTGTCCACTGTCTCGGTCACATGGCTCACGTGTCGAAAGACAGCTCTGCAGGAAGCACCCTGAGTGTCGTATGGAGCAGCCATATCAGATCAGTTATTAACTTATAACGTATCAGACTTATTTACTACTTATATACAGAGCGCTGACGAATTCTCAATTCTGATTGGTCAGAAGGTATTCATTAATGTTTTATAACGGCAGCTTTGATAGTAGTGCAAATCACAGGTTTAGAGCAATGCACGTGTTCAAATCCTGTATATTATCTTTTCTTTAGTATTCACAGGGCTGTTATTGACCAAAGAACATCTCTGACATTTTCTGTAAGATGTTTACTGAACATTTACAGAAGGAGTCACCAGTGTCAGCGCTTTGTAACAGTACATTTTTTAAAAGGAACTAACTTGTTTTGTGGACATTCCACAACATGACGTGTAACTATAAATGGATAAAACATACCAATGTGTCATTCTTTAATTAATAAGAAATGTAATCCTTGGCAAAGTGCTGTGCTATAAGAGGAACAAAACACTTCAGGATGCGCCGGATTTCTTCTATTGCTTACTCATATATTACTTAATGCCACGTTAGAGGGTGATGGTTAGTGATGACACTAATGACAGCTCATGAATCCTGTTTTCCGTAACGGAATGACTGATGGGGAAAACACGAATGAAGACTTGACTTTTAATAGAGTGGTTACTCACCAAAGTTATAAAGATGTGAGCATGAAAAAGATTAACACGAGGAGTTTACCGCTTTTGGACGCAAAGAATCAGAAACACTGACTAATGTAGATCGCGGTTATTATCATGCCACCATTTCTTTTTAGAGAGAATAAAGTGTGAAGGAATAACCTAGAACCAGAAGAGAGAGTCAGTAATAAAGCCAGTTATAGATGGAGGCATGACGGAAAACTGATCATGTCTAAAGGATTTGTTAATAATACACATTAAATGTATTTAAAGATGTTCTCCATCTAGAAATGACCATCAGATTTCAGCATACACACACACACACACACACACACACACACACACACACGCATGTTATCATTCTATGTAAACAGCAAACTAGCACATGACATTCTTCTCATCCCAGCAACTCTAGGATTCAACGATTCAGAATAACAAAGTTAGCCTGATATCCTTCCAAAATAATCAATGCTGTAAAAACCAATTCTCCAATTAACTGTCCATGAATTTACATTTAAAGGTTTAAAGATTAAAGGTTATCCGGCTAACCCGATCATCTTTTTTTTTTTCTGAACCAATCCTCCCGTAAAGGTTATAACGAGTGTCTGTTTCTGCCAACACCAAATCCCAAGAACACCACGCTGGAAGAAGAAACTAAGGAGGTTAACAGTTGCAGTAAAGCTCTAAAGGGCCAGATCCCACAAGGCCAGAAACACAAGATCACCTTGTCATGTTCTTCAGATTAGTGAGGTGTGCACTGTTGGTGAAAAAAAGGAAAGCGTGAATAAAAGAAAAAAAAAAATGCCTGGGAGACTGCGCTGTTAAAGGGCAAACACATTCAAACCTAAGCAAAACACAGGAACGTGTGACAGGAATAACAGTTGTGGAAAAAGCTGAAGAAGTTCCTCATGGAGATCCCAGGAACAGCTGAGTAGGAAAAGGGAACCTATGTTCTTACTAAATGATGAGCTTTAATAAGTGATGACTCCATTTTCCCATCATAATGAGATCCAGGAGAGGCCTTTACAATCCTTAAAACTCAAGACTAATTGTAATTATTATCTAATTCAGTATGCATTAAACCTGGATTACAGAAAATACTCATTTCTGATTGGCTGGCGCGTGTCGGTTACAATTTAATGCTCCTGATACTATGTAGCCATGTTGGACAATAAGCACCAATAAGGGTTATATTTTACTCCTCATTATTGCCTTTATAATTACGCTGCTTACTTACAATAAGACAAACAAACGACACTGATTTATGTTGAAATTGAAGTTGTATTTACAGACTATAGAGTGGAATTGTTTTAAATAAAATGCGACAAGAACGGAGCGAGAAAACAGCCATCTAGATGTAACCATAACAACAACTTTATAGGTTGGGGGGCTAAAAAGTTAGCTAAATAACATGCTAATACATTTGCTGTTAGCATATCATTAAGTTATAACAGTGCAATATATATATATATATATATATATATATATGCGCCTAATTTTTGTGGTATAGGCTTGTGCTGCAACTATGCCAAATATATCATATCATGATACTTGAAGACATCTCTATAATGCATGATAATATATATATATATCGCAATATATAGCAAACTGTCAACAAAACAGTAGTGTTGCGTAAACAAATACGAATAAGAGATTTAGATGATAATTTCTCTAATATCCATAAATAAATTACTTTAAAATCTACAACTGAAATATAGGAACAAATGCAAATGAAAAATCTGTGAAATGTTAAAATGTTGAAAATATTTAACATTTAAAACAGTAAAAAAACAACAAAACTTTACCATCAAGTCAGCAATTCCAATCGGAGTTTGTAATTGTTGTTAAAAAGCATTAGAAGCGAATATTAAAAAGAGATCACGGTACCAACAATGTCTCAGAAAAGTGTATTGTAACATAATTTATCAAAATATCAATATTGTATCATCATATTGCCCAGCCCTAGCGGCAACTGCAGGAAATCAAGTGTATGAAAGTAAATTTCATTTGATTATTAGAAGATGATTATGGAATCAGTATAAAACATTAACTACCATCTAATTCAACACTGATTTCCATAGAAACAGCAAGTGTTCAGGAGTGCAAATATAAAACATTAGTCTAGAAAGATCAGTAGTGATGTGACAGTGATAGACGGGAATACGAGAACATACCTGCCCTTGTTCTCCTTCCCTTTGACCTTACTGTCCAGGCCTTTGCCTCCCTGTGGGTCCCACTCCACACCGCTCTCCTCCACCTTCAGGTTCAGGTGTGAGGACGACGAGTCGAAGGTGAAGTTGAACGCTGCACAAGAGAAAAGTAATTAATACTGTATGTTTTTATATCTACATACACGGTATTATTTATACAATCAGCTGATTGTATAAAATCCAAAATCGTAAAATGTCATAAATGTACGTCTTGATTCATGATCAACGATCTGCTTGTGTAAAAGATTCATTTAAAGTAGCTTACGATTCGATCGAATATGATTCACAGCTGATTCGATGTGATTCAATGCAATGTCATGTAACACAGTTGGATCTTTTAGCTCTTTCACTGTGACTGTCAGGAACAGAGGCCACGCCTCCTTCTTATCTAAAGCTACTTTTGACCTTTTTAACAGATGTTGGTTTGTTTTGTTTCTATTATTGTCTTTACCTCTGGTTTCCAGTGTGACAGGATCAGAATAATCCCCAGCTGCTGCTTTGTTACATGCTCGAACCCGGAAGTTCATGAATTTGGAATCAAACTTTAACCCTGACAAAAATAAATAAATAAATTTGTCCATGGCTTCTTAGTATGCAGTAATAGCACAATATACAACGACCTCCAGAATTATTGGCACCGTTCATAAAAACGAGCAAAAAAATGAACATACTGTACCGTATGTAAAAAGAATAACACATGCAATAAGAGATATTTAATAAGAGATAATGCATATTTTTAAAATATTTTTTCAAGCAGCAACGTTTCTTCTTTTACATAGTTACATTTCTACTACAAAACACTAATTTCAGAATTAGTGTGTGGTGTGTGTGTCACATGCAGTGTGTCTGGTGTCTGTACCCATCAGTGTGTACTCTGTGCTCTTGATGTTGTCCACAATCTCCCACTGGTGCTCATCCTTGACCCGAGGCAGACCCTCGTGGTTGGTTTTTCTGTACTCGAGGATGTAGTGGTCGATCTTGCTGTCTTCCACCGGCATCCTCCAGGTGATGGTGACCGTATTGTCCATCACCACACAGTCCTGGACATCAATTTCTGGAGCTCTGGGGACTGAGTGAAATTGTCACGTATAATATACATACTACAAATTTTTATTATGGGTAAGGCATTTGATTACATTTATAATATTTAGCATTTTTTTAGTTTACTTTATATGCAACATATAAAATCCCCGATTATTACATGAGGCTGGGCAATATGTCGATATAATATCAATATATTTTTTTAAACAATTACAACTCTGCATACTGCCTTTCTACCGCTGTCATTGGCAGCCATGTTGGTTCTGTCCATTATATGCTGTCTATCTGTTCGATGTTGCATGCTGGGAAAGGTTTGTGAAAAAAAGTTACTGCACACTACATTTTTTTTCTGCAAATATACCGTATACAATATGTAGTGTTCAGATTTATGTATCAGATGGTTATGTACTGTATGTCTAGAATAGTACTTAAGATTTTATTTAAGACAAGGAGCATTTCCTTTTCAGTGTTTCATTATGCGGGGAAAAGAGGAGGAACCCCTTTCTGTGACAGATGCCTGATTTACATGATAGTAACCACTGCAGATGGGTGCAGGTGGCTTGCCTAAGCACGCTTATACGAATATTAGCCACGGGTGGCCACGCCCACCCGAAGTGGATCGATTTGATGCACTATTTCTATCTCTGTACAACATACAGTGGTAATATTTGACATGACATTCCCTAAACTAGAGAGACAAAAGAATTTATTTCTATAGTGGAAATATAGTCATTATACTATGTCACAAATGGACAAGCGCCTGTATCTAATTCATTAAATTATGACTTTCATGATTCATATCAGCACACAGCTTATACAGAATTAGTCAAAGAGAAGAAAGGAGGTGATCATCGATTCTATTGTGCCGGGATGTGTCATATCCCGGGTTGATTAAACCCTGAAGAGAGAACCTTGCTCCAGTTTGTCATGGTGATAGATATTCAATCAAAAGAATGCTCGGAAGTGGCCTATAGGGACTGTTGGACACATCTGTTCCAGACTATGTCCACAAGAGCGCCTGGTTTACTTAGTGGAGCCATCGATTAGCAGCAGTGTATCCTTTATCCACTGCTACTTGGTGTATCTGAAGCTAATCACAAGCTATTGGGACAAGCGGTAATGATTTCAAGGCAACTCATCAATGAAAAAGATTACTAAAGACAAAATCTGCTTAAAGATATCAAGGAAGGAGATGATCTTCCTTCTTTAGGAAAGAATGGTCCTTTCTTTCCTAAGAATCATGCCTTTCACAGTGCACAACATAAATAATGGAAGATATACCAGTATACGAGCTCAGCTTCTGCATGCGAGATCTGCCCTGAACCGCAACTCAACTCCTCCAAGACCTGTGCGTCAGTTTCACATTTCGCGTGTGTACAAAACAGAAAGGCGGCGATCGAGCCAGCTCACCGAGTCTCAAAGTGGCTCCGGGTTAATAAGATTGAGGAAAAGCCTTGACTGGCCTTCTGAGTGAATGCAAGAGAGATCCGTAAAGACAGAGCGCTCATAAATGCTTCAGTGATGAACAGAACAAGCTCCATTCAAGACACAGAGGCAAAATCACTGATCTGAACTAAGTGGGTTGTCAGAACACTACGCCATGTATGGTGAATGCTAAGTTGGCATACTATTTAGTACAGTAGTATGCTGAGGAAATTTAGGACAATTTGTACCTGAACTAACTTTAAAAAATCAATACAGAGAAGATTCACAGTCACTCTTCATGTCTAAAAAGCTTCAGTGCTGCACGTATACAAGAACATTAGATTACCGCTGCTAGGAAAGCGGGTTCAACTCTAATGCCAAAGCTCTTTCATGCTGTCACAGCAACACGTGGCGCTTAAATAACCCTTCTTGCATGAACGAAATTGTCTCAAATGGACTGTTTTCTTGTATTTACCATTGATTTGATTGTGTTGGAAGGTTGAATAAATTAAAGAGTGTTTCATATTGCGGTTTAGTGTAAGTTACAGGAGACAGTGGTGAGTTTAGTGTTATTTTTAGATGCATGGTGTGCTGTGCCAGGGACATCTGTGAACCTGAAAGACTCCGAGCCTCATGGGCGCTTACTCAGAAACACTACTGATGAGGAAAGTCATCATCTATCTGCCTCAGTGCAAAACAACATGGACAAAAATATAAGCATACACACTCCTCCATGACCCAGGAGTCACTTTCACATTTGGACAAATGGCATTACTGAACCAACTGTGTTCTAATTTATTTACACAGCTTACGCAATACTAAACCGGAACCTATAAGCGTTATATACTTGTTAGCAATGTGGGATACTTCAGATACCATTAATATCTTGGCTGATCAACAAATTGTGCACTTTTCTTATTTAGCTGAAATTTAAATTTAATCCCTATATATATATATATATATGATTTACTGTTCATTATCTTCCTAAAGCACAATTCTTCCTGCTTTGGGTTCATCCTTTCTGACAGCTTTGTACAGCACAGGAATAACCTGAGGAGAAAGTCCGCATCCGGTGCACAAACCCGCGGCGAATGTTGCCACAACATGCAGTTTGCAATGTGATTTTACGTGCAATGCACATAAACCTGATTCTGCTTC
>JANDJT010000167.1:15260033-15272298 GCA_024331685.1 Stegophilus panzeri
ATTATTTTAAGAATTTCCAGCGCGCTCGTGCACTACTCATAATGCCCGAGGATGCAATTTGGGCAACAAATTCATGAGGAAAGCTCCCAAACTGCTACACTATATTTGCATAAAAGTTTTACAACACCTACGCCAAATGGCATTGCTTTATTTATTTATTTATTTATTTATTTATTATTTTTAAAAAATTGTTGTTAGAATGCGCGTTCACGTGCACTTCTGAGAAAGGACGCAATGCACAGACAGGAGATCCGAGTGAAGAGATACCTCACTGATGCGGTTTGCAAATACACGTATTTGCATGCTGCAAACCCGAACCCCTTTTGTTAACCTAATTTATGCAAATAATATTTTTCATGCCCTCTAATTATTCTGTATAAACTCCAACCTGTATGCTATCCTCCCTTCTTGTGTGGTGTTGCATTTCTACATTTGTACTTAGTCGGATTTTATGCCTTTTTTTGTGTGTGGAGCGTCTCATTGGTTTTAGCTGGTCTTTTAGCGCCTCCACGTGGCACAGTGGTGCTATAACATATTCCTAATCCCGGCATCTGAATTCCTGACCTGCATATTATAGTGCTCTACCTGCTCTAACACACCTGATGCAATTAATCAGCTAATTAACAACCCTTCCCGAGTTGATGTGGGTGTGTTAGAGCAGGGACAACACTAAAATATGCAGGACAGTTCAGTAGTTGACTAGTCATCTTCATTATTATTGGCACCACACAAGAGAATTAGCAAAATATTATTGTGATTACATCAATCTAAACGTGCTCTCATCTTCTTAGATATTACAGGAAGAGGTTGTGGTTATTCAGGACAGGATTAGACAAATATTATTTGTTGGGTGTGAATAATTAAAAAACAAACAAACAATGTTTTACAGAAACAATGCATGACCCAAATCTCAGATAATACTGTAGGCTATTTAAATAATAATAATAATAATAATAATAATAATAATAATAATAAAATAGTGTCAACTCAAAATATCTCTTATTTCATGTTATTTATATTATGCATAAAAAAATTATGAAGGATGCAAATTCTGGAGACCTGTATAGTGTAGTAGAGTATATAGTACATTATAAGTTTCAGAAGTTATTCATATCTTATCCATCCATCTATCCATCCATTTTCTATACCACTTATCCTACTAGGTCACGGGGAATATTTTATGTAATGTATATAATGAGTAAGAAGCTATTTTGGATTAAGCCACATGTTTCATTAAAATAAAATAAAAAAAAGCAAAGATAAACACAATAAGGATATCATACATCATACGTCTGAAACATATATCATGCTTGTCCAATGCACCATAAACAATTATATACTCACATTCAACGAATACATATAATAATTAATAATTAAATTACAAATAAAAAAGTCCAGTTTAAAAAAAAAATAAAAAGATTTAGTACACCCAAACAATACATCTAAATACAATTCGAACCACTATTGACTGATCCCCAAAAAAAAGCCGGTTATAAGCCATACTACCTTACTAACTAGTATATACGACAAATTGATTGCTGTTTTTGGCGTACTAGGCTACTTAGTACGCTAGTATGCTTTTTTCCCCCCTACATTTCAATATGTCTGCCGACAGGACGCGAACGTTTTTCCACGTATAATCTCGCGATAACTCTTACAGGTTGCTTGGCAACAGCAGAAGAGTCCTCCACTTCTACAACAATAACAGCACGAGCCATCGGTTACAAAATACTTCCGTAGTTTACCGTATAACATTAGTGCACGAGATTTTATGTTTAAAATATTATTATTTTACATTTGTTAAAAATAAAGATTTAGAAGGAATAGATTAAGGATAGCAAAGTTGCTAACGATAAATAACGCGTTAGCTTAGCAGATTTACTCCAAAACAGCTAGTTAGGTAGCTAACGTACAGTGACATTAACTGCCCACTTACTAGGTAAGTAAATTGCAATTATTATTATTAATGTTTTTTTTAATTGTATTAAAACAGACAGTAATTCTGGTAGCCTTAATTTATCAATAATTTAAGCTAAGCAATAGCTAAGAATTAGCTGGTTCAATTATTTCAATTGAATTCTTTTACTTTGCATGAGGTTAATTAATTATAGATGACCATTGTTGAAGAACTTATTGTCTGTGGTTTTTTTTTAAATTACGTTTGAGACTGAATGATCTGAAATGTTGCAGTTATATCCATGATAAAAAGTTTTGTGCTTTTAGCACCCAATCACAGTCTTTTTTCATACAATAATAATTGAGGTGATTGTTACTGTATATTCCTAACAGATTAAACCATTATGGCAAGTCAGAGACCCCCATCAGGCAGGCCTGTGAGCCGTAATTCTTTAGTCCCGGGGACTGCAAGACCTCCAACTGGCGTCAGACCTCCACAGACAGCGATCAGAGTGGGAACAGGGGTGAGAGGATCAACCGGGTGATCTCAGTTCAATGAGCAAACAATGGATTAAATATTCAATAAATATTGTGGTGTTTCAGTGCATACAACTGCCCTGTCAGTATATACACTCACCGAGGACTTTATTAAGAACACCTCTACACCTACTCATTCATACAATTATCTAATCAGCCAATCACGTGGCAGCAGTGCAACGCATAAAATCATACAGATATGGACCAGCAGCTTCGGGTAATGTTCACATCAGCCATCAGAATGGGGGTGGGGGGATATGATCTCAGTGGTCGTTTATCATTTCTATATCTATATCTATAGTAACAACTCATTCACCCGGACACGTATGCCAGGTAATCCAAGTATAATCACTGTTATGGCGACGCTTTCTGTAAGCACTTTGTAACAGTCAGAGGTAAAGCTCTAACTTAAAGTTTAAAGGAGGAGTGTACATTTTGTGGTTTCCTGATGATAATAAGCTGCATTCCCCCCCCCCCCCATTACTAACTTAAGGTGATGGAAGGACTGTTTATAGCTAGGTGATAACTTGCTTTGTGGACATTCAACAACATTAAATGTAACTATAAATGGATAAAAAAGTACAAAACAACGTACTTTAATTAATAAAAATGTTGTTTCTGGCATAAGAGGAATAAAACACAGCTGGGGCGTGCCGTTATGGTAACAGTAACTCCACATCACACTGATTATTTTCCTATAACATCACACCCTCAAGTGTTTTATTCCATACATAGAACGTTAATTAACTGTATAAACATTTTTTAAAAGAACATTTAGTCAACAACAGTATGTAAACATACATTATAAGAGAGTTTGGAGTAAATAGATTTAGTCTGTTATTTTCTCAGTACAGAGATACGTGTTGAAATTCTTGTCTGTGGTCATTACTTATATGATATGCTACAGAAGCTGAGAATAGAGATTAGGTTAAAAAAATAAATAAATCTGCCGGCTCACTAATCACACCACATCCAGTTACATGTCTGTTGAGTCTTCCAGATGGTGCCAGCTACTGGACGTCCAGGGACCAGGGCTGGGGCCACTGCCACAACGGGTGTGTTATCAGCTCAGATTAAAGTGACCGATCGTCCTGTCACGCAACAGGGTCTCAGTGGAATGAAGAGTGGAGGGAAAGGTGCTTTTCTAAAATACAGCATTTAATGTTACTTAGTTTCTACCTGCATTACAAGCCTTTTGTGGTTCACTTCCTTCTGCAGGACCCCAGAGGCAAATCCTGGATAAGTCCTACTACCTTGGTTTACTCCGGTGAGCCATTTATTATCCATATGTTCTGGCCGGAAAGTAGAGAGGGATGATCGATAATGATCATAAATTATTAGATTTTCTTAATTATTAAATGAGAATGTAAATCACAAGTATGCATCACAATCATTCAGGCAATTTAGAATCATAATCGATTTATCGTGCATTTTTACAACTTTATCATTTTATGCATGCGACAGCAAAATAGCCTTTAAACTCCCCCCCCCCCCCCCCCCCCAAAAAAAAAAAAAAAAACAAAACAAAAAAAACCATTGTACTTTATGTTAAAAGCTAATATTTCTTCACAAGTATGATAAGTTATTGAATTCTTATTTTCTGTCACATTAATTGAGCACATTTTTCAATGCTACTTTTTATAAGCACAATTAATCTTAAAATGAATACATTACGCAACAAAACAGGGAATTCGATTAAAACTTATACAGTAAGTGTGGATCCTAAGATTTAACACACCAGAGAGAATAATAATAATAAAAAAAAACAACAACACATTTTTATCTAACATTAGCTAAGCTCAGCAGTCCATTATGTTTAATTACTGTATCTCTCGTGTAATCTCTTTTCCTTTCAGGAGTAAAATAAATGAGCTTACAACCGAGAACAGCAAGCTACAGAAGGAGATCGACGTCTTCAACCAGGAGAACTCGGTTTACCTGTCATATGAAAAAAGGTCAAATGCGTTTTGTTACAGCCTTACGGCAGTAAGCTTGTTCTTTAGGATGTCTTTGCTCATCTGAAACATTTTCGCTCGTACAGAGCCGAGAGCCTTGCTGGGGAAATAAAGGATCTACAGGGCCAACTGGCGGACTACAACATGGTACACACCAACAGTTACAATGATAGAGCTAAAACTAAACGATAAATAAACAGCTAAAAAGATTTCAGTATAACAGTTCAGGAATTCTGTGTGTTTGTATTTTCTCAGTTAACTTCCTGTTAAGTAAATAAAAAAAACCCACACAGATTAGATATGATTAGTATTCTACGTTTAAGATGATTGATTGTTTGTGAAACTTTCAGCTGGTTGACAAACTGAACACCAACACAGAAATGGATGAAGTAATGAATGAAATCAGCATGGTGAGTATCGTTACATTATTGTTTATTTTTTTTAGTACTTCAGTGGTATTTTTTACATCGGAGTGTTTTTCATGTCGCATTTCTCTTCACACGTTCTAGCTGAAAGTACAGAATGACCGAGAAGCCCAAAGCATAGACGCCATATTCACAGAGAGAAGAGAGTAAGTTGCCTTTGAGTCACAAATATCTCATCATAACCACTCAACATCAGGGCTGACTGATAGAGTACACAAGATGGTGCTGTTAATCTGATTCTACGTATACACTGTCCTGTTTTTAGCTGGTTTTTGTTTTTAAACCGCAGTGAAAGTAATGCAGAAAATTTTACTAACATATATCGACATTTGTTTGATCAGTTTCAAAAACGTAATATATTTCGAACGGCTTAGCGGACTGCGTAAGGAATAAAAGACGAAGGCGTGTGCTGTTATAGGAAATATAATCAACGAGTTACTGTCGCCATACCCGAAGCTGACTTTGCAATAGGTTTTATTCCTTTTAGCCAATGGTTATCATTTTTTAAAATTCATTAAATGACAGGACATATTTTTAATCAGTTTATGGTTACGTTTAGTGTTGTGGAATGTCTGTGAATAAGACAAACGAAAAAACAAAAAATAAAGCCGCTTGTCATGATGGCGAGAAACCAAAAAGCTCAAGAAGAATGTGAAATAAACATCTCCTTACAGAAAACGTCCCCATATTTATCGTCTCTATTCATCTATGCTAAATATCAGCATGCTTTATTCACTCCTTCCAGGATTTTTCGATCACAGAAACGAACGCAAAATCAAGCAAACTCGACAGTATTCGGAGGAGCTTGCAAATTTCTCAAAATTACCGCAGATTTTCTGCAGATTTGTCATCACAACGCGCATTCAGACAAAGCCATCTTCGATTCGTTTGCGTCGAACACGAGTACAGCGAAAAGGTCTCGTTTACAAACAAACATCACCGCGAAAAGAACGCGCACAACAATTTCGTGCGATTGTGATTTCGCCGATTCAAGAAGTTTTCCGTGAAAAAAAATCACAAAAACTCTTTTTAAAACAGCCATAAAACAATCGAGCGTTTTTGGGCGCAACACTCAAAAAAAAACTGTGTGAACTCCTGTACTGACTGTTTATTATTCTTTATTAATTGTATGGAGTGTCTACCATACACGTCCCTGTGAATGATCTGTCACTATGGAAATGATACCTTGCAGCTGAAATGACTTTCAACGTCGCTATTACAGAAGATTAATCAACACCTTTTGACCAATCAGATTAAACAATGTGGTATAAAGTGTTTTATAAATCACAGAGCTGAGCTGCACAGTGTGGTTAAAGATTAAAGTTCACAGCTTGTTAATGACAATCTAACTTAAGTGTGCTTTAAAAAAGATGAAAAGGAACAACTTGTACAACAACTTGTACAACATTTTCTGATCGACATTTAAACATAAAAAAGAGCCACCTTCTGAATACACTTGTGATATCAATAAGTGATAAAAATTTTACTTTTAGAACCTGTGAAGCTTGTTCTGTAGAAAACAAATAAGTGTAGGGGTTTCATCGGGAAGAATTTCAGTCACAAGATGACAACAAGGATTTGCACCGTTTATCTTTCACCACATCTGGTTTCTACAAGCATTTCTACAGTTGCTGCTTCTTATATGTTTGGACTTGTCACATCCAGACTTCTATCTTTTGCTTAGCATGCCTCAGACGGACCTGTTTTCTATTGAACCTTAAAACAGTCACGTCAGTCATCGTGACCCGTTTAGGGAGGGTCACTCAGTTTATACTTCATCAATGTCAGCATGCTCCTTGTAGTCCTCAGGCTGAATGTAGCCGTCCTCTATAAAGCCGTCTTCATCCTCAGCCGGCCCCGTAAGGTCCTGGTCCAGCTCGTTAGCGCTGGTCTCCGTCTGCTCCGTGTCCAGGCTGAAGTTGGAGTAGCGGCCTGTGTTAAAGATATTCGGATCCTCGGCTTCGTGCAGCCTCTGGTGCCGGTAGTCGAAGAGCATCTTGTACCAGATGGGCGATTTGACCGCGCATACGATGACCATGGATGAGCAGAGAATGATCACGATCACTCCAGTGAGGAACTTCCAGGCGTTGGTCACCACTGTCTTGCCATTTTGGTCAGCTTCAGTCAAAGCAAGACACATACTGCTATTATATATATTTATTTATAAACAAGTTTCAAACTAATGATCATTGTCAATTTTTAGATGCCCTCAGAGTAAAAGTGCATATTTTTTATTGAGGAGTTCATGCCTGCCACATCTGTCAGTGTGTTTACACAGAGCATCATTGTTCATCTTTGCTTTTCCTACTGTTTGCTTGAACGGTTAGAACAGCAGTCTTTTTGTTTGACTGTAGAAAGGAAAACTTTCTTGTGGAGATACGAAGAAGAGTTCCAGATCTCTAGGTCATAGTTCATTATTATTTAATTCACCACTCGCATATTAGATTATTCGGGTAAACACCATACTACAAAATCACACTACAATAGCACACTAATCGGATCTCTATTGTGTGCAAACGGAACTTTATAAAGAAGAGCTGCCATAGAAGCAAAAGGCTTCACTACACCGCTAAAATGGCAGAAAAACAATGCATTTTTAAGGCAAATTCCATATCAAACCATATCAGGAAGTAAATTTGGTATCACATGCTTCTTCGTCAGCGGGTTTATTGGTGGATTACACTGCAACTATAGAGATGAGTATGGTATTGCACAAGGGATCAAAAGTTTGGTACTTTTGCATGTCTTTCAATACATCAGTCTTCATGAGAAAAGGCAATTTTGATGTTTTATTGTGTCTATAAACGAATCAAACTGCTTGAAGACTAAAATGCTAAAAGGTGGAGTCTTTGAAGGTGGAGGATTTCATACATACCCTTTGTGAAGCTTGAACTCCAAGGGTTGATATCACAAAAGGCGCTATTTAGCCGCACATTGTATCGGTATCAATGCTAACAATTTGGTAGCTGGACAACAGCACTAGCTGTATATGTTACGTTTTTAGAAAGATAAAATTTTTCCCATTAGTAGATTACACAAGTGCGTGTAAATGTGAAAATCTGACAAACATAGGCTAATTGATGTATCAATTTGCTCGGTGTGTGGCAGAAATACAAAAACAAACAACCATAGTCACCTCTGCTTGAAACGTTGTGACTGCTTACTGTGGTCAACCCTTGACGTGGTGAACTTTGGATGGTAATAAAGGTTTTTCTGGAAGCTGTTACTGTAGTAGAAGTAGAAGTGTTTTTTGTAGTAGGGACTGTACTGCTTGTAACTGGAGGTAGCACTGTTGTTGATGTATTGAGCACATCCAGGATTCTTTTTCCAGCCAGGTTCTCTGGAGTGGTACAGGTGGCATTTGGTCCTTGAAATGCAAAACATGTAACGAGTATTATTACTTTATTACTGCCTAATGAGCAGTGCACGTACAGTGCTTTCGTAAGTACTCGTCCCTTGAACTTTTCCACATTTTATAGTGTTACAACCTGGAACTGAACTGCACTTAATTGGGGTTATATGCCATGAATCTACACAAAATAATCCATAATATTGAAGTAGATGAGAATGAATATAGTTTGCAAAATGATTTACAAATAAAAAAAAGTGATTGTTTAAGTATTCATAATTGATTGCATAATTATCCATTGCTGTGGAATCCTTAAATTAGTTCTTGTGCAATCAGAGGCCTTCGCATCATTATTAGAATGGAGTTGACCTGTATGCAATTAAAGTGTCATATGATCTTGATATAAATACACTTGGTTCTTGGAAGACCCCAGAGATTGTTGGAGAACACACCTAGACAAATGACATCATGAAGATCAAGGAGCTGTCAAAACAAGTCAGGGACAACGTTCTGGAAAAGTATCGATCAGGATTTGGATGTAAACCTTAAACATCCCACAGAGCACCATTAATGGAAAGAATATGGCTCAACCGTGACTTTGCCCTGAGGAAGCTGTCCATCAAAATTGACTGACCAGGTAAAGAGGGGCGATTAGTCAGAGAAGCAACCAAGACACCAAGGATTATTCTCAGCACGATGCTCCTGGAACCATGCTTCACTGTTGCTGTGGCGTTCTCAGGGCGATAAGCAATGTTTTATATTTTTTAATTGTAAATAATTGTGCAATATTATAGGATATTTTGTGTGGGTTCGCAACATAGAATCCCAATTAAGTCCATTTCAGTTCCGGGATGTAGCACTACAAAATGTGGCAGAAAATTCCACTGCACCTAGGTTTAATCAGAGCAGATCCTACCTGTCTGCAGTCCCCCATGATTCATCCACTTCACGAGCGTCAGTAACTCCTGTGTGCAGTTCCATGGATTCTTGGCCAGATCCAGTATCTTGAGTTTCTTCAAATCCGTGAACGTCTCGTTCCTTATCGTTTGTAGTTTATTCCCTGTTAAACGGAGCGTTTCCAGACTGCTGAGAGTAGAAAAAGCTCCATCAGGCAGCTGCTCTATGAGGTTGTACGAGAGGTCCAGCTCTGTCAGCTTGGAGTAATTTCTCAAAGCCTGTGTATCTGAGCTGTTCATCACGATGCGGTTGTGGTGCAGGATTAAACTGTTTATGTTTACATCGTAGGTGGCAGGAATGTTTGCCAGTGACTTATTGCTGTTATCCACCTTGAAGCAAAGGCAAACATGGTATTAAATTCATTGTAATGTAAGTGTAGTGAATTAGCCCTTAAGCGTACAGTAATATACAACACATCACGCACGCATCGTGATTTTTTTTTTTCTTTCTCAAAGTCGAAGAACTTTGCATTTGCATGATACTCTGCATTTGTCTTTAAACTGGTTCAAAAGCTTCTCTGAAACACTCACCAGGTTTTGTACTGAAGCTGCCAATCGAGCCAGCGTCCACAGCAAGACCACCTCTTTCACCATCATGATCGTTTACCTGCAACAACACGCCAGCATCAGAACATGAAACACACCATGAAAACAAGCACCAGCCTACACATTATGGAAACACACACATCAGTGTATCTCTTCGGACAAAGGCGTTATTATTTAATCCACAGACCTCAGCTGCTTCAGACGGATGACTATGAGAAGAATAATAAAACTCACTAAGTATGAGGCCACGGATAGAGCACAAAGGGACGCTTTGTGCACATGGGTTGGTCCTGTAGGAGCATGCTGGAGCATGCTGTCTTCCCGTGTGCCTCAGCTTGTGGGCTTTTTCGAAAGCGTTATCTGCTGTCAGCCACAAAGCCACTTGAAAGGAAGCCCGAATGAGTACAAAGTAGACCTGCGCTCATGGCTGAAGGGGTAGGTTGTTTTGCTGCAGTGCATGAACATGGAGGTCAGGGGTGACTAATTGTGTGAATTTGTACCCATTGGGACGCTTGCTGGGGATCAGAGTGGCTTTTGCACTATGCACAAATGTGGCATCATGTCATATGATAAGCCTCACTTTCTACATGACCTCTGTAGAAACACAATATTCAGATTGTCCACATAATTTAAATAATAAAGAACTGATATTCAGTGAAAAGGTTACAGGACAAAACTTGTCCTGCACTGAAATTCAGGATATGATATAAAGACATGATATAAAGACAGAATTAAGATCTTGCAGCATAGTCTGAATGCCATATTTACCAGATTATAAGGACTTTCAAGTCCATATCCAGTTTGAATTATGGGCTTTATATTTAATGCGCAATTTTATACATCACTTTTGCTAACATTGTGCAAATTGGGGTATATTTGGTGCGTAATTGTATTGCTTTAAATGATTATTTAACGAATGTATTGTTTTAGTTAGTTAGTGGTTAGAGGAAGCTGCTCAATTGCATCCAAACTTCAGCGGCCAGTTGAAGACCAGCATTTTCATGTTTCTCAAAACGACACTCGAGTTTGAAACCAGCTCAACCAATACCCAAACAAATACCAAACTCTTGGCATATGGATCTAGCCTTGGATTTATGATTTATGCCCCACAGTATAATACGCATTATGCAAAAAATTTTCCCTAGAGAAAAAATATAAATATACTGTACACTACATTGATACGTAAGTCACATTAATGCTCCATTTTCTTTTTCTTTCTTTCTTTTTTATTTATTTATTTATTTATTTATTTTAATAAATATTACAACCAAGTCACGTCTGGCATATAGATTACAGAGACCCAAACCATGATCCTTTTAAATGTGACACATGACCAGTTTGGTTTAACACATACCAAAGCACATGTGTAGAGCGTAAATCCCATGATGCTACGTTTTTTGCCAAGACAATCACCATAGCAGATAACAAGTAAATTATTTAACTGTTTAAACCTGATGACACTTTACATATTTAACCCTTGAATCATTGGCCTAATTCCATCTGCTCAGCAGCGTTGTCATTTCCTAGATATTTCTCTTTACAGATATGTCTCTAAATCTACATGAAAGTACATAAACGTGTACTTTATTGAATAAACAAATATTAATAAGACTCAAGAAATAATTCATGATTTCTGGAGAAAAAGCTTTTAAAAGTAGTAGACTTACCCGTAAGCTGGTCACGTAACAGGCAGCAGAGAGCAGCAACTATAGAGTGTTGAAATAGTTCTTCAAGGAACTGGGCTACATAAAGAACCTTTGCACTGCATGATAAAAGTGCGAAATTTCCTCCTGGCTAAAGATTCACTGTAAAGTGTCAGCCGACCAGACAGAGCTCATTGTAAAGGATTTACGGGTGATTTATTGGTCATAATTTCAATGCCATCGAAATTCTATCATGTGATTTTGGTCTATGTGGTGTTGCTAAAGAAATGCGTTCTTTTGCTTTATTTCCCTTTTTTTTTATTTTTTTTTTATAAATGTTATGTAATATATGTGCAGTAACCTGGGAAAACCCGTGGTGAAGTTTTGACACTTTCTACTATATATAGTTCCACAACTGAAATATGTGTCTCGCTAGCATTTCTAGAATAAATCCTGGTTACTCTCAAAAGTGAGCGCAGGAACACTGCGGACATTTCGAAAGCTGGTGTCCGATTACAGACTGAAATGATTCGGCGTATGTTTCTTGAGTTAACTTGATCTAAAATCATAAAATGTGTGAGGACATCACTGTTAGCGAAGCTTTAGAGATCTTTATAGAGGCTGATTTTTGTTTGATGAAATTTATATTACATTTATGGGCTCAAAGTATGTTATAGACATCTCTAACTCCATATTAATGAGATTTTTTTTTAATCACGCACCTATGGGTGTAATGGTCAAGTGTCCACATTTAGACTGACACACATGGACTATATAGAAACTACATCAAATAAGAGTTAGTCACCAAATCGTTTATGTCGGAAGCTCTCTTTTCATGAATTTAACATTGCTGTTTAGGGCTTATCTGTTGCTCACGTACTCCTAATTCTAGGAAGCAATGCACTGGGTGTACGAATAGATCCATTACATTTATGCATCTAATGGTCATTTACCCCAC
>JANDJT010000167.1:15275278-15285630 GCA_024331685.1 Stegophilus panzeri
TGTGTGTGTGTGTGTGTGTGTGTGTGTGTATGTGTGTGTATGTGTGTGTGTGTGTGTGTGTGTGTGTGTGTGTGTATAGGTGTGTGTGTGTGTGTGTGTATATGTGTATGTGTGTGTATATGTGTGTATATGTGTGTGTATATGTGTGTGTGTGTCTGTGTGTGTATGTGAACAGCCAGACCCTATCTGTCCATTGTAGAGAGGAAGTGGACACTGCAGGCTCATTGTACATCATGCAGACACAAAGAATACTTACACGTGCAGCATGTTGCTCTGTATTGTTGGTTTATGTCGAGCTGCCTTGCCGTTTTTCTTATTGTTTCTTCTCCTTTCTTTTTCTCATTGTGTGTGTGAGAGTGTGTGTCTTTTTTCCCCCTTCTGTCTTTCTCTGTATGTTCATGTCAAGACGGTAAGATTATTTCCATATGTCCATGTATGTGTTAGTTTCAGTACTTCTGGCGAAAAATCGATGCAGTTATCTTTATAAAAGTTGGGTTAGCGCATAAAAGGATTGTTTTGTGTGAGCTACAACCTTCTTTATGGAACCGATAATGTAATTATAAGAGATTTGTATAATTTTAAGGATTCTTAGACATGCTGATCCTCAAGATGATCCTGGATCCTTGTTTGTGAGATATTTCCTGTCTATGTGCCAATTTCTATTGATATTCCACATAGTTAGAGAGCTTTTATATCCATATTAATGGAACAGTTATAGAAAATAAAAATCAGTCAAGATATTACAGAGATGTCAGACTAAGACTGACTTTTTTTTTGTGCAATCTTTGCTTCATTAACAGGTGAACGAACCCAAAAGTACAAAGAGCTGCAGAAAAAAGAAGAGGAAATCGACAGTGAGTGCCATCTTCCTGCTTCTGCTTGCTGTAACATGTGTGAGAGGTCATTTTAGTGGGTTTTTTAAATTTTATTTTATTTTAAATTGTGCATGTTTTCACAGCTTACCTAGAGACGTTTGACACAAATCGAGCGCAGGGGATGGAGCACATTCAGGAGACTCAGGTCAACATCGTGGCTCTACTGGAACAGTCTAGCAGGGTAAAAAAAACCCTGCACACTCAGCATGCACTCCGACTTCTTCAATCTCCGACGGTTGCTCGTGAAACCTACAAGCTTTTAGTGTAGAAATTGTTTTTGTTCAGTGATTTATAGATGAGTTGTTAGGCTTCTGGTGAAATGTTAGTCAGTTAGTCAGGGTGATAAAAGCGTTCTGTTTTTCTTTCAGATGATGAATCGTTTGAATCAGCTTTCGGCCGTCAGCCCCCACGAGCTCAAGTCCATGCAGGAGGACCTCAGCTTTAAAGAGACGGAGATGCAGAAATCTCAGAGTACAGCCAAGGGACTGTCTTCTGGTCAGACACACACACACACACACACACACACACACACACATTATACACAAATATGCTTACAGTATAGCAGCTATAAACTGATTCCTTCACAGCCTCTTTTTTTCTTTCTCTTGAAGTTAATTAGAATAACAAAAGTGCAGCTTGTCATGTGACCGAGCAACGACAAAGTCTTTCCTGTGAAGTTTCAGCTAGGAAACTTTTCTTTAAGCTACAAAGACAAAGAAGACTAAGTTAAAAACAAACAAAAAAAAGTCAAATCAACAGCATGCAGTCAATACCATTTAAATTGTAATGATTAAAAACATAGACAGAACATCACCCTGCCAACGATATCTCAGAAAAGCTTATCGCGTAATCATTTATCACGATGTTGATACTAAAATACTAAATAAAAGTCTCCATGCAGAAAAATTCAGCATATAAACACTGACAGGTTTTATCATCTGTTTATGTGGAGCGTATACCTCATTCAAATCCCCGTGTAAGTTGTTACAGAAAGGATAAAGTATTAGAACGAGCGAGTGAATATAAACCGTGCAGCCAAACTACTAACAGAGCTGCTGACCAATCAGAATTGAGAATTCAGCAACGCTGTGGTATAACAAATAATGACTTGAGAACGTAATTGTGTGAATAGGTTGAATAGTGAATAGCAGGCTTTAAATTTTGTATAGAAAGTTTCTCATGGATTAAAAGCAGTAACTGTTCTAATTAGTGGAGTTCAAGCGAGGCGTTCCGTCTTATTAGTGTTCTTTTACAACACAATAGAGCTCTGCTTTTACTGCACGTGACCTGTAATATAAAGGAGGAACGGCCACACACGCGCTAATCCCCAGAGAAAGATCAATCAAAAGGAATCAAGGTGACCAAACGGTCAGTTACACTGCTCCACAAGTCCACTCCCCAGTTCTACATCCTTCTCCTTCACTCCCTGCTATGTAGCTGAAGCTCAGCCAAGAGGCTTTCCTTCCTTTGTGTAAGACACCTTGGAGCTGCGGTATCCCTCCCACTCCTCAGTATCGTCTTATCTCCGCAGTGCCGCCCCATTTCCTCCACTGCGCTCTATTCTCGGTTCCACCAGGCATTGTTCCTCAGCACCCTGTTTATTTATCTTCTAGCAGCGCACTTTCGTAGCCTGCTGAAAAGCAGTGAAGGGGAATGCCGTACAGCTTGGCTTTAAAAGAAGAGGCTGCTGGAGACCAGAAGAAAACCAGCGGGGGCTAATTTGTGTAACGCACATAATGGCGTTCATTCGTCATTAACAAAGTTAGCATTTCAAACATTCTCGAAGACATTGTTAAATTTGAAGAAAACAAAGATGGCTGCTCTCGTAACAAGGCAAACACACGTTTCTTCTGAGACATGTAACGCTAGTCAAGTGTATCTTTTACAACTGTTGCTCATATACTGTGTCAAGGAGCAGTGTAACACACTTGGAGGAAAGCACTACCTGCACTCTTCCTCATACATGAGCTCACATGATTGTTGTTGTGAAATCTGGCACACTGATTGGGGAAGGTTTAAGGAACATTCTGACCAAATTTGGGCCAAGTGCTGCCAATGCTCTGGCACCATCATTGGGTTCAATTTGGTTCTAATTTGGAAGTACGTTTATGGTCATAACTTTTGAACCCTGTGTCCAAAATTTAAAAGGCATCCCTGGATTCCCTGGGTCAAGACGATTTTAACGCCCCCTACGCCTAATTAGACTAATTTTCCGCCACCTTGGAATTGTTTTTTTTGCTACTTCGTCCAAACATCACCACATTTGACGCACATCGTCTTCAGAGTAAGCTTCACAAAAGTCATCAACAACATTTTGAATACTCCAAACGCTATGCCCGTAATATGCCACCGAATCTGACAGCAAAACCACCAAACAGGAAGTAGCTCATATCTTTGTGCACAGACAAAACACTTGGTAGGCATCTTCAGGACCATGATCTGAGGCTATGCAACATCGCCACCTACTGATCAAAAGTTACAACAACTTGCTAAAAATGGTTACATCTAGCTGCCATCTTGAGACCTGTCTGAGCAACCAATGGAATTTTGATATTCAAAACCATTCTCCTTTAACATTCATGCCAGAACAATAAGCAGATCTGACAAATGAATACAAATTTGAATGGAAAATTGTATAAATTCGATATTTAGCCATTTCTTTAAAGTTATCGTGTGTGTGTAAATGAGGCTTCAGGAAGTTCACAGATTTCTATATTGCTGGAAACAATTACAACTATTTAGTGTGCAGAGGTAAAGGTCATGTCACGTCAAGTGACAGTTTTTATTGTCATTCCTCTATATAGCTAGTATACATCAGAACGAACTGTGCAGAACAAACACAAGATTAGCTTTATTAAACAACTGGAATGCCACATTGTTGCTGTGTAAAATTTTTTAAAACCCTGTCTAAGATATTCATCGCAAAAGGGTCTGTGTTAAGTGGCTTTTGCATTGGTGTGTGTGTGTGTGTGTGTGTGTGTGTGTGTGAATATGTGAGTGAGACGATTGGCTCCGGTGTTAGGTAAAAGAAAAACCCCAAGAGGAGGAAGCAGCAGAGAATGCTTAGAAATGCTGACAGGGCATTTTGATTACACACTACATACTACACACATACACACATGCAGCACTCTCTCTAAACACAGAACCGGGCCTGCTGCCTATCAGGAGGAACTGGCCCTTTTCCCCTTCCTGTCTCCCCAAACCCACCAGTGCTATGCAAACCGAAGAACCAGCCACTAGAGAGCATTTCCAGTGGGAAAAAGCCTACAGATAGTGATTTGGCTTACAGTAGCTTCCATGTTGTGTAACATGAGCTGCTTCTAAAAGCATTGAATCCTTGCTTTGCTAAGCTCCGTATAAAGGTCCTTGCACTGTAACACACACACACACACACACACACACTCACATGTGCCTTGTGGCCTTTTGCCCTATATCAGAAAACAGTACTGCGAGTATTGTGGAGTGCATGTTCAGCACAAATAGCCTTTGGGAAAAAGAAACTTGTGATAATCCAAGTTCAAACAGAAATATTCTGAGATTCATAGTTCAAATAGAGGCCGAGGTGAAAGGTGACATCTGTGTTCCGGCTGCAGTGGAATATCACGCTTTTTAAAAATTTTAATTAATGATACCGTTTATGATATAAAAGATGTATCACAACAGCGTGCCAGCATAATAATAGTGCTACATTTAAAAAAAAAAAAAAATGGTAGAAAACTATCAAATTAGAGCTGTATATAGCTCACTATAAGTCACAATGGAATTTTTTTTTTAAAAATGAAAGTGAATCTTAAGTAAGGTATAAAACATGATATTAATTAATTATATTTTAATAAAAAAAAAAATAATTGTTGACAAATGACTGTGGTATAAGAGGAATAAAACACTACAGGACACGCGGTTATAGGAAATGAATCAACAAGGGTGGAAAGTGAAGTAGTAACACGTCACATCAGCTCGAACCACACCACACCACACCACACCACACCACACCACACCATCTTCGTTGATTATTTTCCTATAACTGCACACCCCCAAGTGTTTCATTCCTTACATAAAACATGATGTGTAAACCACATGAGCCAACACCGGATTAGATTACTGTACTTGATTAAAACTCGGTGTTTATATGTGTGTATGTTCAGAGTGCGAGCGTCTGCAGCAGGACCTGCTGAACGTAGAGCGGCTGGAAGGGAAAGTGCAAGCCGAGATGAACTCTCTGAAAGAAAAGATCCAGGAGATGACTGAAGGACTGAAGACGTACAGGGATCTGGATGCACTGAAAGCCTCTGGAGAGCACAAGATGAAGGTAGCTGACTCGAGCCTATATACTTAAAAGTATAATATGTCAAAAATAGTTCAGCTGTAATGACCTAAGATCTTATGAGCATCTACCTCCTCATAAATCGTGTCCTCTCAGGAAGAATATGTATTTCATTATGCCTTTTCCTC
This sequence comes from Stegophilus panzeri, assembly GCA_024331685.1. Taxonomy (NCBI): domain Eukaryota; kingdom Metazoa; phylum Chordata; class Actinopteri; order Siluriformes; family Trichomycteridae; genus Stegophilus; species Stegophilus panzeri. Next base: position 15,280,606 of record JANDJT010000167.1, read on the forward strand.
TTGTTAGCAGACACACACATTTCCTCTGATAGTAATGCAAGCTCTCTGTAGCATAAACATGGATATCAGCTGCTCGAGCTTTTCTGTAGGACCCGGTGCACTTAAGGGCATTTTGCCTAAAACAGGATGCACCTTTTTTTTTTTTTTTTTTTTTTGAAACGTCTCCCATTAGGAGCTCATGATTCTTCCTTTGTGGAAAGCGCGTAGTAGCTCAAGGGTCATGCGTACATGGACCTACGCAGAGTGAGATAACCTGGCTCTATTTTGAGAAGGCAAACAATAAACGAATACATATTTTGATGTAGATACATTTTGACATTTTCGACAAAGTCATATTTACACTTGACTGATTTGGGAAATGTGTGGTTTCATGGTCAGATTTCAGCATGTATGTTTCTAAAATAACAGGACATTTCAAGGACACGGCCACGGATCCAGCAAAACTGGTAATTGTTTATTTCAAATAAGCAGAGACTGGCCAAAAAACAAACCACATCTTAAAGCTGTTAACATCAAATTCCCAGATTCTCAAGTTCCTAGGAATGAGTTTTTAATATACTGTAGAAACCATAGCGTATTAGAACGAACACGTGATTTACCGTGCAGCCGCACTATGGTCAGAGCCGCCGTTATACGCCTTCTGACCAATCAGATTTGAGGATTAATAATTCCTAGAGCCATGTTTGTCCTGTACGTGTTTTTTTAGATGTTGCAGAAAGAAAGAGTGTCTCTAACAGAGAGGAGAGACGCCTTTAAGGAGGTCAATCACAAGATGAATGAGGAATACCAGACTCTTGCGGCACAGTTACAGGAGAACGAGACTCACGCACAGGTCAGACACACACACACACACACACACTTGAGCACGCAGCATCATTACAGCTTTAATCGTAATATTTAAACGATTTTGTAGGTATTTTTCCCCCTAACCTTAACATGTTGGCAAACCAGCACCTTTACTGTGCTTTTTTTTTTGTTTTGTGTGTGTGTGTGTGTGTGTGTGTGTGTAAACACCCAGAAAGCAACTTTACTGTGTCCCACGACTGCATTATTTCTGGGTGGGGTATCGTTTCCTGATGCCTGCACTCTTATATAGGCTAAAGGTCCAGGCTCACAAGTCTTCACAACAGTCTTGGCAACACACCTCTGTGCCTATCTACGGAGGAAATGGTTCTGTCCAGCCAGCAAATTTACACTGTTGTTCTGCTGAGAGAGCGCGCGACGATCATGTCCTTAGATACCCCGAACATACCCATTGTGCTGGGATTCGCTGGCACATTTCACACGCCCACTTAGAGTCGCCTTAATCTTTACGAAACGTTTTTCTTATGATAAAAAAAGCTTTTAGGGAGCATCACTGCAGTGCTTCTGCTCCCGGGAGCTCCTGGGAAAATCTGAGTTAGCACTAAACACATGATGAAAGAGTTAATGTATAAATATGCAGTTGTACGACATGTAACACTTGTTGATCATGGGAAAGTTGTATATTCGTATAATCTGGGTTGCTTGATGAGAGTAAAAGCCGCTTCTGTGCTGTTTTCCGATCACCACATCAAGCAATTTGTTGTTTAATGGGAAAAAAGTGATGACATTAAAAAACAAAAAACAAAAAAAAACAACAACAAAATAACAACACTCCGAAATAATAGAACCGATGACATTTACGGTTCGCTTTGGAATATTTTCTAATATGAGTTTCTGTCATTTGTCCTGCAGCTGTCGAATCTGGAAAGGAAGTGGCAACACCTTGAACAGAACAACTTTGTTATGAAAGAGTGTATCCTTGCTCATTCAGCTTCCATGCTAAGAACAATCCTGGCATCATTCATTTATCTTCAAGAGCTTTACTCTGGTCAAGGTTGCACTGGATCGAGTATGAGGCAGGAATATACCCTGAATAGAATGTGCACACACACATTCACACCTAGGTGCAATTTAGCTTAGCCTGTACATTATATGGCCAAACGTTTGTGGACACCTGACCATCACAACCATACATGCTTTTTTTGAACATCCCGTTCCGGGTTTAGTCCCTTTGCTGTTCTAATAACCTCCACTTTTCTGGGAAGGCGTTCCACTAGATTTTGGAGTGTGGCCCATATATGGACCACATACAGTGGTGCTTGAAAGTTTGTGAACCCTTTAGAATGATCTATATTTCTGCATAAATATGGCGTAAAACATCATCAGATTTTCACACAAGTCCTAAAAGTAAACAAAGCGATCCTGATTAAACAAATGAGATGAAAATATTATACTCTGTCATTTATTTATGGAAGAAAATTATCCAATATTACGTATCTGTGAGTGGCAAAAGTATGTGAATCTCAATTTTTTTTATTTATTTTTTATTATATGATTATCAGTTAATTTTAAAGTGAAATTAGAGTCAGGTGTTTTCAGTCAGTGGGATGACAATCAGGTGTGAGTGAGCGCCTTGTTTTATTGAAAGAACAATGTATCAAAGTCTGATCTTCTTCCACAAACACGTGTTTGTGTGAGTGTATCATGGCACGAACAAAGCTGTCTGAGGACCTCAGAAAAAGTGTCGTTGATGCTCATCAGGTTGGAAAAGGTTACAAAACCATCTCTAAAGAACTTAGACTCCAATCCACAATCCACAGACAGATAGATGATCAGGTTTCTACAGACTTTTGGCCACATAGTGTGTTTGGGAGGTGGGAGGAAACCAGAGAACCCAGAGGAAGGCCACAGGGAGAACATGGGAACACTCCACACAAACAGTACGTTTCAGGATCGAACCTGGGACACTGGAGCTGTGATACAGCAATGCTACCTTCTGCGTTCTGGCATCATTCACATCCTTCATATTGATCCCAGGGGTCTGTCCACAGTCAATTTATAGAAAGCCGCACACACCCTGAACATACAATATTCAGTTTTAGCCTCAACTTGTTATCTGCACAAAAATCTGCTTAAATCAAGCCATGAGTCTGCTCGGCATTAGCACTCACTTGTCAGGCTTATCAACAATCCTGCACCTAATCTGGTCACATTTTATTTTTGGACTACAAATGTAAATATTTATTACATCACACTCCCTTGTTCTAATTCATTTGTTCTTATCTTCAAGACTCTTTATTATATTTGTATTTTATTCTATACTTTTTGTCCATTTTCATTCTTTTGAAAATGTGTATTCTGTTTGAACTTTACTTAGATATGGTGGGAATTTTGGTATTTAACCCATAGAGGTTAAAGGATCAGATTTTTAAACAGGTGGTTTCATTTAGCAGCGCACAATCTTTCTTTAACTCCCCAACCACCAGTCATCGCCTCTAAAGGCATGGAGAGCGATTACCGGCCCGTGAAGAAGAATGTCACCAAGCAGCTGTCTGAATACAATAAGATCCTCATGGATGCTTTGCAGGGCACCAAAAACTGAGCACCACTTCCTGCCTCTTGCAACCGCCATTACGGCTCTGCGACTTCATCACTGACTCACTTCCTGTGCAGAACTGCTCTCCTACTCAGCATTCCACAGGCATGGCGCACGTGCCGTAGAGATTAGAGATGGTCCCGGTGGTTAAAAAAAAAAAAAAAAAAAAAGTACACAGACGCAGAGGCGTAGAGAAGAGTTAAGGGTATGAATGTGAATCAACTATATGGGTATTTATACCGGAATATTTTTATTAATAATTAGTAAATGGTCTTTCTAAGGTAAATCAATACAGCTATTTGTAACTTCCAGTGGAAACGTGTTTGTTATTACTTCACATGTGGGTAAATGAGGAACTGATCCTTTGGATCTCGTGGTAAAATTCAAATAAAACTGTTTGCAATGTACTGAATTAAATTACTTTACACCCTACTGCATTCAAAGTTGAATTTTCTGTAAAGTTCTACACAATCGAAATGACACTTAATGTCACCGAATGCAGCAATACACTTTGTTATGAATTAATGTCCTGTTTAGTCTGTGAATGCCATTTTTAGGAAAAAATGGCATGATGTGTAATTTCCAGATGTTGGCAAGCCTCAGGCGTCGGTGCAGTAAGGGGTTAATGGCAGACAGGAAGAGCGGTGGCCGATAACACTATTGTTTTAATGTTATTGGTTTCCGCGTTGCTTTATCAGAGAAGGGGGTTGCCTAGTGTTCTCCTCAGATTCATGACTCTCTCATCCTCTCACCCACCCTGTTGTCTGCCTTGTGTGTGCGCACTTAGAGCCTCTCTCTTCTCTTATTAACACTGCTGTCTGCAGTGATTTCCCCATCAGAAGCATGATCTTCATCCTTTCCCCATTACACGAGCACCTCACATGGATAGAAGCCAGAGGTATGGGAGACATAGTGGCAATGGCAGTGGTGCAAGAGGTCGGGGTATTATCCTCAAAGCCAGAGCCATTGTGGCTTTTTTTTTTTTTTTACCTCAAAAGTACCAAATCTTGGTACTTGTCACCAGAAAACTGGAACTGTGCTTTTTTAAAAAAAAAAAAACCCCAAACATTTGAATAATGTATTGAACATCGGTCCAGACTCAAAGGTTGTACATTTTTTGGTATTTGGTCAATAACTTAATTCACAGCCCTTCGGTCAAAACCATAACCCTCGAGTGATAACCGTAACTGATATGGTTTTAATGATTCTGTATTACCATTGAATGATTTTCTCTAGAGTCTTTATTTTTCAGGATATTTCAGGCCCTGAAATTAGCCACGCCCCTATACGGTATGTAACAGCCCTACTCAGCTATACCTGTTTTTCTTCAAAAAAGCACTTCACGTAGTAGTGTCGGGAAGAATTGTCAACAATGTTTTCATTGCTTTGGAATAGACAGAATAGGAAAAAAGCTACTAAGCTTAAATTATAGGTGATATACTGTACATGTAGAATAAAATGTTGAAAAAACAATTGTTGTCTTGGGGTGGGATGGGAAGGTGGATGGTATTTGCTAGTGGGGGTTCAAATACAGCACGGTGGCTTAATGTTAGCACGTTCGCCTCACACCTCCAGTGTCGGGGGTTCGATTCCCACCGTGGCCCTGTGTGTGCGGAGTTTGCATG
>JANDJT010000167.1:15288281-15301351 GCA_024331685.1 Stegophilus panzeri
ATATAGTGTAGACTCAATCTAAAATAAGCAATCGTGACAGAATTTGAGCCAAATCTCATCTCTTTTTACATCAACGTAACATCATTTAAAGATTTTCTGTCTGCAGTAACATGGAAACCATCCATGAGACAAGTATGTTAGCACTGCTAATGTTCCCACAGCTGCTGTAATAATAATAATAATAATAATAATAATAATAATAATTATCTCTCTTTCTCTCTCTGTCTCTCTCTCTCCCTCTCTCCCCCCATTCCCTATCATTCTCTCTTTCTTCCATATACAAGCTTATACTCTCTCTCCCTCTCTCTCCCCATTCCCTATCATTCTCTCTTTCTCCCACATACAAGCTTATACTCTCGCTCTCCCTCTCTCTCTCTCTCTCCCCATTCCCTATCATTCTCTCTTTCTCCCATACATAAGCTTATTCTCTCTCTCTCTCTCTCTCTCTCTCTCTCTGTGTCTCTCCCCATTCCCTATCATTCTCCCATATATAAGCGTATACTCTCTCTCTCCCCATTCCCTATCATTCTCTCGTTCTGCCATATATAAGCTTATACTCTCTCTCTCTCTCTCTCTAACACAGACACACACACACACAGAAAGGAAGAAACACAGACCGCTGTCTAAACACCAGTTCCTTAAACCTGTTCCGCTCCCGAGTCAAAGGTCCATGAGAATATTTTTCCAACCAGGGCTGATCACAAATGTAAATACATCCTAATGTTTCTCACTGCACTCTCGCTGCCCTCCTCACACTGCAAATCAAATCACTGCTTCAAATAAACACAACATATTTTAGCTCATGCCTCTGATCAGGCATTTTCTGGTATGAAGTCTAAATTTGGGGATTGCTCAGATTAGTCTGACATTTCCGGACATTTCCGTTTCAGTTCTGTTTCGGCGAGGATGTCCAGTGTTGGAGGATTTGCACACATGAAGGATTTCAAGGTCATTGAAGCTCTAATGCTCTCAGACTCTGAGACACTGTGTGTGCGGTTAGTGAGTAATTAAATCAAGAATAAAATATAATGTGGCGTGCAAACGTTTGCACAGATGTCTAGGTCAATAGCGCAAGTGTGAGCTGACTTTTTCACCCCACCATCAGTCGCTACTCAGATGCTAATCCTTGTCCTGCATTGTTTTTTGTTTTTTTTGTACAGTATTTTCTAGCTTCCCAAAGGAACGTCTTCTTAAAATATTTAGAGGAGAAAGAATCTGCACACCTGTACTCACTAGGAGAAGAGCAGTATGATTAATGTTCACTGGGATTTGGAAAGCACCATTGCATAACATGTATTTGTAATAAAATATGCTTTTGTTTGCTGCATCTATATCCACTGCTAAAAACTCAATGTACAGAATTTTCCCCTTTCAATCTGTCAGGACCTGTTTCAATTCTGAGTAATATGGTTTTTCACAGCGTATGACACTGTTTTCTATCAAATGAACGCAATGATGTCGCATCACTTCCAACAGCTGAAGCGGCCATCTTGAAACCACTTGAGCTACAAGACATAGAAGGTTACAGCCTCCTGTTTTGCATATAAATCATCCCATACTTCTCTCAAAACACATTGTTTTACACAGTAATACCATTTGTAACTCAATAGTTTAATAAAATATCAGAATATACAACCAAATTGTAATCAAATCACGTCTAATGTACAATCCTATCTTCAAACTTTGAGCTGCTGGTGTTTTCAAGATGGCCGCTTCAACTGTTTGTAGAGATGCGAAATCCTTTCATCGTTTTTTATAGATATATAGTGTGTCATACAATGTCAGAAACCACACAAGTAAATGTGAGACACTTAACACCGTGCTTTATTCCTCTTATACCACATCAATTTGTCATAACTATGTTTTTTTTTATTATTCATTAAAGAACAATACATTGTACATTTTATTTATTTAATGTTGTGTATGGTCCTTGAAATCGCTAGTTTTCTGTTCTTACTTACATTATAGCATCTACAAGCAGCCATTCCCTCACCAGCCTCTGTTTTTTCACTTTTTTTTTTTTTTTTTACGTTAACAAGGCAAAAATCCCACGTCCTCGGTCTGGAAGTTTCCTGTGACTGTTACAAAGCACTGCAGACGTGTTGAATAACCATGTCCGTAAAGAAAACTTCACCATGTCAACTTTAAAATCCATTTATGAGGAGCGTCTACATTACAACTCCCCATGTCGGTTGTTACTATAGAAACAATAACGTATTACAAGTATAATACTTGCAATCATACTTACTAGGTCGTATTTGTCAAGAGCTGAGTTTACTGTAAAGCTGAATTTACTGAATTGACATTTTAGGCTTGCTAACCAGTTGTACATAAAGTCATCTGAAAAATAAAGTTAGCCCAAGTCATAAAAACAATTACACTAAGACGTGTTGTCAGTGGAATTCTTCAGGCCTGTAGTGAATAAGTCAAACTCGCACGAATGTGAAGTTACGAGGACACATGGGAAGATAGAAGGGAGTCTAGAAGCCAGCTGTAGAAAATGTGTGTGTATGTGTGTGTGTGTGTGTGTGTGTGTGTGTGTGTGTGTGTGTGTGTGTGTGTGTGTTATGTAGGTAGTCTGCTACTAGTCTCTGAAGTGTGATGAATGTTACCATTGAAACACAACTTTTCATGGGGAGAACAGAGTAGCATGTTGACGATTTATGTATGGCTTAAAAAGCTTCTTCTTATATGTAAGTTCAGGATTTTAAATGAATGATTAGGCAAAATAAGTACATTTTTCCTTCCCTTATCCCAAATAAAGCTCATCAGACAAGGTGTTTGGTGTCGGATGTTTGCTTCTTTAGCTTTTCACGGGTGATCTGAGGCTAATGGAGATCAATAGTAATGAATAATCTTATTCAAAATCCTTTCCTTAAATATCTTCCTCAATCTGAATCCAATTCTTCACTGGTGTTACACAGACTCCCTGATGTTTCCACTCTCATCTGTAAACATGAACAAAACTTATCAGTTTCGACTGAAGCAAATTTGGGAATGTATTTATTGAAAAGGATTCGGGCGAGATAGACTTTCATTACGTATTAGATTTTCCTTGTACCTCCAGACCAATGATAAGAAACAGATAACAAAAATGTCCTGTCAGTTAGATCAGTTAGATCAATTTGAGGTGAGTGGAAATTGTGTAAATCTCAGATTTACAAACTGAAGTTTATTGCTTTAGTTCTGCAATGGAGCTATGACGTTTCATATGTCATACAGTGTATGACGTTTCTGACATATGACGGTTTCTCAAATGTTTTGTATCCAGGGACACCCTTTAGCTGTAAAATACATTCCACAGACCCCCTCAATATAGATTTATTTCATGTACATCATTAAAATTTTTCAAATAATTGTTCTGGAGAGCCATAGAGCTTTCTATTCCTGAACTTTCCACCGATAGAAAACATTAGGCCTGAGTTGCCATTGGTGCTTGGACCCCTACACGTTAAGACTTTGATAAAGTGCGTTGTGAGTTCCACGACTTTAACCAAATAAAACATTTTTTAAAAAGTCATAGACCCCCTGGCTCTGCTTCAGAGATCCATGAGTAACCCTACTTTGAAAACCAATGAGTTATGACACTAATGAAACAAAAAAGTCATGGAAGTTTATTTCACATCATATCGTTTTTTTTTAATGAAAAGTAAAGCCATTCGTTTAAAGTTAGTCTATGTGATATCTGCCACACCTCTACCATGTTTGATGACATTGCTTCATTGTTATGTCTCTCTGTGTCTCTCTCATTCTCACTCTCTCTCTGTCCCCTCCTCTATGGTAAGGTCAACATGGGGACCACTCCCTTCAGGGCTGAAGCAGGAGCTGCACCTCATTACAAGCAATTGTTTGGCCTGTCGCCTTTCCCATCTTCACTGGCGAGAGAGAGAGAGAGAGAGTGAGAGAGAGAGAGAGAGGAAACAGGAAAAAGGAACTTCTACTCCCTGTGCCTGGACAGAGCAGTCAGAGAAAGGGAGAGTTCTAGTGCTTCAGTCGTAGAGGAGGGATGTCTATGATTCTTTTTGCTTCTCCCGGGGTCTCTGAGCTCTGAAACTCTGTGGATGTGGACGCGCTACTTATTCATGCCCCTCAGCCGGGCAAATATGCCTCACCTGCCTGTCTCGCTCACTGTCTGTGTGCTGGGCTGCTTACTTACAGGTCAGTTAAATACTTTCTTTAATTCTACCAATTTTCTCCTTTATCTATTTAAGCTTCTAAGCTTTGGGTGACTCACTCATGGTTTTCCTCAGGTTACTTCTTTTGACTTGTGTTGTTTTGTCTGGTTTGAGTTATTTAGTTTATGTATGAGTGACTTTTGTGTAGTCTAGGAAGACTACAGAAGAGGTCTGTTTATGGAAAGACGGACATATATAGGACATGGCACGTTTACTTAGTTTAATCGTACAATTAGTAAATAAGATCTGAGTTGACGTCTACAGAAAAAAAAAAAAGGGTATGGAGTATTAAAGACCAAATGAGGTGATGGAAATAGATACAGTATGGGGACGTCGAACACAGTTGCGCTAGTAACATCTTCTATTCATCTTGCATTGAATCCAACTTTATAGTCTGCATGAAGTAGTGAAGGCTTCAGTGAATGCTTAGTCAGGAAAACGGTTTATTAGTGTAGTCAGAGCTGGTTTATATACACCGGCTACGGGTCACACTGACATTAATTAACCAGTGATTAACACGTTGGCATCCTTCAGGGATCAGCTTTGGGACTGCTGATTGTTTGTGCTGTTCTGTCAGAGTTTTCTGTCAGACCATCGTAAGAATTCATAGCCGTAATCCTGTGCCACTGTATATAATAAGAATAGATGTTTATTGCAGTCAGACTGATGGAGTTGTAAATCCATGGCCTTTTCTAAAGAGCAGTTGGAATCACCTAAGCCACATGTTTTAGAGATGAAATTGTGTCTTGGCCACTTTACTCAGGACTGAGTCAGAGTCTGTTCATTTTAAATTTGTATCACACTGCTGTGTTGCTAGTTACTGTCTAAAAGTCAGGGGAAATTAATTGTCTTGAAATTTGAGACAGCCACGTAGGATCAGTAGCTAATAAAGAGATGTAGGTCTATACTAGTGAGCATCTCTGCTAGAAAATGACGTCACCATTTTTTCTTTGTAATTAAAAAAAAAAAAATTACCGATATTTCCTGTTGAAGGTTTGTTTATTGTGTTCATGCAATGTCCAATAAAAACTCCATAGCTTTATTTATTTATTTATTTATTTTTTGCTATCTGTGCTCCTGAGCTACTCATACAATAAGAAAGCCAATAGTAATGGGTTCTGATATTACACCAGTGGAATGAACTCTGAATGTATACACAGGCCTATGGGAATAACCAGTTTAGTCTGATGCCCCAATCAAACTAAAATTCATATTTAATAAATGCCATGGCATATTTTCGTTATTTATTTATTTTTAATTCTCCTGTTTCACTGAATCAGAGTGATTCAGTGTTTTCAAGGAACTAGTGAAGGTAGATAGACAGAGAAATTCCTCCATTTGTAGTGCTTAACTACGCTAGTCAGGATAAGGGAAAAGTCTTAAAATAATGGAGTACACCCTTGCAACTCCCAGTGACATTTCAAAACAGCAGCACACAAAATCCATCTTCAAAGAGTGACATTTTTAATATTAATTTGCAAGCTAAATGAGTAAAACAAAACATGACCCCATTTGTAAATAATGACCCCTAGTTCAGGAACCCGTGATTTAATACAAAGGCTGTCACCATGACTTTCACGTTAGTTTAAAAGAAATGATTGATTAGATGTCTTTTCATGTTCCCTTTCCACCATCTTTTGGATGTCTTATCTCCATATTATCACCAACTCCATCCAATATACATTAATCAGCTCAAATCTTATAAGTGTTTATAAGTGTCAAATATTATAAGTGTTTTTGCAATGGGAAATTGTTTTGTATAGCAGTTGGACATTTCTCTTGGTTTTCCTAACCACGTCTAGCTATCTACAAGTTATATGTTTAGCAAAGGGTCCCAGTGTGACAATAAATACATCACAATATGTAAATAACTGAAAGACAGGACTAGCTAGTTAGGATAAAAAATGGCTTATGAAGTGACGTACAGCCAATCCACCAAAAATGTCAGAGGTACAGTACTGTACAATGCTGTAATATGATGACACCTTTAAAAATAACGGAATCAAACGTTTCTAAGTGTTTCTAATTGCTATATTGAGCTGTTGTTGTTGTTTTGTCTTTTGTTAGCTCTTTTGTCACTATTTCCAGATTTCTTACATAAGATCCAACGCTAGATTCCCTATATTGCTCTTTCACTGAGTAACTATTTTTCCCATACAATCCTTGCTAAAAACCATTAATGTGTAAATGAAGGATTAAATTAGCTACCATCAGTTCTACATGGCTGTCGCACATTTCAAGGCGAATAACCCGTAATTCCTCAGCAATTGGACGTAGCGATAAGCACCAAAAACAACATGTGTTGATCATTTGTGATCATTTCCCATGACTTTTAGACAATGTCTAGCAGCTAGGCAAAGCATAACTGATTATTTAATGAGTTGTTGTCTCGATGAGACGAATGGAGAATTAAAGACCTTCTATGAACTACTGCGCTTTCATTGTTTCCTCTCTCATGATTCAAACCTATATCTTCATCTCTGTCTTTCTAACTCTCTTTCTCCATGCTCTCTCACCCATTTCATTGAGCATTTTTCTTCATGACCACACACCTCTGTTTCATAATGTCAGCTCTTTACTCCATTTTGGGCCAATAATAGCACAGAAACATGTTTGTCAAACACTATGACATTAGAAATGAATCCTTAAATAGTAATTAGTTAAATGATCATTTTGGTAAATCCCATTTTGCGTTTCGTCAATTGTCACTAGCGTAATTGGACCAGATGTAGAGATTAATTACTATAAGTATAAATATATTTGTAAAACTGTGAAATTAGTCCTGAAATTAATCCCAGGGTCGCTCAGCTGTTTATCCAGTGAAAAGGTTGAAAGTTCGACTCCCAGGACTGCCAGAAATTTATAACCTGTCTGACACACTTCTATTTTTTAAAATCTGTAATAGGAGTAAATATACATTGTGTCAGAGCCTTTCAAATTGATGTTGTTTGGCGCACATCTAATGTTCCCACAGTCTACGTTCACGCTGTAGTTGGTCGTGTGGGCGTCTAGCAACCGCTTGTCACATTTTAATTTCAGTAATAATTAAACAGAATCAAAATTCATACATGGTGCTATTTTAGAACAAAAGAAACAAAGAAAGAAAGAAAGAAAGAAAGAAAGAAAGAAAGAAAGAAAGAAAAGACCAATGGTTAGACTTACAGTGTGCACCTGTGCTGTGTGTTTTTTAATCAAGACTGCTCATTGGTCAGGTTTACAGCCCTGTGTGACATCACTGGGTGGCAATTCTATTGTTTTACAAAGGGAAAGATTTATCATTTGAACTATTTCAAAATTTCAAAACTAAAACACATATTACACCAAATTATCTTCAATACACAGTATGTATAAAGTCGTTGCACAGTTCTGGTAGTGTAACTTTTTTTTAAAAAAAATATATATTTTTTTGTAATTTAAAAAAAACCTTGCTACCTGGTTTAATTTTTCATTCCAAATATATTGAATTTACGACCATTTGCAGCATAAAACATCTCAAATTCTGTGGCCCAGCGTTTAGAAATATTATTCTAGAACAATCAAAGCATTCATTTCTTCATTACTGCCATGATAAACCACCATACTCCCTACAGTCTCCTTCATTCCCCACAATGCAGATTTACAGTCCAGTTGACCTTTAAAACAATAGTCTAATGTAAATTTAGAGTGTACCAAGCACACAGTTTCATGGTTCATTGTTAGAGACGTGCGACTGCCGGCCAAAACCATTTATATACCATAGAAATGAGCACGTGTGCATAGTAGTGCCTCTGAGTCAGTAACCGTGTGTTCGCGTACCCTCCCCAAACACCCACTAATCACTCCAGCAACAACAATATCAAGCCAGTGCTTTACTCCTTGGAACGAAAGATAAGAAACAAAGCCGTTCTTCATTCCAACAGCTTTGTTTGAGACACTTCGGAAAGGTTTGGACTGGACTCAGTAGTATTGCCTTAGCTTAATTAACCACATCATTATTTATAGCCCACTAGACTATCTACTGCATCTGTAACTTTGAACATAAAGTAAAGAAGGCTGTCGTTCTTTCTTTCATACCTTAGCTGTGGAAATGAGGTAGAATATGTGTGATGTGTTGTCAAATGATTTATTTTAAGGAATCATACATGTTTTCCGTGTTGTTTCATATGGAAATGGAATAGCAATATTTTCCAAATGTGAGGGCCATATATTGAAACCAGGAGTGTAAAAGTAACATTTTGAATGGAAAACACTTATACATGCCAAGTGAAAGCCCATTTTATTTCAAATGTCAGTTCCTTTTTACTTCTGAATAAGTAAAAGATGAAGCAGAAGGTTGATTTGTGGATAAAGCTTTTTGTTTACTAGTCAGTCTATGTCCTTATCCTCATCGATGGTCAAGAGGTGTGGGTAGTGACCAAAAGAATAGGGTCTGGCTGCAGAAACGAGGTTCCTCTGCTGTGTTGCTGGGCTTGCTCTCCTTGATAGGGTGAGGACAACAACCTGATATTACATCCACTGCTCCTCTGAACTGAAAGGAGCGAGTTTAAGTTTGGACACCTTACAAGGTGGTCGTCCAAATAAACAGAGACACCAGGGCAGATCCAGGACCTGCTGGAGAGATTATAACTCACAGTTCACTTGGGAATGTCTGATCATCCCAGAGGAAGAGCTGGAACCTGGGACTGAAGCTAGAGAAGTCTGAGCTGGCCTTCTCAGCCTGTTGCCACCACGACCTCCACCAGGAAAAGCAGAAGGACTGAATATGAAAAATGCCTCATTCAACCTATGGTCATAATTGATCACAATGGCAGTGATAGTAACTAGTGGTCCAAATCCTCAAATCACTGGTTATTACGTATATAAAATGGTTGTGAATATGTTGCTTGAAGCCTTTACTTTAGTTTGGGCCTAAAACATATCTACTATATATTTCCCTGCTTCATTCTCATTGTAGTTCATTTTATGATTCTAGTAGCTACTTGTAATACGCCAGTGTGGGAGTTAAAGTTAGGGAGACATTTTCAAAAACCTGTTTGTTAAAGACAAATCCAAGAATTGTTATCAAAGTTCATAGCTGAGGCCAAAATCCAGACGGATGAAAACTGAACATTAGCAAAGTGTCAGAACCAGAAAATTCTACATACTAGCAACCAGGAACCAGGAACTATGGCTTGACAATGCAGTTTTTACACATAACATACATAATACACCAACACAAGGAACTATGCAGGACTAAGAAGTGATAGGTGGGAATAATTAACACCTTCAGCTCCTCTGAGGTGTTGAAGGATCCATACATTCCATTCCTCACATTCATCTTTCCCATTAGTTTCTCTGTGATTACTGAATAATTCATAAATGTTGCTAAATAATATGCGTCAAGGCAAATAACTGAATAATAAACCCGGAAATTTAAGAGAATAAATGAGAAACAAGAACAGGAACCATTGCCCATATAAGGAAGTGGAAAACTGTGCACAAAACAGTACACAGAGACACTATCCTTTCATTTATGGTTCATTTTTGTTTACATTTAGCCTGTTTATATAGGAACGTATGAAAGTATGATGTTGATTTCTCTGAGCTGTATCGGTTACAATAGAGAGAAGTTGAACAGCTTCAATTCAGCATCATCGACTTCTCACAGCAATTCTAATAAATACGAGGAGTCTCACGTTTCTAATTTATTGACAGGTTGCAACAATTTCAGTGTCATTAATATTCGATATAAAAAACATGTAGCTTCAGTTGTACTTAAATAAATACAAATTTTTAAAAAATTGCATATCAAATGAACATACCAATAATAAAAAATAAAAAAAAAAAACAAAGAAGAAAAAGCATTTTGGGGAAAAAGGGAGATTTTCATTTAATGAGATCTATCTATTAACCAAATGCATTTGTGAATCTTTAGCCAATTTTAAATAAATACAAAAAAAACCTGCCTTTGCCTTTGCTCTAATAATAACTATTCATAACTGTCCTACAAGTGAAAAAAATATGTTGGTAATCTAATAATAACAGAATGACCTTTGTATTTTTCCTTTCCGCAATATTTATTTATGTTTCATTTATCATCCGTATGTTATTTGATTAGCAGTTATTCTGTTGAACCTTATCTTTATCTAATCAGCAACTCCCTCATTAGAATTGTCACAGATCCAGTTGTAACTCCTCACAGATGCGCCGTAACCTCTTGTGGAATGTTGATTACAAAAAAACTCAAACATCTGTTTCTGACAGCTAGTATTTGTGTGCTGACTTGCATGCCTGTTCAATTATGAAACACAGATCTCGAGATGGGGCCAAGAGCGTGACGCCACGTGGTGTATTTATCTGGATCTCCTTTTCGTTTCATTATGATTGCAGCACTCTAAAACAACAGGAGAGGATTAAGCAGCTTGACAGCTCTTAACACTCAGGCAGGTTGTTAAAAGTCTAGGGGAAGTTTGGCAGGTTTCAGGAACAATTAGGAGTCAGAGAGACACTCTAATTTCCCATTAACTAACAGTGTTTATGTATCTATTGTCCACTAGACATTAAATAGATACAAAGCCTACATAATGTGTTTGTGTGTGTGTGTGTGTGTGTGTTAAAGTTAAACCCCCACACCCCTTTGCATAGATCTTTTGCACTAGACTATTCCTGCCACAACAATAGCTGGGCGAGGTTTCCCTCTTTGCACACTAGTAACTTTCCAAAACTCTTCAGAGCCTGTACAAAATGATTAAAAGAAACAATAAGTCTTATTTTGATGTTTAGTTGCAAATCACAAACTTACTGACTTGCTGTTCTTGCAGTCACGTCGCGTCCAGGGTATCAAGCAGGAAGTGTAGAGTTATCCGTTTGACCCATGTCTGATTTTTTTTGTCATTTTCACATCCAAAGTGGAGACAAAAACTGCCTTTACAATTAACCAAGCAATCAATTAATCAAATCAGAATCAATAAACTATTCTCCTATACTCAATGCACCATACTAACGTAGCCATATTAATTGAGCCGTACTCTATAAGCCATACATTATAATCAATACTCTATGAGGCCTTCTCAATGAACCTTACTCAATAAGCAATACTCAATGAATATTACTGAATAAGCCATCCTCTGGTAGCCATACTCTATAAACCTTACTCAATGAAGCTTTCTCAATAAGCCCTACTCAATAATCCCTACTAAAGAAAACATACTCTGTGAAACACATTCAATAAGCTGTACATAACGAACCAAATTCCATAGGCTGGACTTTATAAGCCATACTCATTGAGCCTTACAATATAAGCCTTACTCAATAAAACATACTCAGTAGGCCATACTGAATAAGCCACACTGAGTGACTGAGCTATACTGAATATGCCGTACTGAAGAAGTCATAGTTTTTAAGCCATACTTAGTGAACCATACTCAATGAGCCTTACTCAAAATGCTATACTCCTTACTAATAAGTCATACATATTCGATAAGCCATCATCAATAAGAAATACTCAATATGTGATACTAAAGAATCCATACTCACTCAATTAGCAATTATAATTAAGCCATACCGAATAAGCGATACTCAACAAGCCATACTCAATATGCAATACTCAATAATCCATACTCAATAATCCATACTCAGTAAACCATACTCATTAATCCATACTCAGTAAACCATACTCAATAAGCAATACTCAATAATCCATACTCAATAATCCATACTCAGTAATCCATACTCAACAAGCCATACTCAATAAGCTTTACTCAATAGGCCATACTCAGTAATCCATACTCAATAATCCATACTCAATAATCCATACTCAGTAAGCCATACTCAATATGCAGTACTCAATAATCCATACTCAATAAGCCATACTCAATAAGCCATACTCAATAAGCCATACTCAATAAGAAGTACTCAATAAGCTATACTCAATAAGCAGGACTCAATAAGCCATACTCAATAAGCAGTACTCAATAAGCTATACTCAATAAGCAGGACTCAATAAGCCATACTCAATATGCAGTACTCATTAAGCCATACTCAATATGTAGTACTCATTAAGCCATACTCAATATGCAGTACTCATTAAGCCATACTCAGTATGCCATACTCAACAAACCATACTCAATAAACCATACTCAATAAACCATACTCAATAAGCAGGACTCAATAAGCCATACTCAATAAGCCATACTCAATAATCCATACTCAATAATCCATACTCAACAAGCCATACTCAATAAGCCATACTCAATAAACCATACTCAACAAGCCATACTCAATAAGCCATACTCAATAATCCATACTCAACAAGCCATACTCAATAAGCCATACTCAATAAGCAGGACTCAATAAGCCATACTCAATAAGCTATACTCAACAAGCCATACTCAATAAGCAGTACTCAACAAGCCATACTCAGTAAGCAGTACTCAATAAGCAATACTCAACAAGCCATATTCAACAAGCCATACTGAACAAGCCATACTCAATAAGCCATACTCACTATGCAGTACTCAATAATCCATACTCAATAATCCATACTCAATAATCCATACTCAATAAGCCATACTCAATAAGCAGTACTCAATAAGCCACACTCAACAAGCTATATTCAATAAGTAGTATTCAATAAGCCATACTCAACAAGCCATACTCAATAAGCCATACTCAATAAGCAGGACTCAATAAGCCATACTCAATAAGCAGGACTCAATAAGCCATACTCAACAAGCCATATTCAATAAGTAGTACTCAATAAGCCATACTCAATAAGCCATACTCAATAAGCCATACTCAATAATCCATACTCAACAAGCCATACTCAATAATCCATACTCAATAATCCATACTCAACAAGCCATACTCAATAATCCATACTCAACAAGCCATACTCAATAAGCCATACTCAATAAACCATACTCAACAAGCCATACT